>JAJOZX010002501.1:517500-622319 GCA_023014485.1 Bathynomus jamesi
ACATATAAATTCAATTAATCACACAAAAATAAAATTGGTATTACAATATGTACATTTTGTAGGGGAGTGACAGGACTTTTCGGACACCCTGTACAGTAAATACTCTTGCTAATTAGTAACTGAACCAATGATGCATACTAGGTTGTAATGGGGGACGGGGGTGGAAGGGACACTAGGCAGACCTGAAAAATTACTAGTCCGATATCCCTCCGGAACCAATCGTGCCGGAATAAATAGAGGGTAGTGTCCCGTTATATTGAAGATCTTATAACATAATTCCCGTCTAACTTTGTAAACTGTTACAAAGTTACCACCACCGTCTTGTTTGGTGGTGTTTGGTTTTGCGCTGAAATCATTCTGGATATCATGCATCGTTTTGCCAGTATGTGACCTTTCATGAGCCCATGTGCTCATCACTATCCTTTCCTCCAGAGTATAAGTGGACTGGTCTGCCATTGTTCACACAACTTTAATACCCGGAAAAGAACAAAAAATGTCAATGAATCACATATAAATTCAATTAATCACACAAAAATAAAATTGGTATTACAATATGTACATTTTGTAGGGGAGTGACAGGACTTTTCGGACACCCTGTACAGTAAATACTCTTGCTAATTAGTAACTGAACCAATGATGCATACTAGGTTGTAATGGGGGACGGGGGTGGAAGGACACTAGGCAGACCTGAAAAATTACTAGTCCGATATCCCTCCGGAACCAATCGTGCCGGAATAAATAGAGGGTAGTGTCCCGTTATATTGAAGATCTTATAACATAATTCCCGTCTAACTTTGTAAACTGTTAATTCTTGGGGCTCGTTAAAAAGGTTCATAAATAAGTTTATCAATAACTATACGAATTTTGAATAAATAATCCTTAAATATCGATCAAAATGAAGCAAGAGCTTCCTCAATCCTTCACAATATACTGAGAAGTAAACAAGTGAGAAGACACTCAACTGTAATAAACAAAACCACGTGATATTTGAGGTAATATATTACAAAGGTTTGCAATGACTATTGTAAATTTTAATAAATGCCAATAAATTAACTATAATTTATCAATACACGAAATCACTTTAATACCCACACGCAAAAGTAAAGATGATTAAGAAAACACTGTAACGAAGCGATCTAAGGTTAAACCAAGAGCACCAAAAATATTTCCATCTCGTAAGAAAGCCGGGAAGCGTATTGGAAGGGTAGAAGGTATACTGGGAATGTGAGAGGCGTATTGTGAAGGGTTGGTTCAGTCAACAAACCAATAAGAAAAATACTTAAATGTCGAGTACTCCATAACTCAATTGGTAAATTAATTGGTAGGTAAATGCGTTTCTTCTGTTATGTAATTAAAAGTACTACCACTGTCTGGTTGGTTTAAGTTAAGAGAATAACGATACATCGAGTCTGAATTGGCATTCGTTTCTATTGTTGATCTATCACGGAATCAGTTTTGTTACACACAAACATTTCCACCGTCCTTTCACAAACCTAGGTTTTTTCTCTATGTTTTAGTACATTTTAAAGAGATGATACTTCATCTTTACACCAAAGAGGGAATATTAATATGAAGTTTGTAACATTAAATAGTTAAGTATCCCTTAATTGGTGTAGAACGAATGCAAGATTTTCTTCCGATTATTATGCTTGTTTAGGAAAATCTCACTTTCATTTGGGGTTCGATCATGATAATCGTTAAGAGAATTTCAAGTGTCGAAAAATCCGAGTCTTGATTTGGAAAAAGTACATTTTCTTTTAAGACAGTTTCCTCATATAAAGAAGAAAATTATCACTTTATCAAGTGGTCATTTAATATGAAGGTGATGCCAACTAGCGACTAAACGTTAGGTAACTTTACAGTTAAAATTTATATGAAATAAGAATATACATATTTGCTTAAGTATAAGAAGTACATGACGGAATAATAATAATAATAATAATAATAATAATATATTCAAATTTTTCCGACATATCTGCCGGAGTATTTTTAAACAATGATATTAATAGTCATTTTAAAATGTTATTTATATTAAAATTGAAATACTTAATAAATTCTACGGACTATAGAACCAGTATTTTAACTACTTTTTTTTTTTAGTTTCTGAGAGTAGGCTTACCTAATAAATTGTACGCACTATAGAACCAGTATTTGAATGAATTTTTTTTAGTTTTGAGAGTATTCTTACCTAATAAATTGTACGGACTATAGAACCAATATTTTAATTATTTTTTTTTTAGTTTTGAGAGTAGTTTTACCTAATAAATTCTACGGACTATAGAACCAGTATTTTAATTACTTTTTTTTTTTTTTTTAGTTTTGAGAGTATCCTTACCTACTTTCAGGGGTGACCTGACAAGATATTAAAGTACTAAGATTATTAACACGCAATTTAGACTACTTTACCTAGGCATAACATGATGTTTATACTAATTTAACAGTATTTTAACCTGTCAGTATTAATTAACAATCCTAAAAAGGAGGGGTATCAAACAAATAGGAAAATTGTAGAGCAGAAGAATAAACCTGTTTGAGTAAGTCCTTATTTGAAATCCTCATATGCTGTTTCTCAGTCTTAGGCAAAGATTGAAGTTCAAATGACTTAAAGTAGAAGATTTATTCCACAATGACATATCACGTACTGCGCAATTTTGTATAGAAATAATATGTTATCACTAGTAAAGGCATCCACAAGTTGTTGTCTGGACACACTTCTATAGTTTCAATGTAGTTGCCAGATGCTTCCATATTCTTGAAAGAAATTCATTTTAACTGTGTTCATCGTGGTCCAAGGTCTTACAAACCCAATTTTATCAAAAGGTAAATGTTAGATGACAAAACATATGACTAACGTTTAAAAGAAAGTTTAGACCAAATTTAAAAAAAATTTAATAAACTGGACAAATCTTATGCATAATTTGCAGTTTAAAGAGGGAACGTCAAAGCAGAATCCTTTGCAGCTAAATGTGAAGGTGTTCCTGAAACACATAAAAGCTCAGAACAACTGTGAAAATACGATAAATTAACTAATAACAATAATATAACAAATAAATCTTGTCTAATAAATGTTAACAACTGAAAGATGCTTAAGAAGAGAAGAAAAGCAAATGAATTTAAAATTAAAGTAGATTCGCATACGCTATTTGCTATTCGGGGTACGTTGTGACTTCAATATGCACAAGTTTAAAGAAACAAAGACATTACGATATTTAAGATGCACCAAGATCTGGCAGGCCGCGATACGCGGTTATGAGCAACAACATCAGGGATGTTGATGAGCTGATCCGAGGGAATCGCGGGTTTCGAAAACGTGACTTAATAGCGGAACTGGGAATCTATCGACTTCATCTGAACAAATTATCCAAGAATACCTTGGATACAGTAAGATATATTCTTTTTTTTTTATGCAAGAAGGAGGGGCCAAGGGCTTGTTGGTTGTCTCATATTTTGTTCTTTGAAATGAAACAATCTCGTTATGGTATTTGCAAAGATTTGTTGGCTCAATACGATAATAAAGAAGAATAATTTCTGTTTCGGACCCAGAAGGAGACCCAGAAGAAAAGCGGCAAAGAATGGAATAGAGAAATACATCATCTCCCCTCCCCAAAAAGCTCAAATCCGACATTTTGGCGCGAGTCAGTTGGCGAATCCACCCTACATTCCTTACTTGGCGCACTCACACTTCCACCCTTTCACAGCAATGAACGTTAGGTGTGTACTCATCGCTATGACAATAATGATGAGGTAAAACGGCCGTATCACGGTGGTGTCAAAACATTCTGATAGAGTTTTTGTGGGACAGCGTAAAGAACTTAGCGATACGATTGTTGTTCAAGATGACTACGTGGAGGATTGAAAGACGTACTTGGAACACATCTTGGTGTAAAATAGTTTTGTTATAATGAAGCGTGTTTGTAAACTTTCAGACCACCCTTTATCTTATCTTATACATATATATATATATATATATATATATATATATATATATATATATATATATTATATATATATATATATATATATATATTAGGGGTGATGATGATGATAATGATGATGTCTGTTCACTTATACACGCCTGAACGTCTGGGATAATCTGGACCAAGTTTATTATACACATTAAGGGATAACCAGAGAGGGTTTTAGTAACACACTCGTCCCTCCCAATTTTCACCATGGTTGTGTTTCGGGTGCTTTTTGCTACGCAAGGCGCTGCAAACATCCTGGTATATATTATATATATATATATATAACTTGGCTGAATGGTTTGTTCTTAGGGAAGCCCTTGAACAAACCCTCCAAATCAGCAATAAGGGATCACTGCCACCTTTACAACCACCCGTTTCTTTCCTCCAATTTCAAAATCATTAATTCAGCCAACCAACTAATCGACCTCCGCATACTTGAGTCCCTTTATATGCTCAGTATCCAGCCAACCCTCAACGATTACAGTTCCGCTTTCAATTTAAACATTGCCAAATAAACTCCCAAACTCAAAAGAAATCCACCATCACTCCGCCCGGCTCCATCTTTCTAATATGGAATTCTTTCACCAGGCAACCATTCCCAATCTTCTGTACAATTAGTCTCCCATTACGTTAACAATTTGGTAAGAACCCCTTCAATTCTGTTTCACCTAACCCTTTTATATTTTATTTATTGTCCATACTTTTATACTTTATATCATTTAATTTTTAATCTTCTAATTTAATGTATATTTTAACTTACTATTAATTCTCGCTAATTGTTGCGCCATTTTAATTTATTGGTCGTTTTTATTTATTATACTTATTTATTTATATTTGTTTTTAAACTTTTTAGCACTGATGATGGAAATTGAATTTTTCCGAAACGTCTGTTAATAAACATGTACCATCTTTTCGTCCTCCTATTCCTCGCTATATATATATATATATATATATATATATATATATATATATATAACGTAAAGAACGACGCTTGTATAGGAGATATTCCGCGCAAGACGAGAGAGAGAGAACGAAACAAATGAAAAAATGAGGTAACCACCCGGGAATCGAACCCGGGATCTTCCGATTGCCGGTCAGATGCGATACCATTACACCATGGGCCTCACTCTTCCAAATGCCGTAATTCTTCTACATACTCGCAGAAACCAATGCCCCAAGGGGCACCTTCCGCATGCCGTAACATTATATACATTCAACTGCAAAGAACACGCAGTTCTTTGCGTGTTCTTTGCAGTTGAATGTATATATATATATATATATATGTATATATATATATATATATATATATATATATATAATTACATTAGTATGCAAATGAACAATTTAATATCCGAATTTTATGGTGAAATACTTTTATATTGTAATGAAACATTTTGAAATAGTTACGTACATAAAAGAATTCAGAGAATTTTATAATGATTAAATGAAATTAATCCACTCAGACTTTTCGCTGTAAATAATCGCCGAACGAAAAGTAATCCAGGGGAAAACATTAATCCGTCAGACATAACTCAACTCTATGTATATTGTTGTTTATCCTCATTTTATAAGAACTCTTTATATTAAGTATTTTAAACGGTTATAAGATTAAATTATCCAGTTTTAGTTCATAAAATTAAACGCCTATATGATGCCATTATTATGTTCATTATCATAGAAATTTAATTAATATGATATACGCATACGCATTACCACTATAATGTGTGTGTGAACTCGTAATAATTTTTTATGTAGTAATGCCTAGTTAAGAATATTAATTTTTGTTTAATTAAGATTATAATGTTTAATATAAATCATTTACTAATAATTGTGAAATTACGAAAAAGTATGTTTGTTTGAAATTGTTTAAAATGGGAAGAGTTGGCAATCCTGAACAGAGGCCGACAGAGCGGACTACCCCCAAAGAGAGTCAGTCATTTGGTAGCGCGATAAGCGTAAAGTTGGGGCCATGTAACCGTAAAATTAAATTAATTGTTTGTGCCCCTCTCCGACGTAAAATATTATAGTAAAATTCCCTACTCGCATCCCCTAAATTAACTAAACCATTTTCGGAATTAAATAAAGTGTTAACAAGCGTTTAAATAGTGTTAATGAACCCCCCTTCCCCCTTGTGTTGTAACGGCTTTCATAGGCTCGGCGTGGCTACCAAATTTATACGTATTGTGGAAATGAGTAAAGAGAGTGTAAAGATAAATGAAATAGAGAGCAGAAGTAGAGTAAATAATGAAGAAAATAAATAATAAAAGTGATCACGACATTTTTGGTGGCAGCTAACCTTATTAAATTGTTATCAATTTAATAATACGAACCCATGCACTCCGTTAGGCTTATGCATTATTTTTTCGTCTCTGATAAATAGGAATTCAAAATTTGTGCGTGTGTTCTTTCGACTAATCACGATCGTTTTCACGTTCTCCGTATAAAGAAAATTAGTGATATTCTGTTTCGCTACCCGTTTTAGAGTAATTATCAAATTAAGCAAAAATTCATTGTAAATGTAATTCAAAATGGCGCCCCTTACATTCCAAATTATTCTGAGTCGCGTCGCTTCAAAAACTTTCGCGCGTCAAAATTTGTTGTTTGAGATTGAGTCTAGAGACTCAAAACTTCTTTTAGTCGTTACAGAGTCGGTTTTCCGTTGGTCAAAACATTTGAGTCTAACATTAAATTTCAGAGTCGTTTGTTTCCTAATTCGTTAGCTTTCGTTCAGCCCGTCGGAGAGTATATTTCAAATCGTTCGTTGCTGCCGAGACTCGTTCTTTTCACTTTATTTCGTTCACTTTTTCTCCTGTCCTCAAACCTACCTACGTTTGTGTCTTTTTTGTGTTTAAACTTTTGGAATTAGTAGAATTGTGATAATATAATAATAACGATTAATATAGAAAAATAAATTTTACACTGAATTTGTACGTAAGTGAATTATGTTAGTTTAAATACAGTGTGATGCACATTTTATACGGTCTTTAAAAATGTTTGCGAAAATTTGTACCACATTTCTAGGTATATATACATATATAGTATTGTAAAACATTTCATGAACATGTAAAATTTTCTGGGCTTCATTAGTAGATTTTTGATTATATTTCGATTGCTTGTATATAATGATAGGCTTATATTATTGTTTATGTAGGTTTACGGGCTTTTTGCTTCGCTTCGCTTCGCGCTAAATAGGATTAAGTTACATTTTAAGGGACAGTCGAAAAATAATCTTAAACATATTAATTTGTCAGATTATAGGCTGGCCGTATAGGATTGTGTTAGACTTCAAAATAAGCTAAATTGGTTTAACTGAAAGAGAAATTGTGTCGTGAAATTTTCTATAAATTTATTTGTTTTTTGGATTTTTTATATACTCATTAATTATACACTTACATATTAACTTATACATATATATTAGTTATTATATAATTATATATATTTATACATCATAAAATTTTAGGTAGGCTGATTATCTATTTTTTTCTCTCCGTTCCTTTCGTTCATTTTCACGACAATTCCGACTGATATTTTGTAAAATGGCTATTGTATTGTACTAAAGAAAGATTTTTGTAGGCCTATCGTTAAATATGTCTATTGAGTATTAAATTCTTAGTTATTTAACAATTTTAATTGGTTTAACATAAATAATCAGGATTTTCCTTAATAAGCACAAATGTTATGCTTAAATTCTAATAGCTCTTCCCACGCATAGCATGGAATTATTAATTATAGGCCTAAAAGTGCGCAGTAAATTTTATTTTTATTTTGGCGGCCAATGTGAGTTACGGTACACATATTTTACGAAAGCTGGATATTATTAAAATTTTGTTTGAATTACAGAAATTGGTGTAGAAAATTTTCATATAGTTTCTTAACGTTTTATAAATTCATTCAATTTTATTTGTATAGGTAGGCCGATTTTTATTTCTTTCTTCCAGTTCAATGAAATGGTAAATTTTTATTTGGAATTTAGATTGTATTGTAAAAAGGATGTTTTGATTTGATATTTTAATTTGGGTATTAGAAATGAAAAATGTCCTTTTTTTTTAGTTCGAGCGTTTGCATAGAAAAGATTACAAAATTGTCAGGATATAATGCAGTTTTATTCGGTTTAGGGATATTTGTATAGAGGTTCGCTTACAAACAAAGCGACCGCTCTGAATTATGCAATGTTTTGTTTTTGTTTACAGTAGGTTGCGTGTATTTTGAGTGCATATTATCTATTCTTATTTAGTATAACGATGCAAATTTGTAGTTTCACTTGGAAACGATAAATTACTGGGATTTTTGTGATTTGCAAACCATACTGGGGTTTCTGTTGAAGGAGAGAGTTGTCTCTCAGATGTAATTTGAATTGCGAGTTTTTCATGAAATTTAGACGTTTCAAGTTGAAATTACTGTATTAAAATAATTTTCGGTAGTAATTTTTAATTTTTTTAAATTTTTAATAACTGTTTTGGAAAATTATTATTGTTTAAACCTTCAGTCGGGGTTAACTAATGCATTTAAAACATTGGCTCAAGTGTACACTCGGAAATGGAGCCTTCTAGATAGCCAGTAACGTTTTTGTGGCGTCTTAGTGTGCTCCCCTCAAAGGGCAAGAGGGTTCATGATTGTCAGAGAAGTGATGACATGAAGTTTCTGGGGTTCATTTTTGTCTTTTGTATTTAAAAGTATTGATGTGATTTCTGACGGTAGTTTGAACAATAATAGTTCTTAAATTATACTAACAGTTACTATGTATGGGCGCTTTTATATTTATACTGTACAATTTTGTTTCGTACGTTTTATGACCTTTTTTTTATCTTCTCCGCTGTAACTGCCATAAGTGACCTTATTGGTGGCTTGATGTGATTAAATTTTTGCGAAATTTTGAGATGTAATTTTTTTTTCCGTGAATTTGGCCAGAGCAAATGTGTAGTTATTGTTTCGAAGTGAACTGTCGAGAAAATTCGGTAAATTAAATATTAAATAAATGATAAGCAGTACAGAAACACGTTTCGAATAAACTTTTTTTTCAAAATTTCAAAAGGCTCGGTTTGGAGGCAACCAAGTTGAATCCGAGTTCCATCCATTGAGTTTAGTCGACCGGATAGGTGATCGATCACCAATGATGAGAGAGAAGAGAAACCAACTGCGCAGGGACTTGGCGCAGGATGGTTTCGGAAGAGAAGAGATAGAAGAGAGGAACCGAATGCGCAGGGACTTGGCGCAGGACAGTTTCGGAAGAGAAGAGAAGAGAAATTTACGTGTGCAGGGTCTTGGCACACGAAAGTTTCGATCGAAGATGGTCTACTGGTATTTTTCGGGCAGTAGCTGGTCACGCTGCTCGAATGCTTCGCTAAATATGTGTCGTAGCACGCGGTAGGCAAGCCACGAGAGCTTGAACGGGTGTCTAAGACTGTACTGTCCATACAGACATACAGTAGGTTCGTTGGGAAACGGCCTACGGCGAGTGATCGTTTGATTGTTGCCAGTGGAAGTCTTTCAGCTGGACGTAGGAAGAGCAGCGTTCACCGACAAAAGTGGAGATGAGACAAGGCGAGTTTCTTCATCGACTTCTAGAATTGCAAATTCCGTCCAATTCCGGCGCGTGGTCCCGCTTTCAGTATATCTCCCCCCCTGATCCTTTTAGAATTGGACGTCTCTTGTTTTTTTTTTCGCCATTTGGAGAGAGAGCGGAACCATTATAGCGTGCTGCCCTGTTGCATGTTGATTGATGCAATCCCTTGCATTCTAGCGAAGTGAGCAGGAGAGCTGCGATTGAAAATTAAAGTCCGTTGTCAGCGTGCGGATTGTGATCTAAACAACGTCCAGCAAATTAATGTACTGATTATTATGTAATGAAATTATAAGTGAAAGGGTGCGATTATTGCCCATATTTGTTGTGTTTTTCGTGAAATAGTATGTGCGCTCTTGGTCAGTATTTTATGTAAACTTTTTCTTATTTTTTCTAGTTGCCCTGATAGTAACTGTATAACTATACAAATAATTGTTTCAAATGTAAAGCGATCTTTGATGAGGAATCGCTGGAATAGATTGTGAACATGAGATTTGTGCAGCCACTGTAAGAAAATTTTCAGTTATTTTTTTTTGGCATGTATAGATTAGTTACAGGTTGTAATTTAATTATTAGTGTGAAATGTTATTTTATGCAAATGTGAAAATTATAAAGTTTTCGGTTTTTATAATATGATACAAAATATATGTGTGGAATTTGTCATTCTAATTATTTCTTGTCTATCAACTTTGAATTTGTTAAAGAAAAAAAAAAAAAAAATTGCAAAATATATAAATTTGTTGAATAAATTTATTAAATTTGTTAAACGATATTAATAAGTTTTCCTAATGAAAAACTTATTTTCAAGGGGGTGATGCGAGTGTAGTAATGCCTAGTTAAGAATATTAATTTTTGTTTAATTAAGATATAATGTTTAATATAAATCATTACTAATAATTGTGAAATTACGAAAAAGTATGTTTGTTTGAAATTGTTTAAAATGGGAAGAGTTGGCAATCCTGAACAGAGGCCGACAGAGCGGACTACCCCCAAAGGAGTCAGTCTTTGGTAGCGCGATAAGCGTAAAGTTGGGGCCATGTAACGTAAAATTAAATTAATTGTTTGTGCCCCTCTCCGACGTAAAATAGTAAAATTCCCTACTCGCATCCCCTAAATTAACTAAACCATTTTCGGAATTAAATAAAGTGTTAACAAGCGTTTAAATAGTGTTAATGAACCCCCCTTCCCCCTTTGTGTTGTAACGGCTTTCATAGGCTCGGCGTGGCTACCAAATTTATAACGTATTGTGGAAATGAGTAAAGAGAGTGTAAAGATAAATGAAATAGAGAGCAGAAAGTAGAGTAAATAATGAAGAAAAAATAAATAAAAGTGATCACGACAATACGCATTACCACTATAATGTGTGTGAACTCGTAATAATTTTTTATACCTTTACATAAAATGTAAATACTAAATTATTTCATGTAAATGTAATAACGTAGATGGTATTTCTCCAGATTTTATGTACACGGAGAATAAAAGGTCTATTTTCCAAAATGCAATTGCTTTACCATATTCAAAATGACGGCGAATGTGTGTGTGTGTGTGTGTGTGTGTGTGTGTGTATGATGCCATCGGTGAGTGACCCTGAAATGTAAAGACGACATTCTGTATAGTGCATTGTACAGAATGAATAACAAAACAGAATGTACGTCAGAAACGTAAATATTCTGACAACTGAATCCTCTGCTGAAATTTCCTCTTATCGTATACTGCAAGACAAATTATGTAATGCTCACTAAATCATTGAATGATAGTAGAGAGATGATGACGTAAAAGATGATGACGTAAGAGGTGATGACGTAAGACGTGATGACGTAAGAGGTGAATGTCTAGTAATTCTTATATACGAAAGCATCCAATCTAATAGCTGGATGTTAACACCCGTAATATCGTTATTACCTTGATGAATATTGTACTTATTTATGGGATTTGTTTCCAACCAATAAAATTTCTGATTGGGATTAGGCTTATCATATATATATATATATATATATATATATATATATATATATGTAAAGAACGACGCTTGTGTAGAAGAGCGTTCCGCACAAGATGAGGAGGGAGAACGAACAAATGAAAAATGAGGTACCTCCCTGGAATCGAACCCGAGATCATCCGATTGCCGGTCAGATATGCTATCCACTACACCAAGGACCTCGATCAATCAGAAGTCGTAATTCTCCTACATACAAGCAGAAACGAATGCCCTGAAGGGGCACCTTCGCATGCCGTACATATATACATTTTAACTGCAAACAGCAGTATAATTAATGTAAAGAACGACACTTGTGTAGAAGAGTGTTCCGCACAAGATGAGGAGGGAGAACGAACAAATGAAAAATGAGGTACCTCCCGGGAATCGAACCCGGGATCATCCGATTGCCGGTCAGATATGCTATCCACTACACCAAGGACCTCGATCAATCAGAGGTCGTAATTCTCCTACATATGAGCAGAAACCAATGCCCTGAAGGGGCACCTTCGCATGCCGTAATTAATTATACTGTGTATTGTTTGCAATTAAAATGTGTGTGTATGTGTATATATATATATATATATATATATATATTAGAGAGAGAGAGAGAGAGAGAGAGAGAGAGAGAGAGAGAGAGAGAGAGAGAATTTATGTAATTTTAATGATGAGTTTTTAACTTTTTAACTTTAACTTATTCATCGTAACCCAGTGTCTTATGTATTTTATTATTTTAGACCTGATAATGAAATATATGTATTCCGAAACGTTGGTGTCAATTAAAAATTGAAGAATGTTTTTCATCTCTCTGGTGTTCCTCTTTATTATATATATATATATATATATATATATATATATATACAACCTCCTCGAACGCGAGGGTTACGTTCCAGCAAACTCTGGTGCTCGGCAAAATCGCGTTGCGTAATACCTTGAGTCACTGGGAAATAAGGGGTTATGGTCCGGGGGGTTCTGAGGTCAAATTTAATGCTGTACTAGAAACATAAATACATAAGTACTGTACACTCATATTATTGTAATAACTAATACTAAAACAAAATAAAACTAAGAAAGGCTAAAAAAAACAACACAAGAGGGTGGGGGATTAGTGCGAGCAAGCCTCGTCCGACCAACTCGGAGGTTCACTTGTTGGATGTTTGTTCGCTGGAGGCTGTCTCTGTTGCTTCGTTTTTGCCGTCGCTGAATTCTGGTGGGAAGTGAGTAAACCTGAGTGAAGAAGCTGGAAGTCATGGAGGGGACAGGAACGCTACCTGGTGAAGGAGCTGTTGGAATTTTAGACGCTTCTTTCTTTGGAGTGAAGAATGAAGTTATGCGAGTTTGTTGTGGTGGTCCCTTCATTTTTTTTAACAACTCGCAATAAGGAGCCATTGCTGTTTGCATCATTCTTTTAAATTTGAGGCACTTTTCGAAGTTATCGACGCAGTTCATCACATCCTGTTGCATTGTTGACGTTCACTGAAATCAGTCAGCCATTTAACAGCCATAGTTGGTTTTGGTTCTTCATCTTCACTACAACTGTCACTTTTACTTGAATAAATGAGTTGCACCAGATCTTCCTCACTCAACTCCGCATGGTGTGACTCCAGCAATTCCTCTATCACTTAGAGTCGTAGATATTCAAATCCCTCCTCACCAACATTCTTTGCCAGGTTTACGATGTCTTCTCCTTGGAAGTCCTTGCCCGTTTTGTGTTCCAGCAATTCTTTTCGCAAACTGTTTACAAACTTCCCACAATGTTTGTGAGTGTGTACGAGACTTATTTCATGTGTCTTGTCGATTGCAATGTTTCGTACACTTTATGACATGTTTCAATATCGTTGAGTGTAGAGCCATCAGTCAGTCAGCGGTGCATCGCGGTGTTTCACTGTTCGTATTCGTAACTTCTTACCGTGAATAAGTGCAGTCCAGTGAAAAAAGCCCTTAAAAGTTTTTGTGCTATTCAGTAATAATGTGCATTTGAAATGAGAATGGAGGCTTATTCAAACAGAGAAATGGCAGACATGCATCTCATGTATGGACTTGCCGAGTGTAATGCGGCCGCATCAAGACGTCTGTATGCGGAAAGGTTTCCGAATCGCCGTCTGCCAGATAAGAAGACCTTTCAGAGAATAGACGAGTGTCTTGGTGATACAGGATCATTCAACAAGCGAGTTTCAGATAGTGGTAGACCAATCAGCGCCAGAACTGTTGAGTTGGAAGAGCGGCTCCTGAATCGCGTGGAGGAACATCCTGGCGTCAGCACCGGAAGAATAGCAGCAGCAGAGGGTGTAAGATACACAACTGTGTGGAGAATTTTACGGGAACAGTAGCTTTACCCATATCACATTCAGAGAGTACAAGGCCTTACTGAAGCTGATTTCCCACCACGAGTCTTTTTGTACTTGGTTCCTCCAACAGTGTGCTCGCGATCTTCCTTTTCTATCCTCCGTGTTGTTTTCTGATGAGGCTGCCTTCACAAGAAATGGCGTGAACAATTTTCACAACACTCATCACTGGGCAGAAGAGAATCCGCATGCCATCATCCAATTAAGCACCAACAACAATTTAGTATTAATGTATGGGCAGGACTTATTGCCGACAACTTAATCGGTCCTTTTGTTTTGACTGGAAGATTAACAGGAGAATCCTATTCTAATTTTTTAAGGAATGATTTAAGCGATTTACTAGATGAAGTTCCTCTTGGTGTCCGACGTCGTATGTGGTTTATGCATAACGGCGTTCCGCCTCATTTTAGTCGACTATTTGGATGACCATTTCCCTGATAAATGGATAGGCCGTGGAGGACCCATTGCGTGGCCTGCTCGCTCCCCGGACTTGAATCCACTCGATTTTTACCTGTGGGGTCATCTGAAATCCATCGTTTACGTGACACCCATTGACAACGTTGAAATGCTTCGCCAACGTGTAGAACAAGGATGCCAGAAAATCCGAGCAATACCTGGAATGTTTGAACGCGTCAGGCAGTCTATGACGAGGCGTGTTCAGGCGTGTATTGAAGTGCAAGGCGGTCATTTTGAGCACTTCCTTTAAAGGTAAGGCGGATGAATTACGGACGATTGTTCGAACACAATTGTTCGAACACAATTGTTCGAAAACCATAGTTCGAAAAACAGTTGTTCGAAGCAACAATTATTCGAAGTTATAATTGTTCGAATGAACAACCAACTAAATAAAATCTTAGTTGCCAAGACGCAAATACGAAGACGTATAATAAGTTAGGTTAGGTTAAGCTTTAACGAAAATATCACGACTCAACCTAACCAACCTAACCAACCTAACCAACCAACCTAACCTAACCTAACCTAACCTAACCAACCTAACCAACCTAACCTAACCTAACCAACCTGACCTAACCTAACCTAACCATTCAATTAACCTAGCAATAACAGCTAATAACAGCCTTCGAACTACAAAAAATATTCCGGCCCTCTACTTGGATATGTTTTACTACCCGCACATAGTGCAACTATAGTTTACTTTGACTTTCATATGCTTCTATCCTGTTTTATTAATAAAGATTTTTAACTTTGAATAACGTATGAATAAAGATTTTTAACTTTTAATGTTTTTTTAATACTTTTTGTTTTTCGAACTATGGTTTTCGAACAATTGTGTTCGAACAATTGTGTTCGAACAATCGTCCGGCAACGAAGGCGGATACTTGCTGGAATACATAACGGGCTGTAACTCGGAAACATATGTTTATATAGACTTTTTTCATTGTTTTCATGTCCTAAATCCATCCTGAAAGCGCGTCCCACATGTTATGAAACACCCTGTATATAAATACTGTATATACACCTTGGTAAGGCTAACTTTGGTTTTGCTTTCGCCCGAATTGGTCATTCTGACGAAGGTCAAGCTTATTGCTCCACCTTAGACCTACAGTTTAACGTGGAATCCGAACCACGACTCACCCTGGGTAGTCAGAAACTACAAAGTCCTCGCCCGGACCAGATCTCACGACTTCCCAATCAGTAGCCTAGTGTCTTAACCACTAGGCTACCCAGGGTACCCATTTATCTACTAACAATTTTTACTGAATAAAAGAATGAACAGGTTGGTTTGCTGTGCGCCGATTGCCGTCACCGGGAATCGAACTAGGGCCGGTGGATTTGTAGTCCGCGATGGTAACCACTACACCACACGTTAAGTAGATAGCGTTGTTCCGGTTCTTTTAATGTATATATATATATATATATATATATATATATATTATGTTCGACGAATGTAACTAAGTCCTGAACACTGTTTTAGCTTTCAATAAGTTTTCTGCTGTCTTCTGTGGCAGCAAGGTTATACTTACGTGGTGGCATCCTCAAATTCTAGTTCAGTCACCTTGAAAAAAGAATCAAATGTATATTCGTAATCCGGAAGCAAATTATGTTACTTGCATTCACTTTGGATTTGTCCATGTTGTGAAACATGGTTGGTCATTGTAGACGTCGTTAAAGTTGTGTTTTTGCAGTTATTTTGAACTATAAAGTGATATGATGTGCATCAAATATGAAATCATAATTGTCAATTACATAACGCTAGTAGTATAGCCGCAAAAGGGGAGAGTGCAAGAATGTTGCAGGTTATTATGTAATGTTGCAAAGGGGGGTGGGGTTGTTGCAAAGGGGGTGGGGTGGGGGGTTGCAAAAAAAAAAAAAAAATAAAAAAGAAAAAAAGAAAAAAAAATAAAGAAAAAAAGAGTCCTGGCCTTTGTTGCCAACCTAGGTTGCAAGGGTCATGCACCAACCTAGGTTGCAAGGGGCATGCAACTTGGAGGCATCCCCCAAGCTATTCCCCCCAAAGGGCCAGAGAGAAAGGAGGAGAGAAAGGAGGAGAGGTGTTCACCTGGCAGGAGCCAAGTGCACATTAAGACTTCAGCCGAGTAGGCGTTGTTTTATAGGCTCCTAATCAGCCAGAATCTGCCAGTTGGTGAATCAGCCAGTTGACTGAGCCAAGGGGGGAGGGGCACACCTGAAGGAGAGAGAGAGACGCCTGTAGGAGAGAGAGAGACGCCTGTAGGAGAGAGAGAGAGAGACGCCTGTAGGAGAGAGAGAGAGACGCCTGTAGGAGAGAGAGACGCCTGTAGGAGAGAGAGACACCTGAAGGAGAGAGAGAGGAGTTCTCCCCCAAGTTATTTTCGTTTTCCTAACCTAAGAGGCCACTAAGGGGTTTTACCAAAGGGCCTGAAAGAGAAGGACCAGAGGTCCTTCCTCGGCTGGGAGCCGAGGTGGAATGAGTCTTTCACCAACTTCGCGGTCTTTTATAAGCCTCTATTCTGGCTGAATTGCCAAATAGCGCAATGTGTTCAGTTGCTGAGTTGTCAGATCGCACCATGTATGCAGATGCTGAGTTGCCACATCAAGCCATGTAATCGGGTGCTGATGTGCCAGATTGCACCATCAGATAGCGCCATGTATTCCAGAAATATTTATCATCCATTGTGTAACAATATGACGATAGTTATTCCAATTAAATTCTGTTTAAATACACCTTTATTAATTGCATGCCTTTCCAGTTTCTTTTTTTGCAATGATCGGATTGCTAGATTATATTATTATATATATATATACACATTCTTTTCTTATGTTAGGTAAATATATATATATACATATATATATTATTTATTTTATAACATTTAATTTTAGTTTAGAAGCAAATTTAACATTAACTTCATTGAACTTAAACTTTTCGAAACAAATAACATAGTCTACCTTCGAAAACTGCATAATAGAAAATAATTAATTTATGGTTAACTAGTTTATTTCGTTTACTATAATTATATATAGTCTTTTAAGCAGCTTATGATACATATACATATATATATATACATATTATATACATATATCTGAACTCTTTCAGCTAAAGAAGCCTTATGTATAGAATTGGTTGTGTAATAGCTGATATTAAACTCTTTCCGGTGTGTGTGTGTGTGTGTGTGTGTGTGCGCGAGTTGTTCATATACAAACACAGCTGGGAGTGTACGAGTATTATATATAATATATATATATATATATATATATTAAATATAATATAATTGTGGGCATACCTAAGAAACAAGCGTGTGTTTCATAATTTCTCTTCATTTGATGTGAAGGGAGACTTATCAGGGATTGGGGGAAGTTTCTCGTTATGAGCTGCTGTTCACAACGAAATCTTTTAGTTGGAGACAACTCACCATAATAATGGTAAAAAGTGGTATCTGGCAACCGAATTGAAGCTCTTCCGAAGAACAGAATAAAATAATTATCATCATGTTTTCACAGAAAACAGTTTTTACTTTTAAACTTAAATCATTGTGATTAATAAGCACATATACAGAGATTAGTTTAAATAAGTTATCAATAAGAAGGAAAGAATAAAACGAAAATTTTTTTAATATACGCTTTATTTACGTTTGTTATTATTTTTTAATTTAATATGCGTCATAATTAGTTGGGCATCCTTATAAAAATTCATTTTCTGTCTAACGAATTATTTATTGGGTAACTTTGTTAATTCTGTTATATTACTAAAATATATTGAAAGCTGCCTTTACTTTTAATCAATCCGGTTGATAATTTTTATAACTTGGTAGTTAAACTTTTAAAAGATGCTGTAAACTATAAAAGCATCCTGATCTTAAGTTAGGCATATCAATAATACATTTTTAAGTCATGCGTAAATCTTTCTGAAACAGTGAAATCATTGTTGAAATGCTTTATTTGATGGACCTAATCGTTAAACACTATATACATCTATTGTAAAACACTATAAACATCTATATATAGATGGGCTCGATTGATTAACTATATAAATATTATGGTTTTTTATATGCTTTGTGTTGGGCATATCTAAGAAACAAGCGTGTGTTTCATAATTTCTCTTCATTTGAAGTGAAGGGAGACTTATCAGGGATTGGGGGGAAGGTCTCTCGTTATGAGCTGCTGTTCACAACGAAATCTTTTAGTTGGAGACAACTACTCACCATAATAATGGTAAAAAGTGGTATCTGGTAACTCAGTCTTCGTTAGAAAAAATACATTAATTATTAATTACAGTTTCATTTTAAAATAATACACATTTGCATTTTTTCCTGATTTTCATACCTCGCGTAAGATTAACTACAGATCCTATCTCTCTCTCTCTCTCTCTCTATATATATATATATATAATATCTAAGTTGCATCGAGATGAAAATTTACGAAACACACGAGTCTCTTTCCATGCGAAAAAAATTGAAACAATATGAAAATTTACGAAACAATTCAATTAAAAGTTGAAATTAACCAAAACTCAATTCGCTAGAGGTAAGGAATTCCAAGAATCTGCCCAACTCGAATGACCACAATGACCTTTCTCATAGACAGCTTGAACAAAACCTCTCTCGACTCCATTTCTTAGATATGCCCACAATTATATATATATATATATATATATAGAGAGAGAGAGAGAGAGAGAGAGAGAGAGAGAGAGAGAGGTTTTGTTCAAATAACGGGATATGCTTGTACGAGTTTACAATTACATCATTATTGCTCTGCATTACGCAGTATATGCGGCTTAATAATATTTCACCGCTTAAAGTACAGGGAAACCTGTACTCGATATGAAGGGCTTTCATATCGTTCAGTACTATTTTTGTTCCCACTTTACAACCGGTTGGTAAGTCATCTTTAAATACGTCTAGAATACAATCAAAAGCACGCACAAAGAGTTCATCGTTAGCTACATTATTAAACACAAGTTTATAACACGCTTTTCCAATCGAGGGTTTATTCTACCGACTCGAGCTTTTCATTCGTGAACTCACTCAACATAGCGGCAATTGAAATAATCTTCTAAATCGTACGACAACTGCGCGTTATATAAAGAAATAGTTCTTCAGGTGTGAACGGTGTAGGTGAGCTGAGCCTTGTACCGATCAATTGCTTGTACCAAAGTTTTATAAGAAACACCAAATAATTGTCCCCTAGCGTAATTGGAAAGGTTTTCACCCCACTTAGACCCACAGTTTAACATTAGAAAATTCTGAAACCTGACTCAGTGCCAAAATGAAACACCAATAATTGTCCCCTAGCGCAATTGAAAAGGTTTTCACCCCACCTTAGACCCACAGTTTAACGTTGAAACCGAATGTTCTTTTAAATATAATTCCTCTCGATTACATTAGTGACTAATGATGCGGGAAAATCTGAGTAAATATTTTCTCGAAAACTATGGTGATAGAAAAATTCTGAAACCATATTTGGAATCAGTATCAAACGTTTCTATATGAATCACCAAATAATTTTCAAAGGAGAATACGAACATTAAATCTATTGGTGAAAATATATATGTTACTCGTCCGGTCCCGTTATAGCGGATTGGTACACGTCATAGCTCCACCCAGCTACATCGGCAGCCAATCACTACGAACATCTGGTCTTTTGGGGCGGAGCTTGGCGATTGTGCCTATAAAAGGGGATATTTTTCAGTTTGGAGTAACAGTAGCTATTTCGCGTCAGTGAATAATCATTCCCTCCACCATGGACCTGTACGTCTCCCCAGACTTGTATGAAGAGAGTGATACTGCAGCATTAACGACAATTAGCCTTTTTAATGCGGTTGACCGTGATGAATTATTGACAACGCAAACCGTAGAAGACATGTGCAGTGACGCTCCTTACAATCCGACGCAAGGGACTACCATAGAAATGTAAGTGTCTATAATTAGAATTTATATATGGATGGGGGTAGTATCTCGTCAAATAGATACTCGCCAAAAATGTCAATCAATGTTATTTTGTTACCCCATTATGCTAAAATCGAAATTTTTATGGCATTCAATCCTCGAACCAAAGATATCTTCACATAATGGGATTGTCTGTATCTCTGTATATGTTTTAAAAGCATTATTCCTTTAAGGTCCGATGAGGATTTGACACGTGTTATACAATCTTTTGAAAATCTCGGAATACGGGGGATATACTGAACAGTCAACAATGTCACACATCCTCCACCATGGACCTGTACGTCTCCCCGGAATTGTATGAAGAACGTGATACTGCAGCATTAACCGCAATTAGTCTTTTCAATGCGATTGACCGTGGCGAATTATTTTCAACGCAAACCGTAGAAGATATTTGCAGTGACGCTCCTTACAACCCGACGCAGGGCTACCATAGAAATGTAAGTGTCTATAATTCGTTTTATATATGGAGAGTTGTAGTATCTCGTCAAATAGATACTCGCCAAAAAATGTCAATCAATGTTATTTGGTTATCCCCATTATGCTAAAATCGAAATTTTTATGGCATTCATTCCTCGAACCAAAGATATCTTCACATAATGGGATCTGTCTGTATACTCTGTATATGTTTTAAAAGCATTATTCCTTTAAGGTCCGATGAGGATTTGACACGTGTTATACAATCTTTTGAAGAATCTCGGAATAGGGAGGATATACTGATCAGTCAACAATGTCACACCGAAATAATGTAAGTGTTTTTCGATCTTTTTGGGATAAGAAGACACAATATATTTTCATAAATTTATTAAATGAAAGAAATCAGTACAATAAACAACCACAGAATATATCGTTACAAATATACGAACAAAAACATTATAATATACAACGAGTACGTACAATTGGAAAACGGTTTTTTATCTGTCTGCATACCATTTCATCGTTTCGGCGAGTGTGACACGGGTCAAATAAATTTAAAAATTTATAAATTCTTTATCATTTGACATATGCATGAGAAATGAGACGCAGTACATTCCGCAAACATTAGTAAAATATCCTTGCATGCGAAATGGGTCCACACAACTTCGGGAATATGTAACTGAGCGAGAAATTTTACAATAATAGGGTCACTCCAGGGTTGAGTACCGAGTGAATCAAAATAGTACAGGCGCTGTCTATTTTTAAAATAGACAGCGATCCAGTGAATCCCTTCATTACCGATGATGTCTGTGTTCACAATAAGACTACCGCATTCTCGCGTACTTGGCAAACTCAATGTTTCATTCTTCGCAAACACGCCGATAAATTTGGAACGTGTGACTCGCTCCATTACTTTCTGAAGTGTATTAGCATCCATTTTAAAAGTCAGTGATAACGCTTCTAAATCTATCTACTTCTATTAGGGCTTGCGATTCGAGATATACTAGTACACTAATAGGAGCGTCTATAGGCTTGGCGAATTCCAGCCGCACTGAGATGTTTCCGCTCTGCTGTGGTGTTAAATGGGTATTTACGCTAGCAGATAAGTCAGGTGTAATGTCAAACGGGTAAAGGTTAAATTGATCAATGAATTCTTCCTGCGTTACCCCATTACCAAGCTCATCACAATCACCTGCAATATGGGTCAGATTACTATAGGCTCTGGCACAAAGCGGTAACACAGCGTCTGATGAATAGTCCGTACCCATTGTTCCACCCAAAGCAGTGCCATTAACGTATAGAGTTATATTTTTAAGTCCGAAATTCTCGAATTTAAAGGCACTCTTTTTATATTTTCCATTCACCGAAGCGTGGTCCTGCATGCCGATTAATATCCTTTTAGGAAGATTTCCCAGGGCAATGTTTTCTATCTGCTTCGATGCCAACCCTGCAGGAACCGTATATAGTTTGATCTGCACTCTGTTAATAGGATATTTCACTGTAGCGTTTAGTAAATTTTTCTCAATTTCTAGTTGTTTTGGTGAACTTAATTTCACTCGCCGTACGCGGAGGTATGTGTCCATAATGTGAACCACAACGGACTTTGCACCCTCTTCTTGATTCACATCCAGATTTAAGCAGATCTCAGGACTCGTGCGGGTGAGCTTTATTTTCATATCCACCCCGTTCACAAGCAACTTCTCCTGGAAAGTGAAATCTGTGTGCAACCGTCCAAAACACTCGTATATTTTCTTTTTAGAATTTTTAAATTTGTCCTTTATACTATTTTCATCTTTAGTTTGATAATATCCCTCCGCACTTAAAAAGGTAGCCTTCGCTTCTTTGGAAAAGTTGAGGACATTTTCCAAATAGGCTCGTAGATGATAGTACCCCGTGCCTGCCGATATGTTGGTCTGATTTAAATATACGTCACACTGGTTGAATATGGCGTGCAGAAAGTTTGTTTCAGGGTATACAGCATATTTGTCATCGCAGACCGTTCCATCAGAATGGGCTATACGTAGCTTAGCGTACATGTGCACACAGCTTGGATCAAAAAAGTAAGGACCTGAGCTGGGTATCACGAATTCTATAGGTGCACTCGGGGAACTAATTGTGTTTAAAGGGTTAATTGTAATAAAGTCACTGTGCTCAATAGAAACTTGGGTTGGCGGGAGCTCAAAAAAGGACAGCTCCGATTTACAGCATTGTGAACTACATGGGTGGATGAAGCGTGCCATGGCGAAATAGTGACTCCTCTCTCGACAAGTGGTAAACAAACTATGATTCATGAGATCAATATCCTTAGCTTATATCAGTCAAAAAAGTGGTCAACCATAGGTTTCATTCGCTTACAGCATTTCTTTTTGATAGCCTTTTACGTTTAATACCACGTGACCCCTTCTTCTTCCGGGGAGCCCTCTTCTTCTTCTTCCCGCCACCACGCATTTTTCTCTTTGCATCTTTGATGATTTCGTTCCGTGTACGCTTTAAATGTTTTTTTAGAGCTTCTTTAGGTTTAGCCCCGGCCAATATGTCTTCTGCAGTGTTAAGGCCTGATTGTAGCGCTTTCCTTCCAAGGTATCTGGCACCCCTCTTCAGCAAAGGAACAGCCGTACGTAGTATGGATGAAAAAATGGATCCAAGTCCACTACCGCGCTGGTATCGCATCCCTCGATAGACGGTGAAAGGCTTTCTATCCATTATAACTCAGTGCGTCGAAAGTGTAGCTTCACTGTTAAGCTCCCGTTACCGAATGGGAAGTTTTCGCCCTCAATCGTTCTTATATATATTGTGATATTGGTTATTAAATTAGTTGCGACATTCACATAATGGGGTCTGTCATATGTAATACTCAAACTCCTTCCTCTATGGTTGGGGATGTGAGCAATGCGCAGCAGGCGTGCCTGGGTATCCCCAACAAACTGGTGCTCCACTATATTACTGTAAATATAGCACATGTCTGGGGACCTTTCAGCCAATTTCTCCATCTTCAATTGATACATTAATCTGGACAAGTTATACTGTGTCTCGTGAAATGTGTCTCTTTGGAAGGCTGCGCTATATCGGCCGTTGGTTAGAATTTTGAACTTTCTATGTTCTTTAAGACGTCTGTTAGTCTTTGATTTTAGGATTAGTGTATGTGCAGGGTTGTTTACGATTTCATATACTAAATCATTCGTAAGGTTTGAGTTTCTTAAACTTACGTTTAAGCCTCTCACAACATCCTCGGCCGAACCATATTGACCCGGCCCTAGTCTTACTTCTGTACTGTAATACCGTGCAATCTTAGTCCGAGCGATGCGCATAGTTTCATCCATAGCTACCCCAGCTTTTTCACACTCGTCAATGTCTCTAAGAATCGTAAAAACGGTTTCTTTATGTTCAATATTTAAAAAGACGGGTGTCCAGCTGAATTTCGCATATCCCCACCTCATACGAATCACGACCCAATTCAATGTGCCCATGGAGTTCTGTTACAAAGTTGGCTAGTGTTGTTAGGGTGTACAGACAGGGGAGGAGGACGGGAGTGTGACGTAGAAATGGTTAGGAGCCATGTTGCATACTATTTAAGCTTCATTATTGCATCAGCTTTTATATAGGTGTTGAAGCTTTCTGGGTACCCTAGCCATTTCACCAGGTACATTTTTCTCCTTCCTGAACCTTTGCTTCCTAAAATTTTCTCAATTTTAAACACATTTTTTTCTAAATTAAACGCAACTTTCTGCAATTCCTCGCGGTAAAAGCCTCCTGAGATTTCTTCCCCATTCAAATCTTCAATGTAATACATCATTATCTCACCTTTAGGTCTCACAGCCCTAACTTTAAAAATCTCGCGTGTCCATCCTTGCTCAAAACCCTTTGCGAATTTATTCCCCGAACGCGACAGCCTTACATAATCATTGATTTTGAAGCGCGCAGAGTGGTGGTGGTGGTGGTGATCCATCTCTTCTCGGGAGCGTACCTCTTTCTAAAACTTCGTTAGGTGTTGCCCCAATCGTGCGATGGTGTGAGCGGTTGTAGGATGATGCCAATGATTCCAGAATGTCTAGAAATCTGTATGTGTTTTTATGTGTAAAATAACGGTGCATGCGTTCCTTTATGGTGCGCTGAACTCTTTCAGCTAAAGAAGCCTTATGTATAGAATTGGTTGTGTAATAGCTGATATTAAACTCTGTCAACATATTCTGAAAAGCACGGCCTATAAACTCCTTCCCCATATCCGTACAAAAATAGCCAGGAACCCTGTTTTCTTTTAACATTAGCGTTTTGGTGGCTTTAGCAACTGTTTCAGGTGATTTATTTTTCAGAGGAACTAGCCACAGATATCTAGAGAATACGTCTATTATGAATAGAATGTAGCGGTAACCATCGTTATACACAGAATATCTTTGCATGTCTGTTAAATCTGCTTGCCAAATAGAATCAATCGAGGAAGCCGTTGTCTTGGCTGTTTTAAACCTTTTTCTCACAGGCTTATGAAGCGTATAAGCGTCCTGCTCCCTCAAAAATCTTTCAACATCTTTTTTTTCCTACTCCGTAAACACTCTGTACAGTCTATCTACGCCGCCGTAAGAGGATGGGGTAGAAATGTCATAATAGCGTTTAGTTAATACGTTAGCCATTTGCGTATTTTAGAGGCACGTGGGTAGGGTTGGTTTAACCTCTTCTTGCTCCTCTTCAAAGGTGTTACCGCCGGGGGTGACGGCGCCTTCAATTGTGTCACAGGCGTTGCATGTTCCAAGTCTTTTAACCTGTTCAGATTTCCTATCAACGTTTTAGGGACATTTATTTGTTGTAGTCTTGCTTTAATATTGCCCCCTTTTTTTTTTTCCATCCGTGGTGATGGCCCATCCCACTTTCTCACCAGATCATGGACAATGTCTACGATATTCATCCCTGTACCTTTGATCCTTCCACAATGATCTCCCCTGTATCGGTCCATTGTATGGCGGGATCCTCATTCAATAGATTATAAAGACTTAAGCCTTTACTCCTCAATGTAAGTGGGAGGGTATTTTTTAATACATGTTCGATATGTTGTGTGGCTAATCTTTTTGGTTGGTCAGCTGTGTCGTCGGGTACAGATCCTATGTCGCCATCGTCCCCCGTGCTGTGCCTAATAACCACAGGAATCTCTGTAGGGCTCTTATAATTTTCACTCGTGAAGAAATTTCTGCAGAGCTTCTTGGTATAAGATTCTTTTCTCATCAGGTGTTTTTTCACTGTTTAATAGGGCTAACAATTCGCTTTCCATTCTTTAAGTCTGCTTTTACGGGGATCTAGATACGTGTCTGGATTCCTTTGCAGTGAGGCGTACACCTCGTGGGGAATCACTACCACTTTCTTCATTATATTAATCTAGTCAGTAAGACCCAAAACTGAAAATAAGATGGGGAGAAATGACCCTCTGTTTGTACAATAATTCGTTTTTTCTTCGCTACAGTTTGGCTTTTACGAGCGAGTGCACGTATTACGTTCTTGTAGCGGCGTAGGCGAGCCTTCTGATGGGTTTTCATTGATACATTGCAATTTATAACGTTAAGACAGATTTCACAGATGCATTTTAAAAGTCGGCATCGATATTTTTAATAAACATCTGCTGCATTGCCCGGGCAGTCGATGATAGATTTTTATTAATTCACGGTATTTCTTTAGTCTCTTTGTCATTCTGGAATATACACCGTTTCAGGCTCGTTTGGAAATATATTCGTTCGCAGAAGCACTCTAAACGTGTTTCGCGGATGAAGGTCGCAAAGCAAATATCCGTAACGCGTGCTTGTAGCTTCTTTATAAACTTCAAAAACTCCTTACGCTGATTCGGGAACATTTTGTTGGCTAATACCCCAATTTGTGATACATCTCTACGTTGCGCGAATAAGACTAGATATTGCGTATTTAACGACACATCGCGCATGTATCTATTTTTGAAAAATAGATTCTGATTGATGAAGAACACGCTTATGTTAAGATGGTGGGAGAATACTGTAAATGTCTCGGCAAACGTTTTATCCATCTCCAACATGAGATCGTCAATTACAATGATTGTATGTTCATTTCCTTTAACGAATTAACGTCATATACGCCTTTGTGGAACAAAATATCATCTTGGTACTCGTTGAACACTGATTGATACGTCGAATAGCACCATATAACTTTATGCACAAATTTCGAGAACATCTCCCCCTTTTCTTTAATGATTTTAAGCATGAACACAGTTTTACCACATCCTGTAGGTCCAGATATAATACATGTGGATGGGCTCGTGAATCTGAATTTTTCTACAGAGTCCATTTCTAACACGTCACACTCCTAAGTAGTCATTTACAAAATATTACAAATTTTGAGTGCTGATCCTTATATTTCTTCTCCCACAGAACCGTGAATGACGATGAGGTAGAGCAGCCCATCATTACGGATGACCTCGACGACAGTGTAGTTGTGATCTCCTCCCTGAACCCTCACCAGCGATACCGGTAACACGTCCAAGCGGAGGTATGAATACCCACGTCAGGTATAAAGCGACGAAATACGCGTCTGTTGCAGCGGTAATAGATCCCCAACCCTCAACCTCTTACGCAACAACACCCCCAGCAGCACCTAATATATCCCCTTCTTCATCCGCCGCCCCCCTTTCTGTTAAGTCTACAATAATAGAGCCCCAACCATCAACCTCCTACGCAACAGGGCCCCCATCAGCAGCACCTTCCGCTAATATATCCACTATTCATCCGCCGTCCCCGTTCTGTTTGAGGATGGTATAACGCTGGAATTGGTGCGATCCGCAGCCCCCACCCAGCCTTGACTAGAAATCGTATAGAGTCAGGGTCGACCCTAGAGTCATGTATAGCCGTGGAATTGAGCGCGGACTACGCCGGGTTGTAGAGCATATTATAGAGTTTGCTCTTCAGAATCGTGACGAGCGTGAAGTCAGGACGAGTATGTCCTTTGGATTCGGGTCAGATGACGGTGATGTAGACGATTATTGGGTGATAGTGCCATTTAGACGTTTATATATATATTAATTATATATACTATATATATATATATATATATATATATATATATTTCTCCTGTACTGTTATATTGACGGATATATTTTTGAATTTATGCATATTCCACGTTCATATTTCTTACTATTATTATTTTTAATTGATCATTCAATGTATATTTATTTTCTATATATTTATAATAAACAGAATGATGCAATGTTGTTTTACTTAATTCTTTTGTTGTAAACAATTATATCAAATGGCTGGTTACGCCTTCTAAACCTACTAGCGGAATTCTAAGCCAACTTCTAAGAATTAATTAAATAAATTGCACAATCTGGCAACCTAATATGTATACCTGAACAATTAAAATAGTATCTGGCAACTCTCCATAATATAATATATATATATATATATATATATATATATAATATATATTATTATGGAGAGTGCCAGATACTATTTTAATTGTTCAGGTATCATTATTAGGTCGCCAGATTGTGCAATTTATTTAATTAATTCTTAGAAGTTTGGCTAATAATGTGGCTAATAATGTTGCTAATAATGTTTAATAATGTGGCTAACGATGAACTCTCTGTGCGTGCTTTTGATTGTATTCTAGACGTATTTAAAGATAACTTACCAACCAGTGTAAAGTGGGAACAAAATAGTACGAACGATATGAAGGCCCTTCATATCGAGTACAGGTTTCCCTATACTTTAAGCGGTAAAATATTATTAAACCGCGTATACTGCGTAATGCAGAGCAATAATGATGTAATTGTAGACTCGATTAAGTGCGAGTTTAGTATTTGAAAAAAAAAGTGAAATGTATTTATATATTTAACATATTTGTGTACTTTTGTACATTGAATCACGTTCTTAGTATTTGGACATCTTCCGTATTCAATGTATGGAAATTCTTAGTAAATGTTGTGTTATGTAGTATAAACATTATTTTCAACCATACTCATTATTCAACCATACTCATTCTTACATTCATGTTCTTTCTTGACCGCTATCCTTTATTATTTTATTACTTATTCATTCATCTACCTATTGTCTACTTATGCCCTATCAACTTATCATCTATGTTTACTCGTGTCTATATTACGCACACAACCTATTGTGTGACGAATGATATGTGTACACTACTGTGTGCAGTCGTACATGTCTATTGACGATCATGATTACGCACATGTATTCTTTTTACGTTTTATTTTCTTTTTATTATTTCACCTCCTGCATTGAACTCAAAAATGCTGAGTTAAGTTATAAATTCCACTCACTACGACAGAATCGAGCGCCTCAAAGATAAAATACCTCCGTTCGCTCTGATTTCAAATTCATAACATATTATAGCATATTATTTCGTAAATAAATTATCTCGTAAGTGCCATGTACGTTGTATTATATTTTAACATCTTAATTGTCTATTAATGTGAGGCACTGAAAAAAAAAAAAAGTTATAGTAACTGTTTAATTGTAATTAGCTGTAATACTTTAATTTAATATAACGTAATGTACTATAATGAAACTGTAATTAATAATAACTTGTAATGTACTTCATTGAAACTGTAATTAAATGTAATGATTTAATTTATAATGTAAGAATGTACTTTAATAGAACTGTAATGGACAATCATAAGCGTATGTGAAGTAATCCATAATTGTAATCGTAATTTGTAATGAACCAAAATTAATACGTACTCAGTCGTGTACTTAATTTGTACTTATGTATACTATTACGAAATGATATCGCCTTCATAAATGTAGACTCGGCGAAAAATACAATTAGTTTTTATTTTTATTTTTTTAAATTTTTATTTGTAATCTTTCAAACATCTGATCATGTGTTTAAAAAGGGGGGAAATTTAACCTTCAACTGTCCCCCCCCAAAACATTTAAGTTTATATTATCATGGCACTTCTTCATTGCACTTCTTCATTAGACTTCAGATTAGCATTTCATTAGGACTCCTTTGTTAGCAGCCTCGCTGCGGGGAGGGGCAGAGGCCCCTTGTCCTTCTTAATATTTTTAGATTCCGGCCTGAGCCATGTCGAAAGAGGTCCGACCTCTACCCCTGTAAATTCAGAGTACTAACTGTAATTTTTGAGAGTAAACCACAGTAAAGAAGTTTTTTTATCTTTTTTCCTTCGACCTTGTTCTCTTCAGGAACTCAGTCAGTTAAGTCGACAAGTTATAAAAGAAAGTCGATAATTTTAGTATCAGAGAAAGTATCAGAGTATTATAAAAAGAGAAGAATTAAAAATTGGCGACCCTTTGCCCAAATTAAGAGACAACCCAAGCACCATAGAAGATATGGCATAACAGTCTGGCGAGTCTGTAGCCAAGAGTTTAACAGAGTGGCGACCGAAAAGAATTAGAATGTTATAGAAGAAATATCCGTTGCAGCCTCCTAACTAGAACCCCGTCGATCCGAACCGACTCAGGGCCATAAAAGGGGGGTTAAAAACTGGCGACCCGATACCAGGATAAACACATAGAAGAAGGAAGATAACATGACTGGACCCTTTAACCAGGATCTTCACGACTCCAGGATTCTTCCAGTCTTCCAGACCCTTTACCAGGATCTTAACAGATTTTAAAAAGAAGATTTTTAGAAGATGATTTTAAGAAGAATATTTTTAAAAAGAATGATTTTAAGAAAAATCTTTTTAAGAAGATTATTTTTAAGAGAAGAAGATTTTTAAGAAGAAGATTTTTAAGAAGAGGAACATTTTTAAGAAGGAGGATATTTTTAAGAAGGAATATTTTTAAGAAGAGGAATATTTTTAAGAAGAAGGATATTTTTAAGAAGAAGGATATTTTTAAGAAGAAGGATATTTTTAAGAAGAAGATTATTTTAAGAAGAAGATTTTAACCAAAGATTTTAACCAGAAGATTTTAACAAGATTTCAAGAAGAGGCCACTCTTGGCCAAGATAGAAATTACCCTGCATCAGGATAAACCAGTTGACCGGCGTGTCACGACTTCTAGTTCGTGACATCCACTCTTGAACCGGTGTGTCACGACTCCAAGTTCTCCACGCCTAGTTTTCATCCAAGAAGAAGTAGCCAGCAAGACGTCTTCAGGACACGTCTCTAAGGACTTCGCCCCAGAAATTGTTGTTGAGTACAGAGTTGGTTTTTCTAAGTAATTTGTAAACATTTGAAAAAGTCCGTATTATTAACAGTTAATATTTAGTATGGAGCCAGAATTTAACAAAACACAGTGAACACTTCAGACACCAGTGATACATTTTTTAGTGAAACAGTATTGTAACACGAGAGTTAATTGTAACAGAGAGTTAATTGTAACACAGAGAGTTAATTGTAACACAGAGAGTTAATTGTAACAGAGTTAATTGTAACAGAGAGTTAATTGTAACAGAGAGTTAATTGTAACGGAGAGTTAATTTCAAAGAGAGTTAATTTCAAAGAGAATTAATTTCAGAGAGTTAATTTCAGTTATTTTCAGTTATATTCAGTATAGAATAATTTTATTTTATGTATCAAACATAATAGTATCGTACCTTCGTGTACATTAGAATGAAATGTTGTTTACATTTTTTTTTATTTTTTGTTTGCAAATTTTTTTCAAATTATTGAATTGAATTGACTTGCAAATTAAGAAAGAGAGAGAGAGTTTATAGAGTTATAGAGTTACTTGAAGCAGTTTCAAGTTCCATTTTCAGTTTTCAGACAGTTTTCAGTTGGTTGTAACCAAAAGGGACAACCAAACCCCAGAGATTTATAAAGATACTTGAAGTAATTTTGAAGTCTTTTTTTGAAGTAATTTTTGAAGTCATTTTTTGAAGTCAGTTTTTCAAGTCAGAAGGTTGCACCAAGAGGTCAACCAAAACAGAGGTTAATCGTCTCCACTTGATAAAGATCAAGTGCAGTCATTTTCCATTTTCAGTTAATCTTCACTTGACAAGCGTTCAAGTTAGACAGTTTAAGTTTCAAGATACTTGACAAGCGTTCAAGTTAGACAGTTTAAGTTTCAAGATACTTGACAAGCGTTCAAGTTAGACAGTTTAAGTTTCAGAATACTTGACAAGCGTTCAAGTTAGGTTCAGAATACTTGATAAGAGGTCAAGTCAGAAGGTTGCGCCAAGACGGCCGCCCCAGAGATTTATAGAAATATTTGATAGAGTTCAAGTCAGAGAGTTTTATTTGAAGTCAGAGAGTTTTATTTGAAGTTAGAGAGTTTTATTTGAAGTCAGAGAGTTTTGTTTTAAGTCAGAGAGTTTTGTTTTAAGTCAGTCTCTGTTAGTTTCAAATACCCATTCATTTCAATGCAGTCAATTGAATTCAACTTTTTATTTGTAAGTTAAGAGAATTTAATTTAAGAAAAAATGTAATTTAAGAATTTAATTCAACCTTTTTCTTGTGTTGTAAAAGAGAATTAAATTCAACCTGAATTGACCGGGTTGCGGCTTTGGTTTAACCTTTCTTTGTTTTGTTGTAAGAAGGAAATGGACAGATTTGTCTTTTCTTTTTCATGCCATTGTTGCGTATATAAATATATAGGTAAAATGACATTTTATTATTTGTAACCAAAACAGTTTTTACAATTGTTTGTAACGATTTTGGTAATTATTGTAATGTATATGAGGAACATGCCGTCCCTCCGTTTGTTGAACTCTTTTAATTTTTTGTTCTAAGTAGTGTGACAAGCAATCTTTTTTAAAAAAAGAGCAAAGTGCTCACGAAAGATGTAATTGTCAATTTCAGACTTATACCCCCCGCTTAGTCACTCAATTCCCCCGAATGTCGTACTACAAACTTTGTCTTTTAAGTTTATTTTATTTTCATACCCCCAACCCCAGTTGAACACAGTGACAACCGGAGAAATGGTTCAACCATGGTTAATTCCTCTTTAGTACTATGGAACATAACCTCCGTTTATGTTAAGTTGTGTTTTTTTTATTTTTAAGAATATTATATGCTTAGTTTATTATAGTTTATCATTGATTTCTATTTCCAAACTTTATATTTTTATATTTTTTTTAATTCGATTAATACTGAGTAATTGTCGTAGTCGAATTTAATTGTGTGTCGAAATTCAATTTTAAAACCGTGAGAGTTACTGTCATTACTCGTAAGGTCTTCTAAGTACGTCTTTTTTTTTAATTACCTTATACGTGTAACTGATTAATTATGTAAAATCTATAATCCTAAGTGAATTTTATTACTTTTGACACATTCGAATTCATTTACGTTCCGTCCCTCCAGTCACTTTTGCATTAAAACGCGTATGCAAACATTATCATCATAATACATAATAATTATTGCTTACTTTATATAAATTCTCGCTCATGCATTTATACAGTTAATTTAACAATCCTATCACTAATCTGTGTCTCGAAATTATAAAATACACACTTTGTACCCAATAAACATAAATACACATTTGACCACAGGTCTATACATCATCCACTACGTAATTCGATTTGTACCTACAACAGTCAATAAAAATGCATGTATGCACACTATATATATATATATACAAACCTTATGCTAAAATCATTGAATATTTAGTTACTTGAACAATCCTATCAACTAATCTGTCCCTCGAAATTGTAAAATACACACTTTGCACCGAATACACCCAAATACACACTTGACCACAGGTCTATACATCATCCATTACATAATTCGATTTTTATCTACAATAGTCAATAAAATTAGTTATGAATTGTACTATCATGGAAGCCTCGAAAAATCCATGAACTTTAAAATTTATATTTTTCCCTTTTACTCTATTCATTATGTACATAATTTTTCCCACAGAAAAATAAAAATTTTGTAAATTTTTTTAACCATATCAATGTTTGTCTAACTTAATTGTTTGTCTAAATTAACGTATTAATCCTTTATTCTGTTTGTATAAAAGTAAAGTTTTAATCTTTGAATTTTTATATTTTATCATAGCCCTTTAAGCGAGTGAGTGTCATGTTAAAAATTTGATTACTCTGCATTGTACTCAACTACCCGAACTCGTTCTGTATAAAATTTGTATTGTAAAGAATGTCGTCATCTAACTTGAATTACTTCGATGATATTTTCTCAGTTGTATTATATTGTATTATATTATTGTATTAATACCATTTTGGAGGGGAAATACTGTAAAAAAGTGAACAATGAACAATTCCTACACCATCATTATATGAATTCATTGTCTTCATGCAGTACTTATGTTCGTATAGTTTTTATGTTCGAATGCCCATTTTTACATAAGAAACCAAAATCGCCTAAGCGAGTTTTTGGATAGAATTTTGATTTATACTTCTTTATTCATTACTGTATTTCCCTAATTCATCTTTTCTAAATAATGACTTATACACTATGACGTCATAAAATAACTTTATTCTCTTTACGTTTCCCATACTTTGTACACTGAATCACGTTCTTAGTATTTGGACATCTTCCGTATTCAATGTATGGTAAATTCTTTAGTAATAATGTGGTGTTATGTAGTATAAACATTATTATTCAACCATACTCATTATTCAACCATACTCATTCTTACATTCATGTTCTTTCTTGACCGCTATCCTTTATTAATTTTATTACTTATTCATTCATCTACCTATTGTCTACTTATGCCCTATCAACTTATCAGTCTATGTTTACTCGTGTCTATATTACGCACACAACCTATTGTGTGACGAATGATATGTGTACACTACTGTGTGCAGTCGTACATGTCTATTGACGATCATGATTACGCACATGTATTCTTTTTACGTTTTATTTTCTTTATTATTTCACCTCCCGCATTGAACTCAAAAATGCTGAGTTAAGTTATATAAATTCCACTCACTACGACAGAATCGAGCGCCTCAAAGATAAAATACCTCCGTTCGCTCTGATTTCAAATTCATAACATATTATAGCATATTATTTCGTAAATAAATTATCTCGTAAGTGCCATGTACGTTGTATTATATTTAACATCTTAATTGTCTATTAATGTGAGGCACTGAAAAAAAAAAAAAAGTTATAGTAACTGTTTAATTGTAATGAGCTGTAATACTTTAATTTAATATAACGTAATGTACTTTAATGAACTGTAATTAATAATAACTTGTAATGTACTTCATTGAAACTGTAATTAAATGTAATGATTTAATTTATAATGTAAGAATGTACTTTAATAGAACTGTAATGGACAATCATAAGCGTATGTGAAGTAATCCATAATTGTAATCGTAATTGTAATGAACCAAAATTAATACGTACTCAGTCGTGTACTTAATTTGTACTTATGTGTACTATTACGAAATGATATCGCATAAATGTAGACTCGGCGAAAAATACAAATTAGTTTTTATTTTTATTTTTTAAAATTTTTATTTGTAATCTTTCAAAACATCTGATCATGTGTTTAAGAAGGGGGGAAATTTAACCTTCAACTGTCCTCCCCCAAAACATTTAAGTTTATATTATACATGGCACTTCTTCATTGCACTTCTTCATTAGACTTCAGATTAGCATTTCATTAGGACTCCTTTGTTAGCAGCCTCGCTGCGGGGAGGGGGCAGAGGCCCCTTGCCTTCTTAATATTTTTAGATTCCGGCCTGAGCCATGGTCGAAAGAGGTCGAACCTCTACCCCTGTAAATTCAGAGTACTAACTGTAATTTTTGAGAAGTAAACCACAGTAAAAGAAGTTTTTTTTATCTTTTTCCTTCGAGCCTTGTTCTCTTCAGGAACTCAGTCAGTTAAGTCGACAAGTTATAAAAGAAACGTCGATAATTTTAGTATCAGAGAAAGTATCAGAGTATTATAAAAAGAGAAGAATTAAAAATTGGCGACCCTTTGCCCAAATTAAGAGACAACCCAAGCACCATAGAAGATATCGGCATAACAGTCTGGCGAGTCTGTAGCCAAGAGTTTAACAGAGTGGCGACCGAAAAGAATTAGAATGTTATAGAAGAAATATCCGTTGCAGCCTCCTAACTAGAAACCCCCGTCGATCCGAACCGACTCAGGGCCATAAAAGGGGGGTTAACATATATATATATATTATATATATATATATATATATATATATATATATATATTTCTCCTGTACTGTTATATTGACGGATATATTTTTGATTATATGCATATTCCTCGTTCATATTTCTTAAACTATTATTATTTTTAATTCTGTTTATGTAAATAGAATTCTTGAATTCTTTTCATACGTTACAGGAAGTAAAATGATATGTCTGTCCAATTAAGGAGCTTTCAAATGTGGTTTTGTTACATGAAGACTTACGAGCAATTAATCAATATTGAAAGAAATTGTATTTAATGGTGACATCACGTTTTGATTAAAATAATTGTTTATGTTCGCAGAATATTGATATTATTGGTTAGAATGTTTTTCTATTATTTGTATTTATACATTTTACCCCATTTCCTTCAAAAATATAATTTGACTCGTGAAACCTGCACCTGAACATTGTTTGGTACATTGTGCCCTTCTCTTACGGCTATATCTGTATAATGATTCTGAAAGGAAATATCATACGAAAATAGATTCAGATTAATTAATACTTTCTTGATGAAGAACTACAGTGATAAATAGCCAATAAAGTAGGAGTTTCATTCTCCACGGTGAGCAAAACCCTCTCTCGTCATTAGCCAAATGGGCGTGTAATGAACAAAGTAGGCCGACGGCGGAAAAGGAAGACCTCGGAAAAAGAAGACAAATACATGATTTTATTGAGCAAATGTAACAGAATGAATATTAGCGTTCGAATAGCTGCTGAAGTCAATGCATCACGCAATAGCAGCATTTCTACTTTAACAGCGAGAGGACGTTTGAGGGAGGTTGGTTTAATAGGCGGGTTGTTACAGAAAGGCGCTTTTGCAACGAAGAAATAGAGCCAAACGTTTGAAATTTGCATAAAATCACAAAAAATGGTCGCTCCAAGACTGGCAAAGGCGGCTTTCTAATAGCAACCCGGCTCATTAGACCAACCTCTCTCGGACATCTCTTCGCTGTTCAAGTCGGAATGCTGCTGTTGCATGACGCATTCACTTCACAATTATTCGAACGCTAATATTCTTTGTTGAATTTGCTCAATAAAATCATGTATTTGTCTTCTTTTCCGAGGTCTTCCTTTTTCGCCTCGGCTTTGTTCATTGCACGCCCATTTGGCGAATGACGAGAGTGAGTTTTGCTCACCTAGAAATGAAACTCCCACTTTATTGGCTATTTGTCTCTGTAGTTCTTCATCAAGAAGTATTAATTAATCTTGAGTCTATTTTCGTATGATATTTCCTTTGCAGAATCATTATACAGATATATCCGTAAGAGGAGGGCACAATGTTACCAAACAATGTTCAGGTGCAGGTTTAACGAGTCAAATTATATTTTTGAAGGAAAATGGGTAAAATGTATAAATACAAATAATAGAAAAACATTCTAACCAATAATATCAATATTTCTGCGAACATAAACAATTATTTTAATCAAAACGTGATGTCACCATTAAATACAATTTCTTTCAATACTGATTAATTGCTCGTAAGTCTTCATGTAACAAAACATCACATTTGAAAGCTCCTTAATTGGACAGACATATTATTTTAGTTCCTGTAACGTATGAAAAAAATTTAAAGAATTCTATTTACATAAACAGAATTTAAAATAATAATAGTTTAAGAAATATGAACGAGGAATATGCATATAATCAAAAAATATATCCGTCAATATAACAGTACAGGAGAAATATATATATATATATATATATATATATATATATTACATTCTCAGTAACAACGTTTTTATTAATCTAGTTTGTACGTACTCATTCATGCACAGTGTAACTCACTACGTGATAAAAGAAATTGTATTTAAGGTTGTATATTATATAAACTAATTATATATTTATATGAATGACGATGAGGTACAGCACCCCATCATCGACATCACGGATGATATATATATATATATATATATATAATAGTATGGCCTCCTTCCGCAAATAAATAGAATTAGCGTCAACTGCTTCATTTACCGTTATTTGATAGTCGTATATTCTCTCGTATATAACCATCAAATATGAATAATTCAGAAGTATCGGAAAATCCGTGTACCATCATCAATTAAATCTAGTTCATTGTCAGCACAAAAAAAAGTTGCCTCAAAAATCCTGAGACTAATCATAACATTGTTTGCACTGATGAAAGTGACTTTGGAAGTGATGATAGACGCAGCGTTGACAAAATTGTAGAAGAGTTAAAATTCGTGAACCAAAGATGGAATGATGAAATGGAAACGTTTGGGTTGCACCAAACCCCCCAAAAGTAAAATTCTGTGACAACGTTCTAACTTACTCCGTTCTGATTGCTGTAGAAGGGGACAATGGGAAGAGTGCGCTCGGGACAGATTAAGATTTCAGAGACGAATTGAGGAAACTGAATCTAATTTTAAAATCGGTATTATTCGTGAACATAGGCTAAAAGTATTTAATAGGATGCACTTTTAAAGTATTAGGTTACTGTTGTTTGTCATCACCAAATCTATGCATTTGTTTTTTCTTGTGTTTTCTGTTATTTCTTGTGTTAACATAATTTCAATTGTTAATTTATTTATCACACGTATTTGTAAATATATATATACTTTGAATATAATCTTTGATGTGTCTATTGTTAACTTATTTATTACACGTGTTTGTAAAATATATGTCTTGAATATAATCTTTGATGTGTCTATTGTTAACGTATTTATTACACGTGTTTGTAAATATATGTCTTGAATATAATCTTTGATGTGTCTATTGTTAACTTATTTATTACACGTATTTGTAAATATATATAACTTGAATATTTCGTTTATTAAATAAATCATGTTTCAATTAGCGTTTCGTTTTCTCTTGTGTGTGTGTGTGTGTGTGTGTGTGTGTGTGTGTGTGTGCACAGGTGAAAGTTCTAAGCTCCGCCACTGGAAGACCAGCAACTTGAGTCATGCTACTACCTGATTCCCTGCGTGTCAGTTGATTGCAGTAAGCCCTTGACTCAGACGTGTATTCACCCGCGTAGAAGAAAATGGCTACCTTTAATATTGCTTGTCCAACGTTTATGAAATGGTATTCAGCAAAGTGTCAAGATGTGGTGGATACCGAAAAACTTCTATTCCCCCTCCTTTGCCTCTTTTAAAACGCGTTGGATCGAGCGAAGGAGCAAGATGTACAAATACTCTATGGTTATTCTGGTGAGAGCGTTGTAGGCTTTCGTTGCACAGACGATGTATTGAAGTATGCTGTAGAGCTAAAGCTTTATAAAGTCTCACATATACCGTGAAGTAAAAGAAGCAACGCGTGCAGAAGAGAAGCAGCAGATATGGATAGTGAGTCTTGTGGATGAGTGGTATGACAAGCGGTATTGTATCATGTTACACCATACCGAGCACTCTTACACTTCGGTTGAAAATGTAAATGTCGTCATCATGGACAATCTTAAGTATTTTTATCACTATATTAATGTATATCATGATGAGGTTCGTAGTGAGGTTGTAGCTAGTGCCCTGCGTGATTTTTAGCAGACTTTAGAGACGAGTATCGTCTGTCAAATAAAAAGGAAAAATATGTCATATGTTTCTCTCAAATAGTGCACCGGAGTGTGAAGACGTTTAGTTTGTGGAAATGGTGAGTGGTAAAACAATAAAACCGTTATAAAATGTGCTTAGTTCATGAAATTTATCCTGACGGGAACTGTCTGGTGCGTATTCAGGAGTGTTAAAACAATTAAAACCGAAATTTATATAACGAGCAGTTGTCGTAACGATTTAGAAGATTATTTCAATTGCCCTATGTTGAGTGAAGATGAGTTCACGATTGAAAAGTTCGGGTCGGTAGAAATAAACCTCGATTGGAAAGGCGTTTATAAACTTGTGTTTAATAATGTGGCTAACGATGACCTCTGTGCGTGCTTTTGATTGTATTCTAGACTTATTTAAAGATAACTTACCAACCGGTTGTAAAGTGGGAAAAAAAATAGTACTGAACGATATGAAAGGCCCTTCATATCGAGTACAGGTTTCCCTATACTTTAAGCGGTGAAATATTAAACCGCGTATACTGCGTAATGCAGAGCAATAATGATGTAATTGTGGACTCGATTAAGTGCGAGTTTAGTATTTAAAAAAAAAGTGAAATGTATTTATATATTTAACATATTTGTGTGTGTATATATATATATATATATATATATATATATATATTTCTGTTATATTCATGGCTATTATTTCTTATGTTGCGCGGTAGAAGATAAAGTGTATGTATTTATTTATTTAGTTGTGTGTATATATTTCTGCTATGTTGATGGTTATATTATTTTGTTGATGGTTATTATTATTTTGTTTTTTGATCAATCCAATGTATTTATTTTCTATATAAATGTCCATAATTGGGTATATATATATATATATATATATATATATATATATATATATATATATATAAATATATATATATTTCTCCTGTACTGTTATATTGACGGATATATTTTGATTATATGCATATTCCACGTTCATATTTCTTAAACTATTATTATTTTTAATTGATCATTCAAATGTATATTTATTTTCTATATTTATAATAAACAGAATGCTGCAATGTTGTTTTACTTAATTCTTTTGGTTGTAAACAATTATATCAAATGGCTGGTTACGCCTTCTAAACCTACTAGCGTAATTCTAAGCCAACTTTTAAGAGTTGATTAAATAAATGGCACAATCTGGCAAACCAATAATATGTATACCTGAACAATTAAAATAGTATCTGGCAACTCTCCATAATAATGTATACCTGAACAATTAAAATAAAAAATGGTATCTGGCAACTCTCCATAATAATGTATACCTGAACAATTAAAATAAAAAGTGGTATCTGACAACTCAACCTGAACAAGCCATTTACGCATAAAAAAGTGACTCCTGCTACTACCTGGGGATATCTCTAGGCCTGCGTACTCAGTTGAGCGGTGCAAGCCGTGGATTTCAGATGTGTATTCTCTAGCGTAGAAGAAAAATAGTGTGTCGGACACAATGTGGAAGGTGTACACTGCGTACACGAGATAAGTGTACGCATGGTGTGAATGAACTCTGAAGCTATTCTTTTTCATTACACTTTCACAACAATTTTGGAAAGAGCTTCTGTGTTGTCGAACAATGAGGGAGGTGTACACTGAGTACACGAGATAAGTGTACGCATGGTGTGAATGAACTCTGAAGCTGTTCTTTTTCATTACACTTTCACAACAATTTTGGAAAATTCGGGGAGGAGTTAATTATTATTACACTGGGGAACAAATTTCAATTTTTTGTCTATTGAATTAGATTTTACAGTTACTTCTAGGTAATTTGGGTGCGCTGAGCACGAATTTTTACTTGGTTTTGCTCTATCAGGTCCTGATTTTGCTCAACACCCTCCTCTTTCGTCGTATTCATAAAAAGGTTTTTTTCTCAATACTCGCTAAGTCTTTTTGCAGTTACACATTATGCAACTAGGTTTTTATCTAGGTGTTTGTACCTATTGTTATGGTATTGTTGTATTATGTATATTTTTATATGTAACACCCTAAAAAATTTTTAATTTTATCATTTTTAACCCATTTTAATATTAGTAAATTAAGCTAAAAATATCATAGAATTCTAAAATTTTCTCGAGCGTTCCTGTTCTCTGTAGAGTATTCTAGAGGGACAACTAAAATATATAAAAGCGACTCGTTTCCAGAGTTAATCAGTCAATTCAATCAGTCAGTCAGTCAGTCAGTCAGTTGAGTTAGTTAATTAAGTTTGGGCATTAACATAATTTTGAATTGGCATATGATTTAGTGAGTAATTTTGTCATCGTGATTTAATATAGTTGATTTAATTAGACGTAATTTATATTGTACCTACTCATCCGTGTTTCTAGTTTAATTTCATAGATTGTAAGTACCTATTTCATAATAAGTACCTATTTAAACTAATTTTTGTGTTTATATTTCATATTTTCTTAAATTTATATGAATTAAGGGCTTTAAATACCTTTACAAATTGGCAGAACAATCAAGCAATATGTCATCAAGCACTAGAAAGTTCAAATGCAAAAACAACCCTGATTCCTTCTGTTATATATGTGGAAATTTTACACTTCCACATCAACGAGCAAATATAACTGACTTCGTAAAAAGAGCTTACTTAGCTTATTTTGGCATAAAACTGGGGACCAAGATAAATCGTGGGCTCCACATAAAGCCTGCACTATATGCATTGAAAGACTGCGACATTGGACGAAGGGTTCGGATTCAAAAATACCTTTTGGAGTTCCGATGGTAAGTTTATGATTTCATAAAACTACGTAATTTAATCACTAGTATACTGTAACTTACCTAAATGTAATTGTAACTTAGGTACATAAACAAAAATTTACAGAAAATGTTTATAAGAATCTCAAATATTGCATAAGGTTGAAACACACAGAAATGTTAAATGTTTGGGTGATAACTTTTGATAAAATTCATAAAAACAAGTCTCTCGTCGCTTTTGTTAACGCTTTACAATTTTTTTTCCATATCAGGTGTGGCGAGAGCCTACTAACCACGAGACCGATTGCTACCTTTGCTTTGTCAAGACTTCGGGCTTCACTAAGAAAAATAAACATTGTATCGAGTACCCAAATTTCGACACCGCGATACGACCTGTGCTACATTCAAATGAGATCCCCATTCCAAAATTTAAGGGTCTGTCAACTCAAGAATTAGTTGAAGATGTTCCTGAAAATATTGTTATGCACTTTGAGGAGTCAGACACCGATTTTGACCCCAGCGTATTTGAAAGTCAAAACGATCCGCAAAAGTTTAACCAGGCCGAGTTGAATGATCTTGTAAGGGATCTAAATTTGCCAAAAAAGGCTGCGGAAATTTTAGCTTCAAGACTTAAAGAGAAAAACTTGCTTACTTCAAACACATACATTTCATTTTACAGAAAAAGAGAAGAAGAACTTGTTAAATATTTTAGAACAGAGGATAGTTTAGTATATTGCTGCGACATAGTTGGTTTGTTAAAGAAGATGGGGGTTGAGTCTTACGATGCAAATGATTGGCGCTTGTTTTTAGACAGTTCGAAAAGAAGTCTTAAGTGTGTGTTGTTGCATAATGGCAATCTATACGGCTCGATACCGATTGGGCACTCAACAAAATTAAAAGAAAAGTATGAACATATAGAAAAGGTTTTAAATCTTATCAAATATAGGGAGCACGAGTGGATCATATGTGTTGACTTAAAAATGGTTAATTTTCTGCTAGGACAACAAGGAGGGTATACTAAATATCCCTGCTTCCTTTGCTTATGGGACAGCAGAGCCAAGGAAGAACATTATTTCAAACAAATCTGGCCAGCACGAACATCACTTACTGTCGGAGAAAAAAACGTAATTAATCCACCTTTAGTGAGCAGAGATAAAATCATATTTCCTCCTCTGCATATAAAACTAGGCCTCATTAAACAATATGTAAAAGCTTTAGATACGAACGGCGAGTGTTCCAAATACATAACTTCAAAATTTCCAAGTTTAAGTTATGAAAAAATCAAGGCGGGAATTTTCGACGGTCCACAAATAAGAACAATGATTAAAGACAGCAATTTTCCTAATGTCACGAATGAACGCGAAAAAAATGGCTGGTTCTCATTCGTGGACTTGATAGAAAACGTTTTAGGCAATTATAGGGCAGATAACTACGAAGAAATCGTAAAAAAACTTTTAAGGGACTACAAAGAGTTAGGTTGCAATATGAGCATAAAAATGCATTTTTTGAATAGCCATCTTGACCAATTTCCAAGTAATTTAGGTGATGTAAGTGACGAACAAGGGGAGAGATTCCACCAAGATATCAAAATTATGGAGGAACGGTACCAAAGCCGCTGGGATTCCCACATGATGGCTGATTACTGCTGGTGCTTGAAAAGAGACCTGCCATCAACAAGCAAATACGCTAGAAAATCTTACAAAAGAAAATTTTTGCCACAGTGAAAGCTTCATATCTGTTTGTTTTTTTATTTTAAGTCATTTCTATCGTTATAATGTAATTTTACTGTAGTTTGAACTGCTTGTATTCATGAAACTTGAAAAAAAAATGTAACACATGACTTAATTTTTTAGTCCTAATTTGAAAAATCTGGAATATGGCACATAGGCTGTCGACAAGAATCAGGACCTGATAGAGCCAAACCGAGTTGAAATTCGTATTCAGCGCACCCAAATTACCTAGAATCAAGTGTCAGATATCATTCAATAAAATACGTGTTGCCCAGTGAATTATTACTACATAGAAAAATTTGTCTTTGTGCATATCACCCTATATATATATATATATATATATATATATATATATATATAGTGTATTGTGTGTGTGTGTGTGTGTGCGCGCGTGTGCGTGATCCTCACTTTCTCTGACAAAAATCTGTGTGTGTGTGTGGCAAGGTTCGGTTCATCCATTTTCTTGAACTGATCCACAGAGCAGATGTTCTCATCTTCTGAAGACTCCATGTTACACGCGCTACAGATCTTATAAACAATGAAGGTCCTGTATATGAACTTTAATTATCTCGATGAAATTATGATGTGAAATAGTGAGCAATCATTCCCTGACGAGATGTATTTCTGAATCCACGTTAAACTGTAGGTCTAATGAGGGTAACAATTCGGCGAGAAAGAGTTAATTATTATTATTACTACATAGAAAAAATCTACTTTGTGCATTACCATGTTTTGCAGCAACACTATTCCCGGATCAATAATCACTAATGTAATCGAGAGGATTTTATAATAAAGAAATTATAAATATATCCATTCCTTTAATTATATTTTTTAAAAAAGAAAAGAGTATTTGGTTTCCACGTTAAACTGTGGATCTAAGGCGGAGTGAGAAGCTTAACCATTGTTACAATTCGGCGAAGAGTTAGTTATTATTATTATTATTACGAAAGAGAAAAATCTACATTGTTTTTGTACATATCACAGTTTCCAACCATACTATGCCCGGATCAATAATCAAATGATCCTGTTATTTTAAATCCGGATCAATAATCAAATGATCCTTTTATTTTAAATGTTGAAATTATGATGTGAAAGAGTGAGCAATGATTCCCTGACGAGTTGTATTTCTGATTCGGTGTTTCATTTCGGCGAGGAGTTAGTTATTAATATTATTACTAAAGAGAAAAATCTACATTGTTTTTGTACATATCACATTTTGCAGACATACTATGCCGTGATTAATAATTAATCAAATTATCCTGTTATTTTAAATCCGGATCAATAATCAAATGATCCTGTTATTTTAAATGTTGAACTTATGATGTGAAAGAGTGAGCAATGATTCCCTGACGAGATGTATTTCTGATTCGGTGTTACAATTCGGCGAGGAGTTAGTTATTAATATTATTACTAAAGAGAAAAATGTACGTTGTTTTTGTACATATCACATTTTGCAGACATACTATGCCCGGATCAATAACACTAGGCAACAAATTTCAACTTTTTTTTTGTTACAGACACGTGAACTACTGATTCCTACTAAAGCGCTGATGCTGATTTCAGATCTGATATCAAAATTTCTCTATCACGTCCAGATTTTGTGTAACCGAAAACCCCTATTTTTCATTTTTTTTCTCACCCGCTTCTATTACGAAAGCCGTCTAAGCTACTTTTCCGTGCCACGTTTTATGTTAAGCATACTTAAATAATTAGTGAACAGGGATGTCTTTCCTCCTTTATTCTGGCTTAAGACAGACAGCGGAATTCCGCTGGCGGAGTTACCACCCCTGCGCCCAACCATCCACCCAAAGCGGGTTAGTATTTTGTTGTTACTACTGAAAGGCAAATTCCTGTTCTTAAGTGAAACTTTGGTGTGTCCTCTTCCTTTGTCGCTTGTAGGATGACGAGCTCTCCTTCTGCAGGAACCAACAATAATCTCCCATCATATTTGGGTTGAAATTACCTTGGTATCTGTTTTCCATAACTGAGATCTGTTGGTGGAAGCGCTCACCATGCTCGTCACTTACAGCCCCAAGGTTGGCCGGGAAGAAGTCAAGATGAGAATGTAAAAAATGAATTTTCAAAGACATTCTGCATCCCATTATTTCATAAGATTTAAGCATGTTTTCTACGAGTTTACGGTGGTTTTCAGCTTTGTGGTTTCCAAGAAAATTTTTGACAACTTCAACGAAAGATGTCCATGCTCCTAGTTCATTCTCATTTAGGTTAGATGGAAACGATGAGTCGTGGATGACACTGCGGATCTGTGGTCCAGTGAAAACTCCAGCTTCTAGCTTAGCATCTGTCAATATTCCTTTGAATTTATCCTTTAAATATTGGAAACCACTACCTTGATGATCCATACCCTCCACGAAATTTTTCATAAGGCCAAGTTTAATGTGAAGTGGTGGAAGATGTACTTTCTGAGGGTCAATAAGTGCTGGGTGTTTCACATTGTATTTACCAACAACATGTTCAGTTCTAGATGGCCAATCATGTTCTTTGTAGTGGTTCTTGTCATCTCTGCTGTTCCATAGACACAAAAAGCACATATGCTTTGTGTAGCCCAACTGTAACCCAAGAAGTAATGATACAACTTTAAGGTCGCCACAAATATTCCATGTGTGGTCCTTATATTTGATGAGTCTTAGCAGCAGTTTCATCGATTCATAAGTCTCATTAAGGCCAGTGGCATGTGCTACAGGTATTGAAGGTTTTTCATTGCCGTTGTGCAGTAATACAGCTTTAAGGCTAGCTTTACTAGAGTCAATGAACAGTCTCCATTCTTTTGGATCATAGCGACAGCCAATCCCTTGCATCAGACCACTGATATCGTGGCAGAAACAAACGTTTTCTTCCTGTAAGTAAAATGATGAAAACTGCAAATGGCGATGGCGGAAATGGGAAACTTTGGTGTTTGGTTGGAGAAGATTAAATTCTTGAAGTCTTGAACCAAGCAACTCTGCCTTTTCTTTTGGTAATTCCAAATCGCGCACTAATAAGTCATTTAACTCCGCTTGACTTACAAATGTGGGGAAATATTTGCATCTGGAACATATATGCCATCTTTCCCTGTTTCTATATCACTAGCAGAATCTTCAGATGAACTGCTGTCTGTTATCGTTGCTGGTGGAACTGGTGGTGGATTTGTTTCATCATGTGGTACTGGTTTCATTGCTGATTCGCAGTTTGGGTACGTGATCTTTGATTTGTTTTTCTTTGTGAAACCAGCAATCTTTGTCAAACAAAAATAACAATCATTGAAGTGATTTTTCGGCTCACGCCAAACCATGGGGACTGAGAACGGCATAGCTTTTCTTTTACCATTCATCCAAGCTATTAACATTGCATTGCACTGTGCACAGCAAATATGTGGTGCCCAGTCCCTCTGTTGGTCTCCTAACTTACAGTCAAAATAACACTTGTAGGCAAGTTTAATCTTTGTTGTTATGTTTCTACGTTGTGGCTTAGGTGTATATTGTCCACAGACAAAGCAGAAGTTGTCTGGGTGATTTACACAAGCACGTCTATTTGATGCCATTTTGAATTACCATACAATATCTGAAAAAACGTAGAAAGTAATTATTACGATGTGCAAAATAAAAAGAAATACACACCGTAGTACAAAACAAATGCTATAAAAACACAGAAGTCACCACAACCTGTCACTTGCTCATCAGCAGAGAGCTTCAACAACCGTTCTGCTTGACTGTCACGTAGCGACTGACCGTTGGGCCATTGCCCGTTACTATGCTCTTGACTCAGTGTTGCCAACTCTGGATAAATTTTATTTATCAAAATTGTTCGAATTTGTATATAGTTGGCAAAAAAAATTGCTTTAACCTTGAAAAGCAAGTTTCATATTACTGGCATTAAGTCGATTAAAACCAAAATCTGGACGTGGTAGAAAATTTTACTAAAAGTGATTTGCATTTTACACAAAATCTAGACGTGATAGAAAAAATCTAATTATAGATTTGAAATCAGCATACCGAAATTAGCTAGGAGCACCTATTTGGTCTTCTGTAACAAAATCTTTGTTGCCTAGTGTAATCAAATGATCCTTTTATTTTAAATCCGGATCAATAATCAAATGATCCTGTTATTTTAAATGTTGAACTTATGATGTGAAAGAGTGAGCAATGATTCCCTGACGAGATGGATTTCTCATTCGGTTTCCACATTAAACTGTAGGTCTAATACGGGGTGAAAAGCTTAATCTTTCCAATTCGGCGAAAAGGAGTTAATTATTATTATTACTACTGTAATTTGTACCACCCTATATATATATATATATATATATATATATATATATATATAGTATGTGCGTGTGTGTGTGTGTGTGTGCGCGCGTGTGCGTGATCCTAACTTTCTCTGACAAAAATCTGTGTGTGTGTGTGTGTGTGTGTGTGTGTGTGTTTGTGTTAATTTTGAAAAAACTTTGTTGATTCTGATAATTATGATTTTGACAGTGTTTTAAATCAATAGCAGAGATTCAAATTAGTGTAAATATCTGAGTTGATAAAATGTAAAACATTTTTTATTTACAAGGAAGACATTCGCTTCGAGAGCTAGAAGAGGAGGAATTGAATCTTTGAGAGATAGAAAGTTCAACCCAAATTCCTTCTCGCCAGTTTGCGGTTTTAAAAGGTCTCGGGCTGGACCTTTCAGCTCGAACTCTTGGCTACCTGCACCATTCACTCCTCGTCTGAACACAATGCTAAAACATTATTCTAAGAGTTATATTCGTTTTAATAACTGAAAGAAAGTAAATAAATTCCAGAGAAGCTGAAAGTAAATGAGATGAGTGAAATGATATGAGATTAGTGAAATGAAGTGAAATGACATGAAAATGAAATGATATGAAAAGGCTTATATATACAGAAGTGACAAAAAGTAACTAGACCCTTTGGTGTGAAAATTAAAAATCTGAAATTGATTCTTCCTCTATATATATATATAAACTATAAGGAGAACGTGAAAAGTGCGTAATATTTTTTCTGTTTTTGAAACGCAAGAAAGGTTTGCCAAAAGAAAATAGACACAGTTAATGTGTTTATTTCTTTTGCTGTTTATTATTTAATATAATTGTGTGTGTGTGTGTGTGTTTGTGTGTGTGTTTGTTAATTTTGAAAAATGTATAATAATAAAAATATATCTTTCCAATTCAATAACAGAGATGTTATTTAAGATGATGCCATAAAAATTTGTAAGTAAAGACAGATAATTCACTAGGCAACAAATTTCAACTTTTTTTTTGTTACAGACACATGAACTACTGATTCCTACTAAAGCGCTGATGCTGATTTCAGATCTGACATCAAAATTTCTCTATCACGTCCAGATTTTGTGTAACCGAAAACCCCTATTTTTCATTTTTTTTCTCACCCGCTTCTATTACGAAAGCCGTCTAAGCTACTTTTCCGTGCCACGTTTTATGTTAAGCATACTTAAATAATTAGTGAACAGGGATGTCTTTCCTCCTTTATTCTGGCTTAAGACAGACAGCGGAATTCCGCTGGCGGAGTTACCACCCCTGCGCCCAACCATCCACCCAAAGCGCGTTAGTATTTTGTTGTTACTACTGAAAGGCAAATTCCTGTTCTTAAGTGAAACTTTGGTGTGTCCTCTTCCTTTGTCGCTTGTAGGATGACGAGCTCTCCTTCTGCAGGAACCAACAATAATCTCCCATCATATTTGGGTTGAAATTACCTTGGTATCTGTTTTCCATAACTGTGATCTGTTGGTGGAAGCGCTCACCATGCTCGTCACTTACAGCCCCAAGGTTGGCCGAGAAGAAGTCAAGATGAGAATGTAAAAAATGAATTTTCAAAGACATTCTGCATCCCATTATTTCATAAGATTTAAGCATGTTTTCTACGAGTTTACGGTGGTTTTCAGCTTTGTGGTTTCCAAGAAAATTTTTGACAACTTCAACGAAAGATGTCCATGCTCCTAGTTCATTCTCATTTAGGTTAGATGGAAACGATGAGTCGTGGATGACACTGCGGATCTGTGGTCCAGTGAAAACTCCAGCTTCTAGCTTAGCATCTGTCAATATTCCTTTGAATTTATCCTTTAAATATTGGAAACCACTACCTTGATGATCCATACCCTTCACGAAATTTTTCATAAGGCCAAGTTTAATGTGAAGTGGTGGAAGATGTACTTTCTGAGGGTCAATAAGTGCTGGGTGTTTCACATTGTATTTACCAACAACATGTTCAGTTCTAGATGGCCAATCATGTTTTTTGTAGTGGTTCTTGTCATCTCTGCTGTTCCATAGACACAAAAAGCACATATGCTTTGTGTAGCCCAACTGTAACCCAAGAAGTAATGATACAACTTTAAGGTCGCCACAAATATTCCATGTGTGGTCCTTATATTTGATGAGTCTTAGCAGCAGTTTCATCGATTCATAAGTCTCATTAAGGCCAGTGGCATGTGCTACAGGTATTGAAGGTTTTTCATTGCCCTTGTGCAGTAATACAGCTTTAAGGCTAGCTTTACTAGAGTCAATGAACAGTCTCCATTCTTTTGGATCATAGCGACAGCCAATCCCTTGCATCAGACCACTGATATCGTGGCAGAAACAAACGTTTTCTTCCTGTAAGTAAAATGATGAAAACTGCAAATGGCGATGGCGGAAATGGGAAACTTTGGTGTTTGGTTGGAGAAGATTAAATTCTTGAAGTCTTGAACCAAGCAACTCTGCCTTTCTTTTGGTAATTCCAAATCGCGCACTAAGTCATTTAACTCCGCTTGACTTAACAAATGTGGGGAAATATTTGCATCTGGAACATATATGCTATCTTTCCCTCTTTCTATATCACTAGCAGAATCTTCAGATGAACTGCTGTCTGTTATCGTTGCTGGTGGAACTGGTGGTGGATTTGTTTCATCATGTGGTACTGGTTTCATTGCTGATTCGCAGTTTGGGTACGTGATCTTTGATTTGTTTTTCTTTGTGAAACCAGCAATCTTTGTCAAACAAAAAACAATCATTGAAGTGATTTTTCGGCTCACGCCAAACCATGGGGACTGAGAACGGCATAGCTTTTCTTTTACCATTCATCCAAGCTATTAACATTGCATTGCACTGTGCACAGCAAATATGTGGTGCCCAGTCCCTCTGTTGGTCTCCTAACTTACAGTCAAAATAACACTTGTAGGCAAGTTTAATCTTTGTTGTTATGTTTCTACGTTGTGGCTTAGGTGTATATTGTCCACAGACAAAGCAGAAGGTGTCTGGGTGATTTACACAAGCACGTCTATTTGATGCCATTTTGAATTACCATACAATATCTGAAAAAACGTAGAAAGTAATTATTACGATGTGCAAAATAAAAAGAAATACACACCGTAGTACAAAACAAATGCTATAAAAACACACAAGTCACCACAAACTGTCACTTGCTCATCAGCAGAGAGCTTCAACAACCGTTCTGCTTGACTGTCACGTAGCGACTGACCGTTGGGCCGTTGCCCGTTACTATGCTCTTGACTCAGTGTTGCCAACTCGGGATAAATTTTATTTATCAAAATTGTTCGAATTTGTATATAGTTGGCAAAAAAAATTGCTTTAACCTTGAAAAGCAAGTTTCATATTACTGGCATTAAGCCGATTAAAACCAAAATCTGGACGTGGTAGAAAATTTTACTAAAAGTGATTTGCATTTTACACAAAATCTAGACGTGATAGAAAAAATCTAATTATAGATTTGAAATCAGCATACCGAAATTAGCTAGGAGCACCTATTTGGTCTTCTGTAACAAAATCTTTGTTGCCTAGTGTTATAATCAGTGCATTTAATAAAATAGAATTTTATATACATTAGTAGCAAGGGAACAAATTGAAGGAGTCGAGCGAAGGATTTGCCGAGACAGATCGAATCCTTGAGAGAGAGCAAGTTGATCCAGATTCCTTTCAAAGAGGCCTCGGGGTAAACAGGTGTGATTCTTTTGGCGTTCCTGGTTCAATTTCCTACTCGCATGAACACAATGTTCTAAGAGTTAATATTTTGGATTCGTCTTAATAACTGAAAGAAGGTAAATAAAACGCCGTTTAAGTAATTAGTATCTTATATTGTTAATATTGGTTTTAGTAATTGATTCTCTTAAAAGGAGAAAATTCATTTGCTTTAAATTAATATACTTTTGACAATTCACTTTAAGGTGAAAAGCCTTTTTATATATATATATATATATATATATATATATAAGGAATGACAAAATTAAATAGACAGTTAAAATGTTCTTTCTATAAGGAATGACAAAATTAAATAGACACAGTTAATATGATTCTTTCTATATATATATATATATATATATATATATATATATATATATTATATATATATATATAAGGTAAGGAGAAAGTTGTTCAATTGTGTGTGTATATTTCGTCTGAACTATTATTTTGGCGATTGTACGTATTATATTATTTTTTGGGGAGTAGAAGGCAAATTCTATTTATTTAATTAATAATAATTTTCTTATTGTCAATTTCGATTTTCAAGAGAAAGTCTGTATGCTTTGGTAACGAATTAAAATGGTATCTAGCAACTCACCCTAATAATGTATACCTGTACAATTAAAATAAAAAATGGTATCTGGCAACTCAACCATCATCTATATATGACCCGCTTGGCTTCGGAGCTGGCAGTTTGATGCGAACTTCGGCCGAATAAAGAACTCTCTCCTTCCCTTCTTAGGTTAAGACTTAGTTTAGTTTTCCTTTGGGGGGTTAGGACCTCCCACCTTGTCCCCCCAAAGTCCTCCTCCGTCTATCCTTTCACTCTTAGGCTAAGGCAACCCCTTTGGGGGGAGGTCATCCTTCCTTCTCCCCCCGAAGATCCCTCCCCTCTCCCCCCTTCAGGTGTACCCCTCCCTAGCCCTGTTCAAAAATCAACTTTTTCTTATTTTCATAGGTTTCTGTACTTTTTCCCATGCTTTTTGAACTGAAAAGGCCGAAAATCACAACCATTTTGACCTAGGTTGTTGGGAAGCATTGCCGCATGGAGCTTTAAGTTTTCTGCCTTGAAATCGGCCAAAAGCACCAGTTCCTGGGTCCCTTGAATCATGTTTTGCACTATAACTTTTTATCTAAACAAGATAGAGCAACAAAATAGGCACCAAATTAAAGTGTTTTTAATCCTCTTTCTAACTTATACAATTATGATAGTCTTGGAACAAGAAATGGCACATTGGTACATACAAAGATTTCAGAAATATCACAAAATTCGTTTTCTCACACTCAAGGCAGACAAGGCGCCTTATTCATGACACAAATTTGAGATTAACATTTTGTCACAAGTCTAATCGATCAAGAAGTGAAAGCATTACATGATGATTAATTTCATAATGACATTTACACAGTCAGTTGTTGAGAGTTTGTTTCTTGAAGCTGTCAAAGCGGCGTCTGTTGAACTCCACAGCTTGAAGGAGATAGTCCCTTTGCTTGGCATCTGTTGTTATGACATTTTCAAAGTCGCTCATCATCTTGACACCACGTTCAGCAATGTCATTCACCGCTTTCAGATTCTTAACATAGTCCAACGCTTTTCTGTAGTCCTCATTCTGTGGCCAAGACGTGACAGGTTCCAGAAGCCACTCGGATCCAATGTTCAGTGTGTCCAGCAGGAAATGTGATTCTGGGCCAATGAGATCAACCAGGGTGGTCTTAGCTGTGACTCTCTGGAATAGAGGCTTTCCTGTTCTGAAGCTGTCTGGCTTCTCAGTGGCATGTAACTGGGCAGCAATGTCGTGCTTCAATGTGTCACTCAATCTACTGCTGAACAGGGCAAATGGCACGACTTCCTGCGTCAGGTACCATTTGTGGTTTTCCATCTTATTAAGTACTGCATCAGCAAGCTCTGGGTCAGTTTTCTTGTACTTCAACATGTCCTGGATTAGACTTAGATCATTCACGGGAGCATCTGCAGCAGACATTGACATCATCCATACAGGAGTGTAGAACAGCGCAAGGAAGGTGTTGAGTCTTTCCAGCTTTGATACAGTGTCTTCGTCGTACTCAAGTTGATCTGCAAACATCAGCATTTTCATGGAGTACAGGTTTCTGGCCATCCATCTGGCCTGATGAATGGCGCCTGGTCGACTCCAGTGAATACCTCGAGGAGGCGTTCCTCCAAGAACAATGACTGTCAGTTCAGCCATTTCCCTGTAGTCGGCTCTTGGAAGCCTTTCTGCTGTTAGAATGTCTTGGAGTATTTCTTCACTGTTCTTCTTCTTTTCCTTCAGCCATTTGCTGTTGATAGCCAGCATCTTTGGGTTTTCCTTGGACAAGTCCGTCCAAACATCCTTCAGATGCTCAAACCAGGGATTATCTGGCCCCTTCACCTTCCCAAACAGCTTCTCCCAAACTGCTCCTACTAGGATTTCCAGGATGTGATGTCGACAGGCCAGATAAAACACCTTTTTGTTCAGCATTTTCTCTAGCAGTTTGGCAGCTCCTCTGTGAACTCCACTGTTACTGGATGTAGTGTCAAAAACAAGGGCAGTAACATTATCCGTAAGTTCCCATGTCTCCAGTAAATCCATTGAAGCCTCAGCCTGAGCTGTGCCAGAAGAATTGTCGATGACAGGTACTCCCAAAACTTTCCTTCAGTGTATGAAGGTGGACCAGACACTAGCACAGCTAAAGTCTCTGAGGTACTCCCAGGTTCACTGCCCAAGACATCTTTGAGCAACTTTCCATCCCAGTGTAAGGCAGCGTACTGTGGGGGGTTTTCACAAAACTTGGACATGTGACTCTGGCTGATATTATACCTGGAGCATTCTGTTGCGACGTGTTGTTGAGGTTGAGATGACGAAGTTATCCAGATCAGCCCCTCCAGCTTTCAAGGTGGCAGAAACCATGGCAGTAACTTGATTGTCTGATAAACCAAGACGATCAGCTGTATTGCAGATGACATCACATTCCATAACCTTCCTTGGAAACGTCAAAGTCACACTAGTCACAGTGTCTGATGGTGAGGAACATCCAGGACGAGGCTGATGGTAATCCATGTCCTCTGTGTTAGCGTCGTTGTCAGTTGAGTCACCCAGGTAATGTCATCCACATGAACAACTGCCTCTTGTTCTGCTGCAGCTATAAAATAGTACAAACATGTTAAGACAGTAATTGTTAAGTACATACTAAATATCGCAATGGAGTAAAACTTAAAACTTTTTGTAACTTTCAAAGTAATTAGTTTTACCTTGTTCTTGTCTATGCTGCAGTCTTTCATTCCTCGCTGCTTGCTGCAGGGATTTGTCTCAAAAAATCTTGTTATGACCAGACATATGACCTTTCCTCTCAGTCTTTTGGTCTTCGTAGAACCTGATATCTCCATCTTTCTTCTCTCTGGATAAACAGTCTGTTGTTTTGTATTTCCTGGATTGCATCTGGAGCTCCTATATCGAACAGGCTGTCTAATTCCAGCACAAATGCTCCTCTTTTTCCTCCAGGGTTACTTGCTCTTCCTTTGCTTTTCACCAGAGCACGATGTTTCTCATGTAGTTTCATGAAGAGCTTCATTGCGTTGTACTTGGTCATTGTCTTGATCCTAGCCATTGCCAGAATGGGATGATAGATCAACTGTTTCATATGCAAGGTCTTGAACCATGGGCCTCCCTGCATTTTCCGGTAAATTTTGAAGATTAAGGAAATACTGGAACGTCTGTCTGTTGGTGGGAAGCTGGGAACCACTGATAAAAGCTGAAGGGTATCCAACCAGGAAAGTTTCAGTGTGAGATCTGGTAGATGGCCCAGTTGACACCTGCCTGTGGACAGTACGTGGAGGTTCTGAGATATCAACTGTGCGCCCATGGAGCTCCCTCAGCTCCTTGCTTAATGCCATTGTGAAGTTGTAACTTGTAGATGGTTTTCTAGATTCTGATTGAGTTTCTGTTGTTTCCTGAAAAATGATAGATAATTATTATTATTATCATTATTATTATTATTAATTATTATTTATTTATTATTATTATTATTATTATTATTATTATTATTATTATTATTTACTAATTTTATGCTCTTTCATTTGATACCTAATTTGTTGCTCTATCTTGTTTAGATCAAAAGTTAAAGTGCAAAACATAATTCAAGGGACCCCGGAATTGGCGCTTTGGCCGATTTCAAGGCAGAAAATTTAAAGCTCCATGCGGCAATGCTTCCCAACATCTTCATTAGCATACTTAGAACTCTAATTTAGCCAAAAATGAACGTTCTAGCTCAATTAATAACAGAGATACTATTGCGAGAATATTGCTGAACTTTGGAGGCGATTTCTGGCGAATTTTAATTTTGGCGCTTAGGTACCTTAAGACGCGGGACCCCTCATTTGTGTCCTTACCGGTTCTTGACTTATTCTTGATTTGGCTGTCAAAGAATTCATTCGAATTTCCTATTTTCATCTCGGTCTTAAGGATACTGAACACAGAGTTAAATTGTTCTTAAGCAGTTCGCTCATTCTTCTGAGTCATTTGTGTATTCGTTTACCTCATCTTTTAACGGACCATTTTCCTTTTTGCGAAGGTGAAGAAATATGTTGTGGCTATTTTTATGTTTTCTGCTACTTTGTTTCCTCCCTCGTTCGTCTTGCGAATAAATGTTCGCTTTAGGTGTGCTTCTGTTCCGCGTATTGTTTTTGTTTTCTAGTCTCAGTCTTTTTGCATCTGTTTTGCATCCGTGGATATTTTTTATGGTTTGTTTCCGTTGTTTAAATAACGATCTGATATTTATCTCGAGCTTGCTACTTCTTTTTTTATCTCCTGAAAACAAGTTTCAGCAAAATATCTTTAGTTGCGTTTATCACTAAACGTAGTACTTATTCTTTTTTTTTGCGAGTAGCTTAGTTCTCAATCTACTTCTTTTATTGCTACATTTATATCTACCCAGTCTACTTCCTTTGAATCCATATTTAATTCTTCAAATATTTTTTGTGTCTCCCAAGGATGAGTTTTAAATTTTCTGATTTCTAACTCTATTTTTATATCAAATTTGTTATGATCAGAAAAATTACTTTTCGTTACAGTTTTAATTATTGTGATGTTATTCTTCAAAATTAAATCAAAAACATTTTCCTTTGGAGTTCATTCACCAATTATCTGGTTAAGTGTTTAATTTGCTCTAAGAACTAATAATATTTTTGCTTGAATTCTCTCGTCGTTTGTAATGTTGCCGTTGGACTTCTCAACCTAAATAACGTTTTCATTTTTCTTCTCTTCTGAACGGAAAGTTAAAATCCCCCACAAATTAATATATTTGGTCGGGGAGTTCTAAGTGAGTTTACCGTGTTTTCCTATTTCGTTTGTAACGAATTGGAATTCACTTTTGTGGCGTATAGTTCAATCATTTTTGGTAAAAATAACTGTTACAATACTACAATTTACAATATTACAATAATTTTTCAACTTAACATTTATTTTACCAAAAAGTTTAGTCGCGTTGCCGCTGAGTTTGCCCCCGAAATTGCATACAAGGTGAGGGATCTCCTCGCAGACAGGCTACGGGAGGACCCCTTTGAGAAGTTGAAGACGGCAGTTCTGTCACGAACTGCAATGTCTGAACAAAATAAACTGCGGTGCCTACTCTCTAGAGAGGTCCTCTGTGATAAAACATCGAAGATTTTGCCGCACATGTAACAGCCTCTGGGTAACACAGCGAGCGTTGTCGAAGACACCTTTTTCCGTCAACTTTTCACTCTTCATATTTTAAAATAAATGTATCGACTTCAGTTTGGGAGTTGCGAATGGGTTGCAAATGAGTACTGCAACGAGGTAATAATCCAAAGCATAAAAGTAAGAGTATCATGAAATAGCTTCAACAAAAGAATTTCAAGCTTCTTCAGTGTAATCGAGAATTTATGGTTTGATTTGGAAAAAAGCTGTCCGTAAAAGAATACCTTCAAATCGGAATGAATTACAACAATATTCTTTAGAAGAATTGGTTAAAATTTTTACAGAGAGATGTCGAAAACTTGTAAAAAAAATCCCCAAAAACGAATCATAGAAGTCATTTAAGCAAAAAGTGGACACACGAAGTATTAAATAATTTTGTAATCAAAGGTACGAAAACTTTTACATTTTAACTTTGTTTTATTTTCCTCAAATTCTTTGATGTTTTACATTTTATGTTGGAGTTAAACTAATTTTTTTATTTGTTAAATTTTTCCAAACGAATGGTAAAGTTTTCTTAACTATCTTATGCATGGTACAAAAGATAAGGACAAATATAGGGTGATCGAAAAGTCTCTCCGCAGTAGTAATAAGATTTTACTTTATTGAAATTTTACATAAGGGGATATAAGAATTCTATAATGTATAAAGTATATATATATATATATATATATATATATATATATATATATATATATATACACACTCTAAACAGGTAACAATGATATGTCATTAGATTTATAGAATTCTTATATCTCCTTATGTAAAATTTCAATTAAGTAAATATCTTATTACTACTGCGGAGACTTTTCGATCACCCTGTATAACTGAAATATTTCTCTATACGAATACTTATGACCACCACTATATATATATATATATATATATATATATATATATATATATATATAATATATATATATATATATACCAGTTCATATACTGTGATTAATTTTTCAAAATTTTTATTAAGGGTGAATATTAATGTCTATATTTTAATATTATTAAAATTATCACAAATGGTTATTTAATAGAACCCCTCCCCTGTAAAATGATTAATAATTTTTTTAACTGTTATCGGATAATCATGGTTGGTATAACCATTGCATATAATTAAGTAAATTGACCATTCTGGAATTTTGGATTGGTTTTCAAGTTGTTTGTAACTGTGTATATGGTTGTTGGATCCCGGATGTTCCTTTACATTTCCTCCCCCGTCTGTCTGTCTGCCTGTCTGTCTCTGTCTGTCTTCTCTCTCTCTCTCTCTCTCTCTCTCTCTCTCTCTCTCTCTCTCTCTCTCTAATCTGATGTATAACTTGAAACTAAACTAATTTTATTTTCCCATTAAACGCACTATTTACTTTAAGAATTATTATTCCATATTCATGACATACTTAAAATATTCATTGAATGTTAATTCTATTCAAAGTTTATCTGTAAATTACGACCTAATCTTCAGAAACATTCATATTTGCAAGTAAATAAAGTTTTTAATTGCATGTATGCATATATTAAAGTACTAGAATATATATATATATATATATATATATATATATATATATATATATATATATATATATATATATATACATATATACAGGGGTTGGACAAAATAATATGAACACCTTGATAAATGGCGGTTTTTATTCTTAATATGGAGTTGGTCCTCCTTTAGCGGCAATAACAGCTGCAATGCGTCGGGGAATTGATTCATACAGCTTTTCGACAGTGGCTAGAGGAATCCTGAGCCATTCTTCGAGCAAACCCTGCTCCAGTTCCGCCAAAGACGCCGGCGGTGGGTATCGGCTTCTGACCTGCTGCTCCAACTGACACCACAGATGCTCGATAATGTTAAGATCCGGGGATTGTGGAGGCCAATCCAAGCGTTCTACGTCACTAACATGCTCTTCAAACCAGTTTTTAACGACCCCAGCCGTGTGGATTGGTGCATTATCATCCTGGAAGACGGCGCCGCCATTGGGAAACAGCGTTTGGACCATGGGATGGACCTGGTCAGCCAATATTGACAGATAGACCTGGGCGTTAACCCTACCATGCAGTACTACAGCTGGGCCAAGAGTATTCCACGATATTGCTACCCAAACCATCACAGATCCGCCTCCATGCTTAACGGTTGGGGTCAGGCAGTCGGGGTCATAAGCATCTTTAGGCTGTCTCCAGACGTAAACTCGACCGGAACATGGAAATAGCGTAAAGGAGGATTCGTCGGAGTAGACTACATTCTTCCACCGGTCCATTGACCAATTCTTATGGTCATTACACCATTTTCTGCGCCAGTCAATGTTGATGTGCGAAAGGAAGGTTTGGCAATTGCAGCCCTCCCATGGTATCCAGCTCCATGGAGCTCGCGACGTACAGTTCTGGTCGATACCGGGCTTGCAAGATGCTGGTTAAGCTCTGCAGTCACTTTTGGAGCTGTGGTCTTATTGTTCTTTGTCACAATGCGCTTTAGCACCCGGCGGTCTCGATCACACAGGTTCTTCTTGCGTCCACTATTGCATTTGTCGGTGCTTGTCTTTCCATGGTTTTGGTATGCAGACATGACCATAGAGACAGTTCCTCTGGATACATTGAACATCTGAGCGGTTTTCGTCACCGATGCACCAGCCATCCGCGCTCCGACAATTTGCCCTCTTTGGAAGTCTGACAGGTCTTTCATAACTGCTAATTCATAATTCACTCAGATCTGTAGAAACAACGTGAGGGTTATAACATGACGTACACACTCTCTGTTACGCATTTAAATAGGTTTGCCAGTCATTTGACCGTTTACGTTGTGTCTGAGCAGTCCGTAAAGATAACCAGTGAAATCGGCGGGTGTTCATGCTGGTTAAGCTCTGCAGTCACTTTTGGAGCTGTGGTCTTATTGTTCTTTGTCACAATGCGCTTTAGCACCCGGCGGTCTCGATCACACAGCTTCTTCTTGCGTCCACTATTGCATTTGTCGGTGCTTGTCTTTCCATGGTTTTGGTATGCAGACATGACCATAGAGACAGTTCCTCTGGATACATTGAACATCTGAGCGGTTTTCGTCACCGATGCACCAGCCATCCGCGCTCCGACAATTTGCCCTCTTTGGAAGTCTGACAGGTCTTTCATAACTGCTAATTCATAATTCACTCAGATCTGTAGAAACAACGTGAGGGTTATAACATGACGTACACACTCTCTGTTACGCATTTAAATAGGTTTGCCAGTCATTTGACCGTTTACGTTGTGTCTGAGCAGTCCGTAAAGATAACCAGTGAAATCGGCGGGTGTTCATATTATTTTGTCCAACCTCTGTTATATATATATATATATATATTTATATATATATACATATATATATATATACTTACGTTTGGTTACTTTTGGTAAGTTTGAACGACGGTTCAGGATCGACCAACGGTCGACCCTCTGCAGCATCCCGCCTCATTTGCGGGATTTGGTGAAGGAGGGAATTGCTGTCTGATCTCCTCCTGCCCTCGTAGCCAGCCACGCATGGCTGGTTAGGGACTTTGCACAGGAATCTGTGTCAGATGGTTCTTGAAGTAATTCAGGTCGGTGTGCTGGAGATTCCTCACTTCTTTTGGTAGGACATTGAAAAACTTTGGGCCTCTTATTCTGAAGGTATTTTCCATTCTCGTTTCCATGGCTCATTGTCCCACCGCAGCTGGAACCGTACAAAATCTGCCTCTTCTCTCATTCCAGTTTGTTTCTATTCCATTTCTAAGGTTAGGGACAGAGTCCTCAAGTATTTTCCATATGTATATTACTGTGTACCGCTCGCGCCTTCTTTCGAGAGAGTAGAGTTTCAGTGATTGTAGTCGAGACCAGTAGTCTTCACCTTCCGTTTCCTCTATCTTAGACGTAAGAGTCCTTTGTATAGCTTCAATGTTCGCATTGTCTCGTTTTCTGTTTGGGCTTGTGAGTACTGAGCAGTACTCAATTATTGGTAGGACTAGACTCTTCCATAATTTGAGCATGATGTTTGCTTTCTGCTGCGGAAGCTCCTCCAGATGATTCCCATTATTTTTCTAGCCGTTGTAATTTTGTATTCCTCAAATTTACTGCTGTAGTAACCTGATTTTGCTTTTTTTGATTAGGGTATTTAGTTTGTATTTGTAATTGGTGTAAATTTTTTTGGGGGCAGTGTGCCTTTTTCGATGTGTTTATAGATTAAATGTTTTTGAAGTATAGCTTCGTCCCTGCTTTCCAGTAATTCCTGTTTTCTTAAATTTCTGTGCTATAATTCTACGGTAACATTTACGGAAGACTTTAGCAAAATATATGTATTGCATCATATTCCAGTATTCTCTACATTAGTGGTCTAATAACTGTGATAGGCATGATCTCTCAACCTTCAATCGAAATTGGTTTTGACTGAATAATTCCTCTTCTTGTTGGTGGTATTCAATTTTTTCTCTTTTGTTTTATAAGGTGGGAGATAAATGCTTCTGGGTGATATTCCTAAGGCATTACTCTGTTGCCTCTTTTGAATAAGAAAACAATATTGGCGTTTTTTAATGGCAATGAGACTTGTGCTGCGTCGAATGATTTTCTCCATAGTAAATGTTGTGGCATCGCTACATTCGCTTTGCATTACTTTAGAAACTTGTCACTCCATTTGTCTATCCCTGTTGCTGATTTTGTTTCGTATTTGTGATACAACCTTAGTTATTTCCCTCTCTGAAAATTCAGAATCAATCAATAGATTTGAGGGGTCGCGCGTCTTAAGGTACCTAGGCGCCACCACAGGCGAAAACGTGTTTTTGATGGATATCACTATTTTCACCCTTCCTCTATCGCGTGGTTTGGGTTATAATGACCTTACGACACTAGAAGTATGGTTGAAAACCTTATGAAGCGAACTACTTTTTTCACCTCTATCGCCAGCCAAACGTTCACCCAAAGTTCGACATAATAAGAAAATAAAAAAAAATAAAATCTATATAAAATATAAAATATGAAAGTCTATTCCAAAAACTCATCAACATCTTCATTAGCATACTTAGAACTCTAATTTAGCAAAAATGAACGTTCTAGCTCAATTAATAACAGAGATACTATTGCGAGAATATTGCTGAACTTTGGAGGCGATTTCTGACGAATTTTAATTTTGGCGCTTAGGTACCTTAAGACGCGGGACCCCTCATTTGTGTCCATACCAGTTCTTAACTTATTCTTGATTTGGCTGTCAAAGAATTCATTCGAATTTCCTATTTTCATCTCGGTCTTAAGGATACTGAACACAGAGTTAAATTGTTCTTAAGCAGTTCGCTCATTTTTCTGAATCATTTGTGTATTCGTTTACCTCATCTTTTAAAGGACCATTTTCCTTTTTGCAAAGGTGAAGAAATATTTTGGGCTATTTTTATGTTTTCTGCTACTTTGTTTCCTCCGTCGTTCGTCTTGCGAATGAATGTTCGCTTTAGGTGTGCTTCTGTTCCGCGTATTGTTTTTGTTTTAGTCTCAGTCATTTGGTGTCTGTTTTGCATCCGTGGATATTTTCTATGGTTTGTTTCCGCTGTTTAAATAACGATTTGATATTTATCTCGAGTTTGCTACTTCTTAGTTTATCTCCTGAAAACAAGTTTCAGCAAAATTTCTTTAGTTGCGTTTACCACTAAACGTAGTATTTATTCTTTTTTTTTTGCGAAGTAGCTTAGTTCTCAATCTACTTTTATTGCTACATTTATATCTACCCAGTCTACTTCTTTGAATCCATATTTAATTCTTCAAATATTTCTTGTGTCTCCCAAGGATGAGTTTTAAATTTTCTGATTTCTAACTCTATTTTTTGTATCAAATTTGTTATTATCAGAAAAATTACTTTTCGTTACAGTTTTAATTATTGTGATGCTATTCTTCAAAATTAAATCAAAAACATTTTCCTTTCGAGTTCATTCACCAATTATCTGGTTAAGTGTTTAATTTGCTCTAAGAACTAATAATATTTTTGCTTGAATTCTCTCGTCGTTTGTAATGTTGCCGTTGGACTTCTCAACCTAAATAACGTTTTCATTTTTCTTCTCTTCTGAACGGAAAGTTAAAATCCCCCACAAATTAATATATTTGGTCTAGGAGTTCTAAGTGAGTTTACCGTGTTTTCCTATTTCGTTTGTAACGAATTGGAATTCACTTTTGTGGCGTATAGTTCAATCATTTTTGGTAAAAATAACTGTTACAATACTACAATTTACAATATTACAATAATTTTTCAACATAACATTTATTTTACCAAAAAGTTTAGTCGCGTTGCCGCTGAGTTTGCCCCCGAAATTGCATACAAGGTGAGGGATCTCCTCGCAGACAGGGTACGGGAGGACCCCTTTGAGAAGTTGAAGACGGCAGTTCTGTCACGAACTGCAATGTCTGAACAAAATAAACTGCGGTGCCTACTCTCTAGAGAGGTCCTCTGTGATAAAACATCGAAGATTTTGCCGCACATGTAACAGCCTTTGGGTAACACAGCGAGCGTTGTCGAAGACACCTTTCTCCGTCAACTCTTCATTCTTCATATTTTAAAAATAAATGTATCGACTTCAGTTTGGGAGTTGCGAATGGGTTGCAAATGAGTACTGCAACGAGATAATAATCCAAAGCATAAAGGTAAGAGTATCACGAAATAGCTTCAACAAAAGAATTTCAAGCTTCTTGAGTGAAATCGAGAATTTATGGTTTGATTTGGAAAAAAGCTGTCCGTAAAAGAATACCTCCAAATCGGAATGAATTACACAATATTCTTTAGAAGAATTGGTTAAAATTTCTACAGAGAGATGTCGAAACCTTGTAAAAAAAATCCCCAAAACGAATCATAGAAGTCATTTAAGCAAAAAGTGGACACACGAAGTATTAAATAATTTTGTAAACAAATGTACGAAAACTTTTGCATTTTAACTTTGTTTTATTTTCCTCAAATTCTTTGATGTTTTACATTTTATGTTGGAGTTAAACTAATTTTTTATTTGTTAAATTTTTCCAAACGAATGGTAAACTTTTCTTAACTATCTTGTGCATGGTACAAAAGATAAGGACAAATATAGGGTGATCGAAAAGTCTCTCCGCAGTAGTATTAAGATATTTACTTTATTGAAATTTTACATAAGGGGATATAAGAATTCTATAAATGTATAAATTATATATATATATATATATATATTATATATATTATATATATATATATATATATATATATATATATATACAGGGCGTCCCCAAAAAATGTATACACACTTTAACAGCTGATAGCTCAATTGATGTTTCTTTTTTCCAAGTTAAACCCATTAGAATTAATAATGGCAGTCAGACTAAGCTTTGAACAAAGGAAATTCATTCTAAAATGCTACTGGAAGTGTGAAAACGCAGTTGAAGTGCAAATACAGTTTGGAGGGAGTTTCAAACAGATCCACCAACGCGACTTACCATCACTCGAATTAAAGATAAGTTTGAAGCCGATGGAACTGTTCAGAATGTCCACAAGAAGCGTTCCGGAAGACCACGGACATCGACAAGCCCCACAAAGCAAGAAAGAGTACTGGAAACGTATCACCAAAGTCCAAGAAAAATCTGTGCGGCAAGCGAGTCGTGAGGTAGGAATTTCAGAATCGTCTGTCCAACGCATTTTGAAGCGCTGTCAATGGAAAAGTTACATTCCAAGATTAGTCCATGCTATTAATGAAGATGATGATCCGGACCGAAGAGTGGAGTATTGCGAGTGGTACTTGGCACGATGTGGATGTGGATTGGACGAAGGGGTTTCGTAGAATACCCTCCGCGTTCACCAGACCTCACACCACTAGACTTTTATTTATGGGGATACTTACAAGACAAAAATCTACGCTATAAAACCTGCAACAGTCGCTGAATTGAGAGCAGCCATTGAACGAGAATGCACACAAATACCAAACGAAATGTTTCGTGATGTTTGCGATTCCATTGCTTCGCGTTATCAGCAGTGCCTGGACCAGAACGGACGTCAGTTTGAAAACAGGCCTTGACAAAACAATTAAATGATGTCTGTAGATTCTATTACATTTTGAAAATGAAATATATTTTAATAAACACTGCCTTTATAATTATTTAAAGTGTGTATACATTTTTTTGGGACGCCCTGTATATATATATATATATATATATATATATACTCTAAACAGGTAACAATGATATGTCATTACATTTATAGAATTCTTATATCTCCTTATGTAAAATTTAAATAAAGTAAATGTCTTATTACTACTGCGGATAGACTTTTCGATCACCCTGTATAACTGAAATATTTCACTGTACGAATACTTATGACCACCACTATATATATATATATATATATATTAACCAGTTCATATACTGTGATTAATTTTTCAAAATTTTTATTAAGGGTGAATATTAATGTCTATATTTTAATATTATTAAAAGTATCACAAATGGTTATTTAATAGAACCCTCTCCCTTTAAAATGATTAATAATTTTTTTAATGTTATCGGATAATCATGGTTGGTATAACCATTGCACATAATTAAGTAAATTGACCATTCTGGAATTTTGGATTGGTTTTCAAGTTGTTTGTAACTGTGTATATGGTTGTTGGAACCCCGGTTCCTTTACATTTCCTCCCCCGTCTGTCTTTCTGCCTGTCTGTCTCTGTCTCTCTCTCTCTCTCTCTAATCTGATGTATAACTTGAAACTAAACTAATTTTATTTTCCCATTAAAAGCACTATTTACTTTAAGAATTATTATTTCATATTCATGATCTACTTAAAATATTCATTGAATGTTAACTCTATTCAAAGTTTATCTGTAAATTACGACCTAATCTTCAGAAACATTCATATTTGCAAGTAAATAAAGTTTTTAATTGCATGTATGCATATATTAAAGTACTAGAATATATAATATATATATATATATATATAATTATATATATATACACACCGTATATATATATATATATATAGTATATATATATATAATATATATATATATATATATATATATATATACATATATATATATATACTTACGTTTGGTTACTTTTGGTGAGTTTGAACGACGGTTCAGGATCGACGAACGGTCGACCCTCTGCAGCATCCCGCCTCATTTGCGGGATTTGGTGAAGGAGGGAATTGCTGTCTGATCTCCTCCTGCCCTCGTAGCCAGCCACGCATGGCTGGTCAGGGACTTTGCAGAGGAATCTGTCCAGATGGTTCTTGAAGTTATTCAGGTCGGTGTGCTGGAGATTCCTCACTTCTTTTGGTAGGACATTGAAAAACTTTGGGCCTCTTATTCTGAGGGTATTTTCCATCCTCGTTTCCATGGCTCATTGTCCCACCGCAGCTGGAACCGTACAAAATCTGCCTCTTCTCTCATTCCAGTTTGTTTCTATTCCATTTCTAAGGTTAGGGACAGAGTCCTCAAGTATTTTCCATATGTATATTACTGTGTACCGCTCGCGCCTTCTTTCGAGAGAGTAGAGTTTCAGTGATTGTAGTCGAGACCAGTAGTCTTCACCTTCCGTTTCCTCTATCTTAGACGTAAGAGTCCTTTGTATAGCTTCAATGTTCGCATTGTCTCGTTTTCTGTTTGGGCTTGTGAGTACTGAGCAGTACTCAATTATTGGTAGGACTAGACTCTTCCATAATTTGAGCATGATGTTTGCTTTTCTGCTGCGGAAGCTCCTCCAGATGATTCCCATTATTTTTCTAGCCGTTGTAATTTTGTATTCCTCAAATTTACTGCTGTAGTAATCTGATTTTGCTTTTTTTAGGGTATTTAGTTTGTATTTGTAATTGGTGTAAATTTTTTTGGGGCAGTGTACCTTTTTCGATGTGTTTATAGATTAAATGTTTTTGCAGTACAGCTTCGTCCATGCTTTCTAGTAATTCCTGTTTTCTTAAATTTCTGTGCTATAATTCTACGGTAACATTTACGGAAGGCTTTAGCAAAATATATGTATTGCATCATATTCCAGTATTCTCTACATTAGTGGTCTAATAACTGTGATAGGCATGATCTCTCAACCTTCAATCGAAATTGGTTTTGACTGAATAATTCCTCTTCTTGTTGGTGGTATTCAATTTTTTCTCTTTTGTTTTATAAGGTGGGAGATAAATGCTTCTGGGTGATATTCCTAAGGCATTACTCTGTTGCCTCTTTTGAATAAGAAAACAATATTGGCGTTTTTTAATGGCAATGAGACTTGTGCTGTGTCGAGTGATTTTCTCCATAGTAAATGTAGTGGCATCGCTACATTCGCTTTGCATTACTTTAGAAACTTGTCACTCCATTTGTCTATCCCTGGTGCTGATTTTGTTTCGTATTTGTGATACAACCTTAGTTATTTCCCTCTCTGAAAATTCAGAATCAATCAATAGATTTGAGGGGTCGCGCGTCTTAAGGTACCTAGGCGCCACCACAGGCGAAAACGTGTTTTTGATGGATATCACTATTTTCACCCTTCCTCTATCGCGTGGTTTGGGTTATAATGACCTTACGACACTAGAAGTATGGTTGAAAACCTTATGAAGCGAACTACTTTTTTCACCTCTATCGCCAGCGAAACGTTCACCCAAAGTTCGACATAATAAGAAAAAAAAAAAAAAAAAATTATATAAAATATAAAATATGAAAATCTATTCCAAAAACTCATCAACATCTTCATTAGCATACTTAGAACTCTAATTTAGCCAAAAATGAACGTTCTAGCTCAATTAATAACAGAGATACTATTGCGAGAATATTGCTGAACTTTGGAGGCGATTTCTGGCGAATTTTAATTTTGGCGCTTAGGTACCTTAAGACGCGGGACCCCTCATTTGTGTCCTTACCAGTTCTTGACTTATTCTTGATTTGGCTGTCAAAGAATTCATTCGAATTTCCTATTTTCATCTCGGTCTTAAGGATACTGAACACAGAGTTAAATTATTCTTAAGCAGTTCGCTCATTCTTCTGAGTCATTTGTGTATTCGTTTACCTCATCTTTTAACGGACCATTTTCCTTTTTGCGAAGGTGAAGAAATATGTTGGGCTATTTTTATGTTTTCTGCTACTTTGTTTCCTCCCTCGTTCGTCTTGCGAATAAATGTTCGCTTTAGGTGTGCTTCTGTTCCGCGTATTGTTTTTGTTTTCTAGTCTCAGTCTTTTTGCGTCTGTTTTGCATCCGTGGATATTTTTTATAGTTTGTTTCCGCTGTTTAAATAACGATCGATATTTATCTCGAGTTTGCTACTTCTTAGTTTATCTCCTGAAAACAAGTGTCAGCAAACTATGTTTCGTTGCGTTTACCACTAAACGTAGTACTTATACTTTTTTTTTTTGCGAAGTAGCTTAGTTCTCAATCTACTTCTTTTATTGCTACACTTATATCTACCCAGTCTACTTCCTTTGAATCCATATTTAATTCTTCAAATATTTTTTGTCTCCCAAGGATGAGTTTTAAATTTTCTGATTTCTAACTCTATTTTCATATCAAATTTGTTATGATCAGAAAAATTACTTTTCGTTACAGTTTTAGTTATTGTGATGTTATTCTTCAAAATTAAGTCAAAAACATTTCCTTTCGAGTTCATTCACCAATTATCTGGTTAAGTGTTTAATTTGCTCTAAGAACTAATAATATTTTTGCTTGAATTCTCTCGTCGTTTGTAATGTTGCCGTTGGACTTCTCAACCTAAATAACGTTTTCATTTTTATTCTCTTATGAACCGAAAGTTAAAATCCCCCACAAATTAATATATTTTGTCCAGGAGTTCTAAGTGAGTTTACCGTGTTTTCCTATTTCGTTTGTAATGAATTGGAATTCACTTCTGTGGCGTATAGTTCAATCATATTTGGTAAAAATAACTGTTACAAACTACAATTTACAATATTACAATAATTTTTCAACATAACATATTTATTTTACCAAAATGTTCAGTCGCGTTGCCGCTGAGTTTGCCCCCGAAATTGCATACAAGGTGAGGGATCTCCTCGCAGACAGGCTACGGGAGGACCCCTTTGAGAAGTTGAAGACGGCAGTTCTGTCACGAACTGCAATGTCTGAACAAAATAAACTGCGGTGCCTACTCTCTAGAGAGGTCGTCTGTGATAAAACATCGAAGATTTTGCCGCACATGTAACAGCCTCTGGGTAACACAGCGAGCGTTGTCGAAGACACCTTTCTCCGTCAACTCTTCATTCTCCATATTTTAAAAATAAATGTATCGACTTCAGTTTGGGAGTTGCGAATGGGTTGCAAATGAGTAGTGCAACGAGATAATAATCCAAAGCATAAAGGTTAGAGTATCACGAAATAGCTTCAACAAAAGAATTTCAAGCTTCTTGAGTGAAATCCAGAATTTATGGTTTGATTTGGAAAAAGCTGTCCGTAAAAGAATACCTCCAAATCGGAATGAATTACGACAATATTCTTTAGAAGAATTGGTTAAAATTTCTACAGAGAGATGTCGAAACCTTGTAAAAAAAATCCCCAAAACGAATCATAAAAGTCATTTAAGCAAAAAGTGGACACAAGAAGTATTAAATAATTTTGTAAACAAATGTACGAAAACTTTTGCATTTTAACTTTGTTTTATTTTCTTCAAATTCTTTGATGTTTTACATTTTGTGTTGGAGTTAAACTAACTTTTTTATTTGTTAAATTTTTCCAAACGAATGGTAAACTTTTCTTAACTATCTTGTGCATGGTACAAAAGATAAGGACAAATATAGGGTGATCGAAAAGTCTCTCCGCAGTAGTATTAAGATATTTACTTTATTGAAATTTTACATAAGGGGATATAAGAATTCTATAAATGTATAAATAATATATATATATATATATATATATTATATATATATATGTATATATAATATAATATATATACAGGGCGTCCCCAAAAATGTATACACACTTTAACAGCTGATAGCTCAATTGATGTTTCTTTCTTTCCAAGTTAACCCATTAGAATTAATAATGGCAGTCAGACTAAGCTTTGAACAAAGGAATTCATTCTAAAAATGCTACTGGAAAGTGTGAAAACGCAGTTGAAGTGCAAATACAGTTTAGGAGGGATTTCAAACAGATCCACCAACGCGACTTAATCACTCGAATTAAAGCTAAGTTTGAAGCCGATGGAACTGTTCAGAATGTCCACAAGAAGCGTTCCGGAAGACCACGGACATCGACAAGCCCCACAAGCAAGAAAGAGTACTGGAAACGTATCACCAAAGTCCAAGAAAATCTGTGCGGCAAGCGAGTCGTGAGGTAGGAATTTCAGAATCGTCTGTCCAACGCATTTTGAAGCGCTGTCAATGGAAAAGTTACATTCCAAGATTAGTCCATGCTATAATGAAGATGATGACCGGACCGAAGAGTGGAGTATTGCGAGTGGTACTTGGCACGATGTGGATGTGGATTGGACGAAGGGGTTTCGTAGAATACCCTCCGCGTTCACCAGACCTCACACCACTAGACTTTTATATGGGGATACTTACAAGACAAAAATCTACGCTATAAAACCTGCAACAGTCGCTGAATTGAGAGCAGCCATTGAACGAGAATGCACACAAATACCAAACGAAATGTTCGTGATGTTTGCGATTCCATTGCTTCGCGTTATCAGCAGTGCCTGGACCAGAACGGACGTCAGTTTGAAAACAGGCCTGACAAAACAATTAAATGATGTCTGTAGATTCTATTACATTTTGAAAATGAAATATATTTTAAAAACACTGCCTATAATTATTTAAAGTGTGTATACATTTTTTTGGGACGCCCTGTATATATATATATATATATATATACTCTAAACAGGTAACAATGATATGTCATTACATTTATAGAATTCTTATATCTCCTTATGTAAAATTTAAATAAAGTAAATGTCTTATTACTACTGCGGATAGACTTTTCGATCACCCTGTATAACTGAAATATTTCACTGTACGAATACTTATGACCACCACTATATATATATATATATATATTAACCAGTTCATATACTGTGATTAATTTTTCAAAATTTTTATTAAGGGTGAATATTAATGTCTATATTTTAATATTATTAAAAGTATCACAAATGGTTATTTAATAGAACCCTCTCCCCTGTAAAATGATTAATAATTTTTTTAACTGTTATCGGATAATCATGGTTGGTATAACCATTGCACATAATTAAGTAAATTGACCATTCTGGAATTTTGGATTGGTTTTCAAGTTGTTTGTAACTGTGTATATGGTTGTTGGAACCCCGATGTTCCTTTACATTTCCTCCCCCGTCTGTCTTTCTGCCTGTCTGTCTCTGTCTCTCTCTCTCTCTCTCTAATCTGATGTATAACTTGAAACTAAACTAATTTTATTTTCCCATTAAAAGCACTATTTACTTTAAGAATTATTATTTCATATTCATGATCTACTTAAAATATTCATTGAATGTTAACTCTATTCAAAGTTTATCTGTAAATTACGACCTAATCTTCAGAAACATTCATATTTGCAAGTAAATAAAGTTTTTAATTGCATGTATGCATATATTAAAGTACTAGAATATATATATATATATATATATATATATATATATATATATATATATATCACCGTATATATATATATATATATACAGTATATATATATATATATATATATATATATATATATATATATATATATACATATATATATATATATACTTACGTTTGGTTACTTTTGGTGAGTTTGAACGACGGTTCAGGATCGACGAACGGTCGACCCTCTGCAGCATCCCGCCTCATTTGCGGGATTTGGTGAAGGAGGGAATTGCTGTCTGATCTCCTCCTGCCCTCGTAGCCAGCCACGCATGGCTGGTCAGGGACTTTGCAGAGGAATCTGTCCAGATGGTTCTTGAAGTTATTCAGGTCGGTGTGCTGGAGATTCCTCACTTCTTTTGGTAGGACATTGAAAAACTTTGGGCCTCTTATTCTGAAGGTATTTTCCATCCTCGTTTCCATGGCTCATTGTCCCACCGCAGCTGGAACCGTACAAAATCTGCCTCTTCTCTCATTCCAGTTTGTTTCTATTCCATTTCTAAGGTTAGGGACAGAGTCCTCAAGTATTTTCCATATGTATATTACTGTGTACCGCTCGCGCCTTCTTTCGAGAGAGTAGAGTTTCAGTGATTGTAGTCGAGACCAGTAGTCTTCACCTTCCGTTTCCTCTATCTTAGACGTAAGAGTCCTTTGTATAGCTTCAATGTTCGCATTGTCTCGTTTTCTGTTTGGGCTTGTGAGTACTGAGCAGTACTCAATTATTGGTAGGACTAGACTCTTCCATAATTTGAGCATGATGTTTGCTTTTCTGCTGCGGAAGCTCCTCCAGATGATTCCCATTATTTTTCTAGCCGTTGTAATTTTGTATTCCTCAAATTTACTGCTGTAGTAATCTGATTTTGCTTTTTTTTTATTAGGGTATTTAGTTTGTATTTGTAATTGGTGTAAATTTTTTTGGGGCAGTGTACCTTTTTCGATGTGTTTATAGATTAAATGTTTTTGCAGTACAGCTTCGTCCATGCTTTCTAGTAATTCCTGTTTTCTTAAATTTCTGTGCTATAATTCTACGGTAACATTTACGGAAGGCTTTAGCAAAATATATGTATTGCATCATATTCCAGTATTCTCTACATTAGTGGTCTAATAACTGTGATAGGCATGATCTCTCAACCTTCAATCGAAATTGGTTTTGACTGAATAATTCCTCTTCTTGTTGGTGGTATTCAATTTTTTCTCTTTTGTTTTATAAGGTGGGAGATAAATGCTTCTGGGTGATATTCCTAAGGCATTACTCTGTTGCCTCTTTTGAATAAGAAAACAATATTGGCGTTTTTTAATGGCAATGAGACTTGTGCTGTGTCGAGTGATTTTCTCCATAGTAAATGTAGTGGCATCGCTACATTCGCTTTGCATTACTTTAGAAACTTGTCACTCCATTTGTCTATCCCTGGTGCTGATTTTGTTTCGTATTTGTGATACAACCTTAGTTATTTCCCTCTCTGAAAATTCAGAATCAATCAATAGATTTGAGGGGTCGCGCGTCTTAAGGTACCTAGGCGCCACCACAGGCGAAAACGTGTTTTTGATGGATATCACTATTTTCACCCTTCCTCTATCGCGTGGTTTGGGTTATAATGACCTTACGACACTAGAAGTATGATTGAAAACCTTATGAAGCGAACTACTTTTTTCACCTCTATCGCCAGCCAAACGTTCACCCAAAGTTCGACATAATAAGAAAATAAAAAATAAAAAAAATATATATAAAATATAAAATATGAAAATCTATTCCAAAAACTCATCAACATCTTCATTAGCATACTTAGAACTCTAATTTAGCCAAAAATGAACGTTCTAGCTCAATTAATAACAGAGATACTATTGCGAGAATATTGCTGAACTTTGGAGGCGATTTCTGGCGAATTTTAATTTTGGCGCTTAGGTACCTTAAGACGCGGGACCCCTCATTTGTGTCCTTACCAGTTCTTGACTTATTCTTGATTTGGCTGTCAAAGAATTCATTCGAATTTCCTATTTTCATCTCGGTCTTAAGGATACTGAACACAGAGTTAAATTATTCTTAAGCAGTTCGCTCATTCTTCTGAGTCATTTGTGTATTCGTTTACCTCATCTTTTAAAGGACCATTTTCCTTTTTGCAAGGTGAAGAAATATGTTGGGCTATTTTTATGTTTTCTGCTACTTTGTTTCCTCCCTCGTTCGTCTTGCGAATAAATGTTCGCTTTAGGTGTGCTTCTGTTCCGCGTATTGTTTTTGTTTTCTAGTCTCAGTCTTTGCGTCTGTTTTGCATCCGTGGATATTTTTATGTTTGTTTCCGCTGTTTAAATAACGATCTGATATTTATCTCGAGTTTGCTACTTCTTAGTTTATCTCCTGAAAACAAGTTTCAGCAAAATTTCTTTAGTTGCGTTTACCACTAAACGTAGTATTTATTCTTTTTTTTTGCGAAGTAGCTTAGTTCTCAATCTACTTTTATTGCTACATTTATATCTACCCAGTCTACTTCCTTTGAATCCATATTTAATTCTTCAAATATTTCTTGGTCTCCCAAGGATGAGTTTTAAATTTTCTGATTTCTAACTCTATTTTTTATCAAATTTGTTATGATCAGAAAAATTACTTTTCGTTACAGTTTTAATTATTGTGATGTATTCTTCAAAATTAAATCAAAAACATTTTCCTTTCGAGTTCATTCACCAATTATCTGGTTAAGTGTTTAATTTGCTCTAAGAACTAATAATATTTTTGCTTGAATTCTCTCGTCGTTTGTAATGTTGCCGTTGGACTTCTCAACCTAAATAACGTTTTCATTTTTCTTCTCTTCTGAACGGAAAGTTAAAATCCCCCACAAATTAATATATTTGGTCTAGGAGTTCTAAGTGAGTTTACCGTGTTTTCCTATTTCGTTTGTAACGAATTGGAATTCACTTTTGTGGCGTATAGTTCAATCATTTTTGGTAAAAATAACTGTTACAATACTACAATTTACAATATTACAATAATTTTTCAACATAACATTTATTTTACCAAAAGGTTTAGTCGCGTTGCCGCTGAGTTTGCCCCCGAAATTGCATACAAGGTGAGGGATCTCCTCGCAGACAGGCTACGGGAGGACCCCTTTGAGAAGTTGAAGACGGCAGTTCTGTCACGAACTGCAATGTCTGAACAAAATAAACTGCGGTGCCTACTCTCTAGAGAGGTCCTCTGTGATCAAACATCGAAGATTTTGCCGCACATGTAACAGCCTCTGGGTAACACAGCGAGCGTTGTCGAAGACACCTTTCTCCGTCAACTCTTCATTCTTCATATTTTAAAAATAAATGTATCGACTTCAGTTTGGGAGTTGCGAATGGGTTGCAAATGAGTACTGCAACGAGATAATAATCCAAAGCATAAAGGTTAGAGTATCATGAAATGACTTCAACAAAAGAATTTCAAGCTTCTTGAGTGAAATCGAGAATTTATGGTTTGATTTGGAAAAAAGCTGTCCGTAAAAGAATACCTCCAAATCGGAATGAATTACGACAATATTCTTTAGAAGAATTGGTTAAAATTTCTACAGAGAGATGTCGAAACCTTGTAAAAAAAAATCCCCAAAACGAATCATAGAAGTCATTTAAGCAAAAAGTGGACACACGAAGTATTAAATAATTTTGTAAACAAATGTACGAAAACTTTTGCATTTTAACTTTGTTTTATTTTCCTCAAATTCTTTGATGTTTTTCATTTTATGTTGGAGTTAAACTAATTTTTTTATTTGTTAAATTTTTCCAAACGAATGGTAAACTTTTTATAACTATCTTATGCATGGTACAAAAGATAAGGACAAATATAACTGAAATATTTCTCTGTACGAATACTTATGACCACCATTATATATATATATATATATATATATATATATATAGGAGAAATCCAATGACAAGGAGAAATGTAAATGCCATGAAAAGTCTTCTTTAATGCGCAACGTTTCGAGCAAATACGCTCATCTTCAGGCTGTATGATAACAATGTGAAATTAAAATCAATAATTGAATGAAAAACAAGACAAAGAAAATTTCTATAACCTATTCATAAAGGCAAACTTTAAAAGACTGAAAAAAGAGGGTTAAATTCTAAGTTATACAGATTTACATTTAAAATTAAGAAGCTATTTTTAAATACATATAGTAAATGTGAAATTAATACACTGGAGAAATTAACAATAGTACACTGGAATAATGAAACTAACTAACCTTTCACTGCAATTTCCGAGGCTAGACTGATTTAAGCAAAGGCAAAACGAGAAAACATAAGATAAGATAAGATAAGATAAGATAAGATAAGATGGTGAGGGCGATTGGGGAAGGGGGGATTATAAGGAATTGGGGAAGGAGGAGGGATTATAAAAAGTTTAAAGGGACAGCTGATGAGTCAACATTTAGCGTAGGGTCAAAGTTTTAATGTAAAGCGATTCCAAAATTCTAAGTGAGTTGGGACAAGTATTACAACCAAGAATTTTAAAATTGTTAAAGTGACATCAGTTTTACATTTTATACTGTGTTCCCGAATACTAGAAACTTCTTTAGTTTTTAAAATTTTACCTGTTCGGCCACTTATTCCCATATGCGAATAAAATCTAGCCCTGAGAGAGCGAACAGTGCTGCCAATGTAATTCCCAAGGAGACACCTAGGGCAGGTAAATAAATATACAACACCGCTACGCAACGATCAGGGGTTCGATCCTTCGCTGAGAAAAAGCTACCTAAAGACGTTTTATTAATAAATATGATGCGGAAATCAGTATGATAAAAAAATTTCCTTAACAACTTTGTAAATTTAAGCTTAAATTCCTTATTCAAAGGACCCATTTCAGGTACCAAGAAATATTTTATATCCTTCGGCACTGTAATACAAGGAAGTTGAGGGCTATAAACATTATTTAAGAAGGATCTAATTAGTTTATCTACATATTGAACAGGAAAACTATTATTGGTAAAGTATGATCTTAGATTATTAAATTCATCATTAAGTAAGGTAAAACTAGAGGTCAAATTATATCCTCTGAACAGGAGAGTTTTAATACAAGACATCTTATAGTTGAAATCAGTAAAACTAAAAAAATTCATGCCCAAACCAATGAAAGTGGGTTTCCTGTAAACTGATGTAGTAATAGAATCACCGTTTTTCGAAATTAAAAGATCTAAAAAGGGAAGGGAGCCATTTTTCTCAGTTTCCATTGTATACGTTATATTGGGGTGCAAAGAATTTAGGAAGTTAAAGAATTGTTGCGCTTGTACCGCATTATCAAAGACAGCTATCGAATCATCAACGAAGCGTCGATAGAAAATTGGCTTGAGATGAGTGGGAGATTGACTAAAAATTACACTTTCTAAATGAGTCATAAAAAAATCAGCTGCTAACGGTCCGACGGTGATCCCATCCCTACACCATCAATTTGTTGGTAAACCTTATTGTCGATTCAAAAAAGTTTTTTGTCAGTTTTGATGTAAAGTCGCTTTTCACAAATGTACCTGTATCTGAAACTATTGCCATTATTTTAGATAGGGTTTTTAGCTCGGTTGATATTTTTCATGGTTTTTCATTGTCTCATTTTAAGGAACTTTTAGAATTGGTATTCAAACAATGCTATTTTACTTTCAACAATAAGGTTTACCAACAAATTGATGGTGTAGGGATGGGATCACCTGTCGGACCGTTAGCAGCTGATTTTTTTGACTCATTTAGAAAGTGTAATTTTTAGTCAATCTCCCACTCATCTCAAGCCAATTTTCTATCGACGCTTCGTTGATGATTCGATAGCTGTCTTTGATAATGCGGTACAAGCGCAACAATTCTTTAACTTCCTAAATTCTTTGCACCCCAATATAACGTATACAATGGAAACTGAGAAAAATGGCTCCCTTCCCTTTTTAGATCTTTTAATTTCGAAAAACGGTGATTCTATTACTACATCAGTTTACAGGAAACCCACTTTCACTGGTTTGGGCATGAATTTTTTTAGTTTTACTGATTTCAACTATAAGATGTCTTGTATTAAAACTCTCCTGTTCAGAGGATATAATTTGACCTCTAGTTTTACCTTACTTAATGATGAATTTAATAATCTAAGATCATACTTTACCAATAATAGTTTTCCTGTTCAATATGTAGATAAACTAATTAGATCCTTCTTAAATAATGTTTATAGCCCTCAACTTCCTTGTATTACAGTGCCGAAGGATATAAAATATTTCTTGGTACCTGAAATGGGTCCTTTGAATAAGGAATTTAAGCTTAAATTTACAAAGTTGTTAAGGAAATTTTTTTATCATACCGATTTCCGCATCATATTTATTAATAAAACGTCTTTAGGTAGCTTTTTCTCAGCGAAGGATCGAACCCCTGACTCGTTGCGTAGCGGTGTTGTATATTTATTTACCTGCCCTAGGTGTCTCCTTGGGAATTACATTGGCAGCACTGTTCGCTCTCTCAGGGCTAGATTTTATTCGCATATGGGAATAAGTGGCCGAACAGGTAAAATTTTAAAAACTAAAGAAGTTTCTAGTATTCGGGAACACAGTATAAAATGTAAAACTGATGTCACTTTAAACAATTTTAAAATTCTTGGTTGTAATACTTGTCCCAACTCACTTAGAATTTTGGAATCGCTTTACATTAAAACTTTGACCCCTACGCTAAATGTTGACTCATCAGCTGTCCCTTTAAACTTTTTATAATCCCTCCTCCTTCCCCAATTCCTTATAATCCCCCCTTCCCCAATCGCCCTCACCATCTTATCTTATCTTATCTTATCTTATGTTTTCTCGTTTTGCCTTTGCTTAAATCAGTCTAGCCTCGGAAATTGCAGTGAAAGGTTAGTTAGTTTCATTATTCCAGTGTACTATTGTTAATTTCTCCAGTGTATTAATTTCACATTTACTATATGTATTTAAAAATAGCTTCTTAATTTTAAATATAAATCTGTATAACTTAGAATTTAACCCTCTTTTTTCAGTCTTTTAAAGTTTGCCTTTATGAATAGGTTATAGAAATTTTCTTTGTCTTGTTTTTCATTCAATTATTGATTTTAATTTCACATTGTTATCATACAGCCTGAAGATGAGCGTATTTGCTCGAAACGTTGCGCATTAAAGAAGACTTTTCATGGCATTTACATTTCTCCTTGTCATTGGATTTCTCCTAAATATTAAATTGAAGCTCTGTAGAAGCAACCCGCATGATTATATATATATATATATATATATATATATATATATATTTATAACTGCAAACAACACACAGTAAAATTAATGTAAAGAACGACGCTTGTATAGAAGAACGTTCCGCACAAGATGAGGAGAAAGAACGAACAAATGAAAAATGAAGATCCCGGGTTCGATTCCCGGGTGGTTACCTCATTTTTCATTTGTTCGTTCTTTCTCCTCATATTGTGCGGAACGTTCTTCTATACAAGCGTCGTTCTTTACACACACACATATATATATATATGAAACTTATTTCACGAAAGTAACACGTGAAAAATATTTATGATGAATAAAACCAGGAAGGAAAGGAAACACAGAATGGTGCTCAAGCGCTTTCGTCTAATGACATCCTCAGGAACATTGAAGTACATAAAGGGTTACAGCCTATATATAGGTTACAGAAAAAAAAAATTAAAAAAATACATACACATATATACATATACACACACATATATATATATATATATATATATACATATATATATATATATATCTATATATATATATATATATATACACATATACATAATATATACAATAAACGGAGAGAGAAAAAATAAAAAAATAAAAAATTATTAAACATTAAAGGATTGTGGGAGGAGCATACAAATTTGTAAGGAAAAACTACCGATTTTTAGCACAAGATTAGCACAAGATCAAATTAATTGTTTCCAACCAATGTTTATAAAAAATAAAAAAAATTTTTTACTGGAAATCTGCCCGGGTTTTAGCACTTTGCCCTTCTTTAGGTTCGATGTATATAAAAATAAATTAAAAAAAATACAAGTTATTTGAGTAGCATACAAGTTTACCAAAGATTTAACGTTCTACCCTTCTTATCTAAATCTGTTTTGAAGGAATTCAAAACAACAGGATCGAGTTGAAAAAGACCTTTGCTTATGTTGAAGTTATTTGTGAGTTGGATAATGGCAGACTCAAGAATATTTCTATTAACAATGTTGCTAGAGTGAAATAAAACTGAAGCATTATTCCAATCAATACAGTGGGATAACTCTGACAAATGGATAAAAAGGGCACTGGACGACTGTCCTGTTCTAATGGAATATTGATGCTGTTTTATACGTGTGTGCAAATCCTTTCCCGTCTGACCTATGTAAAAGGAATCACATTGTTTACAACCAATTTTATAGATAATGCCTGAATTATTGGTAGGGCTATTTTTTACTATGATATTTTTCACAATATTGTTATATGAAAATACTACATTAATATCCAAAAGTTTAAGTACATTAGCAATGTATAAAAAGCCCGGGAAAAATGGAAGTACTAAAATATTTTTTGACAAAGTATGAGTGTTATTATTCACACGATAGAAAGTTCGTTTTGCCTTGATGAGACAAGATTCCATAAATGCAGATGGATAACACAGATCACTTCCAATACCGTTGATTTTTTCCAATTCGGCATCGATGTATTTCGGACTGGCGATCCTAAGGGCGCGGAGAAACATTGAAGAAAAAATGGCCTTCTTAGTGGGGGTGTCATGTCCCGAGTAAAAATGGCTTGTCAAAGTCCTGTCCCCCATTCTTGGAACTATCTCTGATTCACATGTAAAAAATTCCATGGATGTTACTGAAAAATTGAATAATGCACGTACTGAAACCAACGATAGATTGATCAGTTTTGACGTTTGTTCATTGTTTACAAAATTGCCGATTGACGATATGCTTGACTTTCTCTCCCGAGAATTACATAAATATGACCTGCCACTACCTTCACACATTGTTTTGGAACTTATTAAGCTTTGCATCAAAGACTGTAAATTCACTTTCAATAACGAGTATTATCAACAAGTTTTTGGGATGGCCATGGGCAACCCCTTGTCGCCCCTCCTCTCCAATATTTATATGGAGTTTTTCGAAATTACTTACATTCCGAGAATCCTGGGGGTTGGCATCCCTTGGTTGCGGTACGTCGACGATATTTTGTGTATCTGGCCCATGAATCGTGACCTGGATAACTTCCTCCTTCAGTTAAATGATCAAGTCCCCTCCATTAAGTTTACTTTAGAAGTGGAACAAGACAACTCAATCCCATTTTTGGATGTGCGTGTACATAGGGAAAGCCCAGGTTTTAAGTTTAGTATCTATCGGAAAAAAACAAACAATTTGTCCTACGTACATTTTTACTCGGGACATGACACCCCCACTAAGAAGGCCATTTTTTCTTCAATGTTTCCGCGCCCTTAGGATCGCCAGTTCGGAATACATCGATGCCGAATTGGAAAAAATCAACGGTATTGGAAGTGATCTGTGTTATCCATCTGCATTTATGGAATCTTGTCTCAACAAGGCAAAACGAACTTTCTATCGTGTGAATAATAACACTCATACTTTGTCAAAAAATATTTTAGTATTCCATTTTTCCCGGGCTTTTTAGACATTGCTAATGTACTTAAACTTTTGGATATTAATGTAGTATTTTCATATAACAATATTGTGAAAAATATCATAGTAAAAAATAGCCCTACCAATAATTCAGGCATTATCTATAAAATTGGTTGTAAACAATGTGATTCCTTTTACATAGGTCGGACGGGAAAGGATTTGCACACACGTATAAAACAGCATCAATATTCCGTTAGAACAGGACAGTCGTCCAGTGCCCTTTTTATCCATTTGTCAGAGTTATCCCACTGTATTGATTGGAATAATGCTTCAGTTTTATTTCACTCTAGCAACATTGTTAATAGAAATATTCTTGAGTCTGCCATTATCCAACTCACAAATAACTTCAACATAAGCAAAGGTCTTTTTCAACTCGATCCTGTTGTTTTGAATTCCTACAAAACAGATTTAGATAAGAAGGGTAGAACGCTAAATCTTTGGTAAACTTGTATGCTACTCAAATAACTTGTATTTTTTTTAAAATTTATTTTTATATACATCGAACCTAAAGAAGGGCAAAGTGCTAAAACCCGGGCAGATTTCCAGTATAAATTTGTATTTTTTTTTTTTTCTATAACATTGGTTGGAAACAATTAATTTGATCTTGTCCTAATCTTGTGCTACAAATCGGTAGTTTTTCCTTACAAATTTGTATGCTCCTCCCACAATCCTTTAATGTTTAATAATTTTTAATTTTTTTTATTTTTTCTCTCTCCGTTTATTGTATATATATATGTATATGTGTATATGTGTGTATATATATGTGTGTATATGTATATATGTGTATGTATTTTTTTTTTGTCTGTAACCTATATATAGGCTGTAACCCTTTATGTACTTCAGTGTTCCTGAGGATGTCATTAGACGAAAGCGCTTGAGCACCATTCTGTGTTTCCTTTCCTTCGTGGTTTTATTCATCATATATATATATATATATATATATATATTAACCAGTTCATATACTGTGATTAATTTTTAAATTTTTTTATTAAGGGTGAATATTAATGTCTATATTTTAATATTATTAAAAGTATCACAAATGGTTATTTAATAGAACCCCCTCCCCTGTAAAATGATTAATAATTTTCTTAACTGTTATCGGATAATCATGGTTGGTATAACCATTGCACATAATTAAGTAAATTGACCATTCTGGAATTTTGGATTGGTTTTCAAGTTGTTTGTAACTGTGTATATGGTTGTTGGAACCCCGATGTTCCTTTACATTTCCTCTCCCGTCTGTCTGTCTGCCTGTCTCTCTCTCTCTCTCATCTGATGTATAACTTGAAACTAAACTAATTTTATTTTCCCATTAAACGCACTATTTACTTTAAGAATTATTATTCCATATTCATGATCTACTTAAAATATTCATTGAATGTTAACTCTATTCAAAGTTTATCTGTAAATTACGACCTAATCTTCAGAAACATTCATATTTGCAAGTAAATAAAGTTTTTAATTGCATGTATGCATATATTAAAGTACTAGAATATACGTATATACAGTATGTCCCACAAAAAAGTACACCCAACTTTAGATTGTACTAACTCCTCCAAAAATTGAGATATTTTGGATCTGTTTGTTTGATTTAATATAGCAAATTATTCTTTGTTAACGTTCAAATTTATTCATGTTTAAACGAATTAGTGTTTAAGCATCTGCTTTTAACTGAAGGGTACAAAAAAATGGATTGCGCAAAATTGGTCAATGAAAAAATAATGTGTGTGCTATCGATGTAATGAAAAGACAAATACATAATGATAGATACTTTAACATAATTTTAATAAGATACAAAGCAGATTTTTCTTTATTCCTTATTGCAAAAGTTATGCTTAGTTTCGTTTTCTTTCAACATGACCGCCATTCCTATCGATACAAATCTGGAGTCGAGCTCTCATCTTCCCCATCACTCTTTTGGTAAGATCTGGATTGTCTTTTAACAAGTTGATTTCAGCTGTGATGCGAGTCCTCAAATCATCTAAATTGATAGGTTGTGATGCAAATACTCTATTTTCAAATGACCCCATAAAAAGTAATCACACGGGATCAAGTCGGGCTTCTGGGAGGCCTTTCAATGTCATGGCCTGTAGCAATTACTCTTTGGTGGAAGACTTCCTGCAAGCGTTCCTTCACAATAACTCTCCTGTGAGCAGGAGCTCCGTCTTGCACCAACCAAATACGATTAAATCGGTTTCCATAAGCAATACGTATTTGTGGAAGGATTTCTCGGTCTATCATTTCTAGGTAAGCTTCACCATTTAGATTACCATCGTAAAAGACCGGGCCAATTAACGCTCCATTACCGCACAGTCCTACCCAGAGAGACAGTTTTTGTCTAGTTATTCTTTTCGTAGATATGATTTTCAGGTGGATGATTTTTTGGTGCATATTGACGGCAGATTTGTCTGTTCACTAGACCATTCATAAAAAAGGCCGCCTCATCTCCAACCACTAATTGTTCCGTGAATCTTTCTGGTTTTTCAAGAAACCAATGGCGGTCATGTTGAAAGAAAACGAAACTAAGCATAACTTTTGTAATAAGGAATAAAGAAAAATCTGCTTTGTATCTTATTAAAATTATGTTAAAGTATCTATTATTATGTATTTGTCTTTTCATTACATCGATAGCACACACATTGTTTTTTCATTGACCAATTTTGCGCAATCCATTTTGTTGTACCCTTCAGTTAAAAGCAGATGCTTAAACAACTAATTCGTTTAAACATGAATAAATTTGAACGTTAACAAAGAATAATTTGCTATATTAAATCAAACAAACAGATCCAAAATATCTCAATGTTTGGAGGAGTTAGTACAATCTAAAGTTGGGTGTACTTTTTTGTGGGACATACTGTGTATATATATATATATATATATATATATATATATATATATATATATATACTTACTTTTGGTTACTTTTGGTGAGTTTGAACGACGGTTCAGGATCGACCAACGGTCTACCATCTGCAGCATCCCGCTTCATTTGCGGGATTTGGTGAAGGAGGGAATTGCTGTCTGATCTCCTCCTGCCCTCGTAGCCAGCCACGCATGGCTGGTCAGGGACTTTGCACAGGAATCTGTCCAGCTGGTTCTTGAAGTTATTCAGGTCGGTGTGCTGGAGATTCCTCACTTCTTTTGGTAGGACATTGAAAAGCTTTGGGCCTCTTATTCTGAGGGTATTTTCCATCCTCGTTTCCATGGCTCATTGTCCCACCGCAGCTGGAACCGTACAAAATCTGCCTCTTCTCTCATTCCAGTTTGTTTCTATTCCATTTCTAAGGTTAGGGACAGAGCCCTCAAGTATTTTCCATATGTATATTACTGTGTACCCCTCGCGCCTTCTTTCGAGAGAGTAGAGTTTCAGTGATTGTAGTCGAGACCAGTAGTCTTCACCTTCCGTTTCCTCTATCTTAGACGTAAGAGTCCTTTGTATAGCTTCAATGTTCGCAATGTCTCGTTTTCTGTTTGGGCTTGTGAGTACTGAGCAGTACTCAATTATTGGTAGGACTAGACTCTTCCATAATTTGAGCATTATGTTTGCTTTTCTGCTGCGGAAGCTCCTCCAGATGATTCCCATTATTTTTTGGCCGTTGTAATTTTGATTTTATAGTGCTGTCTGAATTCGGCATCCGACGACATTATTACTCCAAGATCCTTGACTTGTGGATTTGGTGTTATCTGTTTGGCTTGCATAGTTTTGTACCCTTTTTTCTGTAGCTCCTTGCTATTATCATATCTTAGAAGTTGGAATTTTTCTTCGTTGAACTTCATATTGTTGTCTTCTGCCCACTGGAATAATGTTTCAACGTCGTTTTGTAATTTTCTTATGTCATCTTCGTTCAGTATTTCCTTACATATCTTTGTGTCATCTGCGAAGCATGATACAATACTGTCCTTAATATCTGCATCAATATCTGCAATCATTATTATGAACAGCAAGGGAGCTAATACTCTCCCTTGTGGGACAGAGCTCACGACTTCTGAGACTTCCGATTTAACTCCGTTTATCACCACTCTTTGTGTTCTTTGCGTCAAGAAACTAAATATCCACCTTCCTAGCTTTCCAGTAATTCTTGTATGCTTAAGTTTGAGTGCTATGATTCCATGGTCACATTTATCGAAGGCTTTAGCAAAGTCCGTATATATTACAGCTATGTTTTGTCCTCGACACAATGTTTCTAATATTTTCTCCTGGTGGTCTAGTAGCTGTGATAGGCATGATCTTCCCGCCCTGAAGCCATGTTGAATTGGATTGTATAAGTCTTTTTCTTGTAGGTAGTAGGTAGTTTTGCCTCTAATTATACGATATATATATTCGTGTTTGTGAGAGTAGAATGCCATTCAATTGTTCCATTTTTATACGTATTATACATGATGATATACAGTGGGATAGATATATAATTTAATAATAATAATAAAATAATAATAATAATAATTAATATAATAATAATAATAATAATAATTATTATTATTATTATTATTATTATTATTATTACTCATCTTTTATCTATCTTATTCTCTATTTTAGTTTCACAGATTCGTTTTTTGGGAAGTCGAACTTTGACTAAGGTTAAAATAATATAATCAACGGAAGCGGTTCAATGTACACCTAATTTATTTTGATCCATACTTTCAATACATAATTTTTTGTACATAATTTCGATACATAACTTTTGATACATAATTCCGATACACAATTTTTGATCTATACGTTCGATGCATAATTTTTTATACGTAGTTTCGATACATAATTTTTGATAAATACTTTCGATACATAATTTTTTTACACATAATTTCGATACATAATTTTTTATGCATACTTTCGATACATAATTTTTTATACATAATTTCGATACATAATGTTTGATACATACTTTCGATATATAATTTTTTATACATGCTTTTGCCTTCTGCAAAGATTCGAAAATGAATGTATATAATTTCTTCAGAAGATATCTAAATATGTTGCACATAAGCACTTTGAGAAAAATTATGTAGGTTGTGTTAACTAATGTGTTGTTTCGTTTTGCCCATTTTTCGATACTTATTTCTAATTTCCATTTAAATTTTGCGTTGTTGTTGTTTATAAACGCAATTATGAGTATGCACAACCTAAGGAAGCAAGGTGTGAGAACATTTAACGTAGTTATATCGTACTATATTGAAATGTTTTTTATATGATGCATTTAAAAAAATAAATGATATAGGACTTACCGTACATTCTGTGATATAATTTAATGCACTTATAATACATTATTTTTTAACAAACTACAGTTTCAAAATACATGACTTACATATTGTAGCGTGTAATTTTTTAACACCATTTTTAACATTATAATTTCCAAATAACGTGATTTACATTCTTTGCTATATATATATATATATATATATATATATATATATATCTCTTTTAACATATTATTTTAACACAGTACAATTTGAAAAAACTTATTTACATTCTGTAGCAAATAAATTTTAAACACTCTTTTTAAGACATTATTTTTAACACACTATAGTTTGAAAATGCAAGACTTAAATTATGAAGTGCATAATTTTTGACACACTTTTAAACATTATTTTTAACATAGTATAGTTTGAAAATGCAAGACTTAAATTATGTAGTACACAATTTTTAACACACTTTTAAAACATTATTTTTAACACACTATAGTTTGAAAATGCAAGACTTAAATTATGTAGTACACAATTTTTAACACACTTTTAAAACATTATTTTTAACACACTATAGTTTGAAAATGCAAGACTTAAATTATGTAGTACATAATTTTTAACACATATAGTTTGAAAATGCAAGACTTAAATTATGTAGTGCATAATTTTTAACACACTTTTTAAAACTATTTTAACACATATAGTTTGAAAATGCAAGACTTAAATTATGTAGTACATAATTTTTAACACACTTTAAAACTATTTTTAACACACTATAGTTGAAAATGCAAGACTTAAATTATGTAGTACACAATTTTTAACACACTTTTAAAACATTATTTTTAACACACTATAGTCTGAAAATGCAAGACTTAAATTATGTAGTACACAATTTTTAACACTTTAAAACATTATTTTTAACAATATAGTTTGAAAATGCAAGACTTAAATTATGTAGTATAATTTTTAAACACTTTTTAAAACATTTTTTTAACATATAGTTGAAAAAGACTTAAATTATGTAGTACATAATTTTTAACACACTTTTTAAAACATTGTTTTTGACACACTATAGTCTGAAAATGCAAGACTTAAATTATGTAGTGCACAATTTTTAACACACTTTTTAAACATTATTTTTAACACAGTATAGTTGAAAATGCAAGACTTAAAATGTAGTACACAATTTTAACACACTTATTAAAACTATTTTTAACATAGTATAGTTGAAAATGCAAGACTTAAATATGTAGTACACAATTTTTAACACACTTTTAAAACATTATTTTTAACACAGTATAGTTTGAAAATGCAAGACTTAAATTATGTAGTGCACAATTTTTAACACACTTATTAAAACATTTTTAACACACTATAGTTTGAAAATGCAAGACTTAAATTATGTAGTACACAATTTTTAACACACTCTTTAAAACATTATTTTTAACACACTATAGTTTGAAAATGCAAGACTTAAACTCTGTAGTATATAATTTTTAACACAATTTTAAATATTTTTAATACATAATATGAAAATACATGACTTACACTCTGTACTATAAAATTTTTAACACACTTTTAAAAAATACTTTTTTTTAACATATTATACCTTGAAAACACAACTAAAATTCTACAACATATAAAATTTTAACATCCTATTTTTTGACAGTAGAATTTGAAACAAAGATATAAAATTTTTCTAGCTACAGGTTTTGGTAATTTAACTGTTGTACCCAAGGTATGGACCAATCAATTACAACAACAATACACAATATAGTACAAGATTAGAACACTCGTGAAAAAGAAAAGAGAACGGGAGGTAATTTGTGCTTTTCATCAAAAAAGCTTTGCTTGTCAGGGTGTTACAAAGCCTAATTTTCTAAGAATTAAAACCTAATTATCATTTAATGCAAATACAATACACCATATTTATACCGCTTACATGGTTTTTATACCCTTAAAAATGAGAAAGCATTTTTTGACTCTGTCATATATATATATATATATATATATATATATAGAGAGAGAGAGAGAGAGAGAGAGAGAGAGAGAGAGAGAGGAAGACGGTTATAGTGTCCCATCCGGTTCCAGGCCATAAAGACACTATATCCGTCGGGTCACTATATCCGTAGGATGGTTTTTGTCTGAGAGAAAGATCTGAAAAAGAAATTTTGAAACAGTTTTATATGTATTATAATCTTTATTAATTAATTCATATTTAAAACACACTTTAAAACAAATTCAGACACTGTATTTATTAATTAATCCATATTTAAAACACATTTTAAAACGAACATAACATGAAAATAAAGTCAGACATTAAACATCGCAGCAAGTGTTTTTTGCACTCGTTTTGTTTCCCTATCCTTACTTAGCTGTTCCTCCACAACTCTTAGATTAAGGCGACCTTCAGATATTTCAATTCTTTCCAAAGCTGAAAATCGTCGAAGGACGGTAAGTGCATCAACGACTTCCTTCGTTGAAGGTGGGTTCTCTCCTTTACCGTCCTCTTCTTCTAAGTTCATTTTGGGATTTTTGCATCCTTTTCCATTCTTACTTCTTTTATCAACTCTTCATCACTGAGTTCTCCGTGGGTCTGCACTTCTTTTTCCACGTCAAGAAGTTGTTTAAAAGACTCCGTGCTAAGTGCTCAGGAATTGTAACACCGTCTAACGTATCAACAGTGACATCAGTCGCATCATTTCGGTCGTCATCTACAGCCTGCAACTGGAAGCCTCATTTTCTGAAACAATTTGCGATGGTCTTTGTTCGCACCAGTTTCCATGCTTCAGCAAGGACGGTGACTGCTGTCAGAAGATCAATTTTCTTTCTTAGTTCTTCAAATGAAACGTTTGGATCTGTGCCGATCTTATCTATAATGTGCTGAAGCAGTACGGAGGTTGAGGTTCCTGATGATTCTCATGTCCATCAGCTGCATAAAAGATGTTGTGTTTGGGAGAAGAGACTCAAGCTTTATGTTTTGCAGGGAAACATCTGCAGGGTGAATTGCGCAATTGTCTATAAGCAAAGTATATTTTTCTCTTCTTTTTTGCGAGTTCCTTATCCCATTTGTGAAGCCATGGCTCGAATATGTTTCCCGTCATCCATGTATTTACGGAACTGTCGTAAGATACAGGGAGCTTTGTCAAATCTTTAGGAAAGCAACGTGGACACTTAGCTTTTCCTATCACAGATTCTGTCATGTTTACACAGACAACGATTGTGATTCGATTCTTAGGCAGCTTTGCTCCTTCACCCTTTGAACCACGTTCAAGGTAACCACGAGAGTCGAGAAGTTTGAAGAAAAGTGCCGTTTCATCAGCATTGAAAACGTCCTCTTGCTTATAAGATTCAAGAATTGCTGGCAGTTTTTCACTAAGCCATTGTTCTGACGCCGTAACATCTGCAGATTTTTTCTCTCGGTGTTCATCTTTGTAAACAATGTTGAGTCTTGCTTTTCATTGTGTGAACCACCCATCGTTTGGCTGAAACACTTCGATTTTCATAGTTTGAACAAGATCCGCAGCCTTTCGAGGAAGCAAAACCCCACTTGGAAGAATGCCTTGTGCCCGCTTTTTCCCTGAACCATAGAAAAAGAACTTCAAGCTCTGAAAATTTGCCTGAACGATTTCGCTTCTCATTGGCGTTTCCTTGTCCAATCTGAAACCGAATCTCAAGATCACTTCTTTGATTCGAAATTAAATTGACCATCTGGCATCTGCCTGCTCACTCCAAACTGCCTTGTATTTCCTGGCTTGCACGCAGCAATTACGTCCACCTTTTGTGACAGTGTTAAACACTTTCGCTTTCTTTCCATGGTCACGGAGAAAATTTGTGCGTGTGGAGGGAGGTCTTTACAACACAGCGCACCAATCTGAAATGACAGCACATGGTTTATCACAACCATGTGGCAAAGATCTCAAGCTCACAACTGCTTAGACATACAGTTGCCAAGTACTATAAATGGACACTATAGCCGTCAGTTGTGACACTATATCAATACTAATTTTACATGTATGAAAAACGGTCCCCTGGGTTTGGGACACTATATCTGGTGAGACACTATATCCGGTGAGACTATAACCGTCTTCCTCTATATATATACTGTATATATATATATATATATATATATATATATATATATATATACACACACACACACATGCTTCTAAATCATTTTTATAGAATAACTGATATAAAAAAAGGTAATAAAAATTCTTCACAAGCACTTTGCATACATCCGATGTTCTGTAGCTCCCATATTTCGCCTTATGTCCGCATAATCGAATACGCTTCAGATATCCGATCCTGAATACAAAATATGTATTAGAAAATAAAGAGACATGAGGAATTCGGATAATGAAAAATGAATATTCAGAAGCAAGATATGAAAGGACTTTATTTTCATACTTTAGCGTTTAGTCGTGTTATTTGCCTTGTTAATAATGCATAAAATTCTCATACTGCATATATATAGGTATAAGAATAATTTTAACAATCCAAAACGTGATTCTTATAAACGGTGTTGAAAAAAATATGTATGTGAACCTTAAATTTAGGGTCTAATTTGATTTATGAAGTATCTCAATAAGTTTTCTAAATTATTTGAATTAAAAAAGTATAATGACTAATTTAATATTACTTAATGAATTAAATATTGTTTGCTAAAATAAGCTCCTATTGCTTGCAATTCCTATTTTCGAAGTAGTTTGTAACAGTGATATGGAACCGAATCCGAACCCGGAACTGCCGGAACTGGTAAATAAATTTTAGAAGAACTGAATCCTGAACCGGAACCGCCATAAAACATACAAATTCCCTGTTCCGGTTGGGGTTTATATTGGTGCTACGAGTCGTTTGACTTCAGGAGAATGTTTGAAACATTGGAAAAATCTCCATCGAATTCTACAAAGAAAGAACGACTACCATGTCTGGCAATATCTCAAGCTTCATGGAAAGAGGGAGGTATTTCTGACGGCAAACCGATTCTTTTTGGCTGAGGTCTATGTTGATCCTCGTTATCGAATCCTGCTTAGCGAGGACCAGAAGCTCCAGTGAAAGGAAGGATTAAAGTACGTGACTCTTCGGCTGATGAAGCTTCACGTGCACAAGGAAGAAACTGAAGAACAGAAACCAGAACAGACAGCTGCAAGCTGCGAGAATGAAGACGAACATGTGAGGATGATGAGTTTGAAGCTTTCCTGGATAAGCAAGAACGAAGGAAAACCATTACTGACACTAGCAGTGGCACATTGAGAATCTCAGAAGCTGAACTTCAAACCGCCTTCGATCAAACATGTTTGGCCATGGAAAACTTGGGAAGATTGAAAGCTGACAGCGTCTTTGACGCAATTCTACATTTCCCTAATATTATTCATCAAGATGAGTACACCGTGTCAGCGGTGCCCTGTACTCGGGTATCTGTTGAACGGCTCTTCTCGGCGATGAAATTCATTCTCCGGGAGAGACGGTCAAACATGAAGAATGACTCGTTGGAGTCAGTCCTATTCCTACGCCTAAGTGGCTTTTAATCTTAATTACAGGGTAAGTTCATAAAAAATTATCTATAAATGGATTGTCTATCACTAAATTATACGTAACATGGGTTTAAAAAATATATAACAAACACATAAAATGAAAAAAACTAAGAGCCTATTCTTTCAATTTCCTTGTGGGTTCACTCTCGCCTAGGAATCAGTTCCAGAACCGGCTCAGAACCGGTCGGGTTGAGATGGAACCGTTAAGCTTCGGTTCCGCATCACTGGTTTGAAAATATACGAGTATTATCGTATATTTTGTCTACATTTGTGAAGATGTTTTCTTCCTAATTCATTATTTTGTAGCAAGGAGTCACTTTCTGATCATACTCTCCATCTTCAACCATTTCTCCTTCCTTGCAGAGAAGAGGTTTTGGGCTCTGACAGAAAACAACAAGTGATGTGTGACAATAACCGTCATTCCAGAATCCTTTTCTTTCAATAAGTGACATAACACAATGATCATTGTCACGGTGGTTCGGTTCGTTTTTCGCCCAGAAGTAGGTCAGTGGATTTTTACCTGAAAAACAAGAGCGAAATGGATATGGAAATGATCTGATTGTTTATTTTCTATTGTAATGTAATGTAATGTAAAGAATAGTCATATTAAGGCGCTTATAATTTTAGATAAAACTTATTCTATTTGAAAGAACACAACACCCTATTTTGGTAAAGATTAAGAAGGTAATACTGAAAAAAATAATAAGTTAATAATAGCAGGTAACAATGTTAATGATAATAATAATAAAAATAATAAATAATTCTAAAAACCAAATACGTTTACCTTCTTCGTATGTTGTGAAGTTCTTTCGCTGTTTCAGATCATTTAAGTCGACTCTGAAGTCTGTTTGTGCAAAATCCGTCATTCCATCATGTTCCTCTCGTGTCTGTAATGGTCCGTATTATCTTCAAAATTAACTTAAAAATTAATTTTAAACATAAAAAAGTCTAAAATCATCACAGTCAGTTTCGTTGTATGTTTCCCTCTCTGAAGCACACCAAATTTTAAATATCTTAATAAACTTTCCTTGATATGACTTCAACTGACCTACGCTAATGTGCCAAACACTGTTTATACACCTGACCTTTCTATTCTGTATCTAATTGCATCACGTAGATTAATTAGAAAGACTGACCTCTCTCAATCCCAGCAAACAATTAGGTTACTTTAATAGTTAAGTTAACATAAATTAATTAAACTAACCAAAGTAGACCTAAATGGACGTTAATAGTAAATCATTGGGATCTTACAGTGACCTAAATTGTTGTTAATAATAATTAAGAACATCCCACATGCGGGCATCAATAATTTGGGTGGGATATTCTGCATTGGAAATGGGAGTGAATTTGTTTAAGAAAATCCTTATCTGAGAGATTCATACGCAAAATTATTTAAATTATATTGCAAGAGACATAAGATAAAATTATATTAGTTCATATTTTAAGGGTTTTATATACAAATCCTGTATTACCACTGGTAAAGGCATCCACAAGTTGTTGTCTCGGCACAGTTGTATTGCGTCGGTGTAGTCGCCAGATATTTCCATATTTTTGAAAGAAATCCATTTCAGCTGTATTGAGTTTGAGCCAAAGTCTTGCAAACCTAATGTTAGCAAAAGATAAATGATAGATGATAAAACATTTGACCTAAGTTCATTGACGAGATGAAATGTTTGTTTTCTTTAAAAATGAAGTTTAGACGATAAACTTGAAGTAAATTTAATGATAAGTTGGGGAGCTCTTACTGTATAACTTGCAGGTTAGAGAGGGAATGTCAAAGCAGAATCCTTTGCAGCTAAATGTGAAGGTGTTCCTGGAGCACAAACTGGCGCAAAACAACTAGAAGAATACGATAAATTAATGTAATAACAATAATATAACATAAAATCTTGATTGAGAAGTGTCAAAAAACTGAAAAATCCTTAAGAAGAGTAACAAGTGAAAATTAATTCATTCGGGTACGTTATTCGGTATTCGGCCTAAATAATGCCCTCGTCGAAACACCGCTCTTCGTTATTCGGTATTCGGCCTAAATAATGCCCTCGTCGGAACACCGCTCTTCGTTATTCGGTATTCGGCCTAAATAATGCCCTCGTCGAAACACCGCTCTTCGTTATTCGGTATTCGGCCTAAATAATGCCCTCGTCGAAACACCGCTCTTCGTTATTCGGTATTCGGCCTAAATAATGCCCTCGTCGAAACACCGCTCTTCGTTATTCGGTATTCGGCCTAAATAATGCCCTCGTCGAAACACCGCTCTTCGTTATTCGGTATTCGGCCTAAATAATGCCCTCGTCGAAACACCGCTCTTCGTTATTCGGTATTCGGCCTAAATAATGCCCTCGTCGAAACACCGCTCTTCGTTATTTATTCGGCCTAAATAATGCCCTCGTCGAAACACCGCTCTTCGTTATTCGGTATTCGGCCTAAATAATGCCCTCGTCGAAACACCGCTCTTCGTTATTCGGTATTCGGCCTAAATAATGCCCTCGTCGAAACACCGCTCTTCGTTATTCGGTATTCGGCCTAAATAATGCCCTCGTCGAAACACCGCTCTTCGTTATTCGGTATTCGGCCTAAATAATGCCCTCGTCGAAACACCGCTCTTCGTTATTCGGTATTCGGCCTAACTAATGCCCTCGTCGAAACACCGCTCTTCGTTATTCGGTATTCGGCCTAAATAATGCCCTCGTCGAAACACCGCTCTTCGTTATTCGGTATTCGGCCTAAATAATGCCCTCGTCGAAACACCGCTCTTCGTTATTCGGTATTCGGCCTAAATAATGCCCTCGTCGAAACACCGCTCTTCGTTATTCGGTATTCGGCCTAAATAATGCCCTCGTCGAAACACCGCTCTTCGTAAGATAAGCGAGGTTAACTGACGTTGGATCTATTCAATAGTTGGATGGGTGACTGTCCTCTGCGTTCAGATGATGTAGTGACCCGTAGATGTTTTAGATACCACGTCAAGTTGTAGGTTCAGCCGTTACATGATGGGCTAAACAACCCCAAAACATTATTATTCCTTGGTAATTCCTTTCATCGGACTTGTCTAAGTAAATAATGATAAAAATAGTCTATCGCTTTTCGTTTTCGAAAAATATTTTAAATCAACTGATTAATGTGGTAAATTCAAAAATATAATGATAATAATAATAACAATAATAATAATAATAATAATAGTAATAATAATAATAATAATAATAAAAACTAAACAAAGTAAATTGAAGTGCTGAAATATTAAAGTTTATCCTCAATTGTCTCATTAATATCCAGTTTTCTGCATTTATTACTTTTTTGTTTTTGAGTTTCAGATTTGATTGTTTTTGTTTTTTATTATTATCAATATTTTGGTGAAGATGATGAAATGCTTCCAAAATTGTGAATTAATTTTCCAGTTTCTTTGTTTCATAATAAAATTTAATGGGTAATTTTGATACGTTTGCATAAAACCTAGAACCTAAATTTCATTTAACTGTCTTTAAGGATATATTATATATATATATATATATATATATATATATATATATATACAGTACAGAATAAAACCTCTTCAAGAATAAAAATTAAAAAGCATAAAACAAGCATAAGCCATAAACAAAAAGTAAAATTTATATACATGACAAATATACACATGATAAAAATAAAACTTAAAAACTAAAAACATTCAAACAAATTAGTTAAAAACTTCACTAATAAAAAGTTAAATGAAAAAACGCAAAAGTGCACCAAACATACCATGCTCACTTGACAGCCACAAACAACTGAGGCGAAAAGGAGACAGGATCAAGGGGGGGGGGGGATTAGTTTGTAGGTATTTTAATTAATATAAAGGGGGTAACAACTAGATCAATATTTAAACTGGAGTTCAGAAATGTAATGCACAGAGATTCGTAAATACGAGAGAGGACGGGCATTTTAATGATTTAAGAATTTTAAAGTTATTAACGGAAATATCAACCTTACACTTAACAGAATGATTTCTAATGGCAGACTGTTCCTTTTTAGATAAAACTTTCCCTGTCCTATGGCTAATACCCATATGGGAGCAAAATCTTGCCTGCAAAGAACGAACTGTGCTGCCAACGTAGTTCCCCTGGGAACACCCAGGGCAGGTAAACAAATAAACGACAGAACAGTTCATCGCAGGGGGGATTTTGTCCTTACAACGGAAAAAACATTCAAGGGTATTATTATTTGCAAAAGCAACCTTAAAATCAGTGTGAAAATAAAATTTCCTCACCACACTCAACAATTGCTTTTTCACAAAAGTGTTTAAAATGGTAGAGGTCAGTAAAAACAAGATATTTACAATTCTTAGGAACATCATACGTTGGGATAAGGTTAGGGGAATAAACATTATTAAGAAATTTACCAATAATACCTTGTACAAGATCCCGTGGAAAACCATTTTTAAAGAAAAAATCAGTATGGACTAGAGGGTTTGAGACTCCACCGTAAACTTGAAAAGTCTGTCAGAAAATTAAAGAAGATTGAATTGGACCTTGAATTTTTAGAAATCTGCCGGAATAGTGGCGTCTTTCCTAATTTTATTTATTACAAACTGTATCGTAATTCACTCTATTCTTCAGAGTTTTATAGGTCATCTTTGGTATATTATCTTAACAATGAAATTAATTACAAATTTAAGCTTAAGCATGATATTTCGAACAAGATTTGTGCTCTTAAAAGCCACTTGAAGGCCTTGGTCTCTTTTTGTGACTATGCGTGCATAGTGTGTCTAACATTCATGTTTCCTCCCTTTCATATGTACGTTCTATTTTCCCGGATTCATGACCGCAAGTTTTTAAGTTAAACCTATCTCGCCCTTATTTTCTGGATCCTGTCAGGTCATTAGGAATTTATCTGACTATACCCTGTCAAAAGCGTGAAAGTTTTCTCTTGTCTCTTGGCCTTAAGTTCAAGTTTCCCAACTTGCGTTTTAAACCTGCTGACTTTTATTTTTATTTTGAAAGGATAGCCCATGATCTGAAAGTTCTTCCAACCGTTGATGCTAATGATTTTGGTAAGGTTAGACAACATATTTCCCAATTGTCCCATGAATTGTTTTCTAAAATTAAAGCTTTTAAGTTTTCTACAATTTTTCTGCATAGGGAGGACCGTGAAATTTTAAAAGGTTTGGGTGTAAATGAATCTATTGTTATTACTAAACCAGATAAGGGTAGGGTAGTGGTGTTGTGGTTATGAATAAAACGGATTATATTAAAAAAATGCTTGATATTCTTTCCGATTCATTAAAATTTGTTAAGGTAGCTGAACAGGCTTCTAAAATTATTCAGCGATTGGAAGACAAGGTTAACCGTGTTTTGCTTAAGCTTAAACATGATTGTGTTATTAACTCCTCCACTTATGATGAACTGTACGTTTCAGGCTCTTATTTGGGCCTTATGTATGGTCTGCCTAAGGTTCATAAAGTCGGTGTTCCATTGCGCCCAATTTTAGCGTCTTATCCTTTGGCTAATTACAAACTTGCCAAATTTCTTGTCCCACTGTTATCATCATTTACTGTGAACTTGTACAGTGTTAAGGATAGTTTTTCTTTTGTGTCGGAAATTAAGAAGTTTAATATGAATTCTTTGTTTATGACAAGTTTTGATGTATCTTCCCTCTTTACAAATGTCCCCTTGGATGAGACCATTACAATTATTTTAAATAAAGCTTTTCCACAGCCGGACTCACTTTTTCACGGCTTTGGCAGAGCACAGTTTGAGCAGCTTCTGAATTTGGCAGTGAAGGATAACTTTCTTAGTTTTCAAGGGGTAGTTTACCGTCAGTTGGATGGAGTGGGGATGGGGAGCCCCTTAGGTCCCGTTTTTGCGAATATTTTCATGTCTCATCTTGAGGAAAGGGCCTTCTGTGAGTGCCCCCCTCACCTTAAGCCGAAATTGTACAGACGTTATGTTGATGATACGTTTGCTTTATTCCAAACGGATAATCAATCAGTTCAGTTTTTAAATTTTCTGAACACACTGCATAAGAACATTATATTTCCGCAGGAAAAGGAAGTTCAAGGTTCTATTCCTTTCCTTGATGTTTTGGTTTCCAAATCAGGCTCGACTGTTTTAACTTCGACATACCGGAAGCCTACTTTTACGGGTTTAGGTTTTAATTTTTATAGTTTTTGCGATTTTAATTACAAACTAAGTTCCATTCGCACTTTAGTGCATAGAGCTTATAATATTTGTTCAAACTTTGCTCTGCTTCATAATGAGTTTGAATTCCTTACTGATTTTTTCTTTAAAAATGGTTTTCCATGGGATCTTGTACAAGGTATTATTGGTAAATTTCTTAATAATGTTTATTCCCCTAACCTTATCCCAACGTATGATGTTCCTAAGAATTGTAAATATCTTGTTTTACCTGACCTCTACCATTTTAACACTTTTGTGAAAAAGCAATTGTTGAGTGTGGTGAGGAAATTTTATTTTCACACTGATTTTAAGGTTGCTTTTGTAAATAATAATACCCTTGAATGTTTTTTCCGTTGTAAGGACAAAATCCCCCCTGCGATGAACTGTTCTGTCGTTTATTTGTTTACCTGCCCTGGGTGTTCCCAGGGGAACTACGTTGGCAGCACTGTTCGTTCTTTGCAGGCAAGATTTTGCTCCCATATGGGTATTAGCCATAGGACAGGGAAAGTTTTATCTAAAAAGGAACAGTCTGCCATTAGAAATCATTCTGTTAAGTGTAAGGTTGATATTTCCGTTAATAACTTTAAAATTCTTAAATCATTAAAATGCCCGTCCTCTCTCCGTATTTACGAATCTCTGTGCATTAAATTTCTGAACTCCAGTTTAAATATTGATTCTAGTTGTTACCTCCTTTATATTAATTAAAATACCTACAAACTAATTCCCCCCCCTTGACCCTGTCTCCTTTTCGCCTCAGTTGTTTGTGGCTGTCAAGTGAGCATGGTATGTTTGGTGCACTTTTGCGTTTTTTCATTTAACTTTTTATTAGTGAAGTTTTTAACTAATTTGTTTGAATGTTTTTAGTTTTTAAGTTTTATTTTTATCATGTGTATATTTGTCATGTATATAAATTTTACTTTTTGTTTTTGGCTTATGCTTGTTTTATGCTTTTTAATTTTTATTCTTGAAGAGGTTTTATTCTGTACTGTAAATTAGTTTGTTTTTGACATTCATATATTTTGTCATGCATTAATTTTAGCTATATATATATATACAGTATATATATGGGATTGAACTCAAAATGGTCCACTGAGGGTTTTTTCATGATACACACAGACCGTGGATGGAACAAGGAACTCTTCCGGGAAAATTAAATCCACTATAGTCCGAATAGGTAATGGTAAATGAAAAACACTATAGTTTTTTCTTTTTCATGATGTTAGCCCGACGTGGGCAACGGGTAACTCGCAAAGAGGCCCCAAAAATATAGCTTCCCTCACCAGCTATCTGCTATCTAGATCCTATCTGCTTTGCAGATAGCTGGTGAGGGAAGCTATATTTTTGAGGCCTCTTTGCGAGTGACCCATTGCCCACGTCGGGCTAACATCATGAAAAAGAAAAAAACTATAGTGTTTGTCATACTATTACTTATTCGGACTATAGTGGAGTTAATTTCCCCAGAAGAGTTCCTTGTTCCATGCACGGTCTTTGTGTATCATATACGTATATATATATATATATATATATTATATTGTAGACACGTAAGCTGTTGCTGTTGCCCTACCTCCCTCGCGGGTTCAACTTCTGGCGGTTGGGGTATTGTCGGTTACGTCGTCATTCAATGAAGGATCTACAGATCTACAGATCTACAGAAGCTAAGGCTAACAAAGACCCTAAGATCCACTCTAAGGTTAGCCCGAGAGAAAGGAAAGAGTAGGGGGTTAAGAGAAGAGAATAAGGGGTTAAGTAAGGAGGAACACCTATCACTCGTGGGTTAACATTCATTCAGAAAAAGACGAAAAAGACTCACCATCATCATCCGCCGGCCACTGCCGACTAGTCTAGTCAGAAAAATAGTCGGAGAGAATAGGAGAGGGGTGAAAGATGAAAAGAAGTAAAATAAGAACGCTTACAAACCATGCAAACACAGTCTTAACTCACTGTCATACTATCCAAACCACAAACATGCAAGAAGAGAGAGTTACAGACATGCAAAGTAAGGAGAGGATAAGAAAAAAAAAGTAGGTAAAGTTAAACAAAAAGTGGGTTAGTTTACGCTACGAGCTACATCTACATTCGTGTTAGTCTAATTTTATTTATTTTTTTTTTAAATAATTTTATTGCTGGCATCACACGCTGACATGTCACAAGCTGGCATTAATCGTCAACAGACTCATCCTCGACCACCACCCCCAGAGCTCCTGTTGCTAATTGTTTTTTTTTATTTTAAACAACGTTAATATTTTTAAAATGTCTGTCAAGACGATTCTTAAACACATTAACGCTGGTAGAGTTCACGACGGGTGCGGGAAGATTATTCCATTTATCAATTACTTTAAACGTAAAGAAGTTTTTAGCGATATTAGTAATGAAACGTCTGCCACGCAACTTAAATCCGTTATTACGAGTATTACTATTATCGAAAGTGAACAGTTTGTCAAAATTTACGTTATCGATGTTATTAACGATTTTGAAAACTTCAATAAGCTCCCCCCCTTAATCTCCTAGTTTCGAGTGAATACAGGTCTAACTCTTTAATCCTATCTTCATAAGGCTTGTTGCGCAATGACTGAATTAGTTTCGTGGCACGACGCTGAACCCTCTCTAACCTATCAATATCTTCACGCAAGTACGGGCACCAAAACTGAACGGCATATTCTAAATGAGGCCTAACTAGGGACTTGTAAAGGGACAATATAATATCCTTCGATTTAAATTCGAAATTACGCGCTATGAAGCCTAACATCCTATTAGCTTTTGCGCAAGACTCCAGGCACTGGTTCCTAACTTTTAAATCCTTAGATACGCGCACGCCTAAATCTACTCCCTCGTCAACGCTCGCCAACTCCCTATCATCCATCGTGTACGTGTAATTATTGTTACGAGAACCTTCGTCGGTATTGTTAACATTCTATGTTTTGAGGGATGACTAAACTCATATGTTGAAAACTTATAATGTTATAATGCAATGTTATAATGTTTCAGACCAACAAAGACCCTAGGATCCACTCATGGCTGGTCTACCTAACTGTGTTCGTAATTGTGTATTGTACATGTCCTCCGTGGTGGCGGAGAGGACCACCTACAATTTTACGTGGGTTCCGAACCACAAGGCCTTAATTTTACTACCTTAAATTATACCCAATCTTATCAATATATGCGTCTAATCGATTTTTAAACATGTTTATAGACGTGCTACTAATTACTTCGACCGGCAAACTATTCCACCTATTTACTATTCTATGCGTAAAAAAGTTTATGGCAACTGCTGTCTCGAACCTTCTTCTTGCCAACTTACACCCGTTATTTCTAGCCCTATTATATTGAGATATTTCGAAAAAGCTATCTCTATCTACGTTATCGAACCCATCCATAATTTTAAAAACCTGGAATAGATCACCCCATAACCTCCTCGTCTCGAGTGTAGTCAATTTTAATTCCTTAAGCCTATCCTCGTACGACTTCGACCTAAGCGACGGAATCATCTTAGTTGCTCGTCTTTGAACTCTCTGAATTTTGTCTATATCTTTTCGCATATGCGGATTCCAAAATTGGATCACGTACTCCAAATGGGGTCTAACTAATGATTTATAAAGAGGAACAATAATATCGCGCGATTTCTACTAAAAATTCCTAGCTATAAAACCTAGCACTTTGTTCGCTTTATTGACCGCTGCTGTACTTTGTTTCGTTTCTTTTAAATCACCAGTGACTATAACTCCTAAATCTTTTTCCTGCTCTACGCTTGCTAACTCCTTCCCTGACATACTATACGCAAAATTACCGTTACGCGAACCTATATGTAAAATTTTGCACTTATCGACGTTAAATCTCATTTGCCATGTGACTGACCAATCAACGATTTTATTCAGATCTTCCTGGATTTTACCTCTATCTTCGTCATTAATCGCCCTACCACCCAGCTACGTGTCATCCGCAAACTTTGAAACCGTACTGACTAGGCTGACATCTAAATCGTTAATATATATAGAAAAAGCAAGGGGCCCAATACAGAACCCTGAGGAACGCTGCTCACTACATTAGCCGAAAACGACTCCGCTCCATCAACAATCACCCTCTGTTTCCTACCTCGCAACCACTCTTCTATCCAATTTATTACTACATCCCTGATTCCATGAGCCTTAGTTTTTTCAATGAGTCTTTTGTGCCGTACGGTGTCAAACGCTTTTGAAAATCTAATTACACTACATCAACCGCCCGATAACTATCGTAAACTTCAACCACGCTTTGAAAAATTCTAAAAGATTAGTTAAGCAAGATTTGTTTCGCCTAAAACCGTGCTGCGTATTTCTAACCAAGTTATGCAATTCTAAGTGTTCGACTATACGATCCCTAATTATTGATTCCAGTAGCTTACCTACAACAGACGTTAAACTGATTGGCCTATAATTTCCCGCCGCACCTTTATCGCCTTTCTTAAAGATACGTGTTACATTTGCTAACTTGAAATTGTCTGGTATGCACCCCTCAGAAATAGACGCATTAAAAATCTTTGTTAGCAGCAAAACAATGCTTTCTTTTAATTCTTTTAGTTGTATGAGATATATGGAATCCGGCCCCGGTGATTTACGCATTTTCATTTTATCAATGTAGCGCATTACCTCCCTTTCACTAACCACAATATTATCCACAGTGTTACCATTAGCAAAAGGTATGTCTATGACCGTAGGGATATTCGTTACAGCTTCTATAGTAAAAACTGACGTAAAAAAATTCGTTTAGCAAGGTAGCCATTTCCTTGTTTTCAGAAACTAGCTCTCCGTTAAAATTTTTCGACGGCCCCAAGGCACTTTTTACTGGATTCATATTGTTGACGTATTGAAAGAATTGCTTGGGGTTTTCTTTACCGTCACGAGCTATGGAGATATTCGCGCTTGGACTTTTTATTACACTTTTCGCTTCAAGCCTTAGAGATATGTAGTTGTTTCGTAACCACAAATTGTCTTTATCGCACTTATGTAACCTATAAGCCCTATCTCTACCCTTTATAATATCTCCTACTCTAGAAGTAAACCACAAGGGCTTGTTGTTTACTTTCGCACGCTTAATCTTGTACGGTACACATTCCTCATTTATAGTCCTAAATACTGTTTCAAACGATTCCCACATTATTTTTGCGTTGGAGATCCCCATTACGTTTTTCCAATTGACGTGTGCCAACTCATTTCGAAATTTACAAAAGTCTGCGTGCTGGAAGTTAGGAATTTTAGTCGAGTTAGTTGGTTTCGAGTGGCTTACTGAGAGGACAAACTCTACCATATTATGATCGCTATTGTTTAACGGTTCTATTACTTGAAGATCCGTGATTAGCCTATCATCCGTAGTTATTACTAAATCTAAAATACTGTCCAACCTCGTGGGTACCCCAACCTTTTGAATAAGAAAGCTATCCTCGAAAAAATTAACTAAACGATTACCTTCCGCGTCACCCTGCATTGTATCGTAATTCACGTTGGCGCAATTAAAGTCACCCATAACTAAAGCCTGCTCACTACCTATTATTCTCTTTAGTTCACGATACAACGCTTCGTGCGTATCACCTGTTTGATTAGGGTGCCTATATATAACGGCAACAAGAAGTTTGAAATCGTTCAATTTAAATTCTGCTATAGACGAATCTATCGGTTCTGGAATTGTATGCTTTACTTCTATAACGTTCGCAATATTATCTTTCATATGCAACATAACACCGCCTCCTCGCCTACCTATTCTGTTTTTAATAAAAAGTCTATAACCTTTAATTTGATACTCCCTTACAAAGTCACGAGTTTCAGTGCTAAGCCACGATTCATTTATCGCAATTAAATCATAGTCTTTACAAGCAATTAAAGAAAAAATTCATTTATTTTATTTCGTAGGCTACGAGCATTTAAGGATAGAACCTTCAAATTGTTTGTAATTGCGATACATTCGCGAGCGCAAGGGAAATTTGAGGAAATTACGCCGGGACCGTTCGAGTTACGGCAGCCTGAAAAGAAGAGACAGTGTTATGAAATAGTCTTCCTAAACGCGCAGCTCCAACGTCATTAAGATGAAGTCCATCTCGAGGAACAAGTCCCTCATGCCGTAGAAACTGTTTCAAAAATTCGCAAAATGCACTCCTTCCTGTTGGCAAAGAGACTTTAGGTTATTGTTGATATAGGTCGCCTTGCTGTAGAAATCGTTACGTTGGATAATTCGAGGAAGTATACCTGTTAAAACGATCTTATTAGTTTTTTTCCTTTAGTCGCTCTAGTAAGTCCTTGTACCTAGCCAGCAGCTCTTCCGATCTAGAATTTAAAACGTTATTAGTACCGACATGAATAACATACGTTGTGTCCCTCAGAGGTTCCGTCTGTAAAATGGTCAACACTATTAGTTATATCCTCCACCCTTGCACCAGGGTAGCAGTAACGGCGCCTACGACGAGGTTTCTCCC
>JAJOZX010002502.1:0-10000 GCA_023014485.1 Bathynomus jamesi
TGCAAATATTACAGAAGCAAAATGGGAAGCAATCAAGCAATTAAAGCCAGTTAGAAATAGTTTAGGGGCTGAAAACTCGAAATAAAAAAAAATAAATTTTTGTAATTATAATCGATAAGGATTCTTCAGATGAAGTAAATGATAAAAATGTAGTAAAAACGAACTTTTGACCGCATCTCATTCCTTTTCTATCCAACGCTCTAACACAAGGTAATCGGTATTTTCAATTTTTTATCCATTCAGCCGGTAACTCTGGGACAATCCTACTCATCCATCTTCCCCCCTTCTATGACGTCCAGTCTTTCAAACACGAGAGTCTCCCAGGCATATTGAAAACCCTGGACCTCGTCCTTCTTCTATGAGAGGGGTGTTTTAACGGCATTCGTCCTTGTCTCCTCTTTCCTGCAAAAAAGAAGTTGAAAATCAGAACGTTGACGTTTGCATCTGAAGTGAATTTTTATGCAAATCTTCTCTCTGGTGGAAAATGAAATGTATTTTGGGTATATAGGTACGCTGACATCACAACAGATGTGGGTATGGAGGACGACCTATATCACGCATGTGCGTATATAAATGATAGTAGAGAGCGAAGTCGAAGAATTACTGGACCGAACAAATGCTGATTAAAACATTCAAGGGCCATAACAGAAAATTAATTATGTCGGGTATGCTGCCTAGTCCGAGATAGGAGGGTATACAATATGATATACAATAAGGTATACAATGATTTTTCAAGAGTCGTGTGCTTTTATAAGGGGCGGTATCCGCATCTAAACTTCGTTAGAGATAGCAAGTCTGGAGGGTTGAACAGTGAGAAGGATAGTTTTGAATTGGGATAAAACCAGAATGCGCGCCAATACCGAAACTCATTTGGGAGAAATAGGATATTAGAACAGGTGACTAATTATGAAAAAAATAAACTTTAAAAGGTGTTTATCTTAATCCAGTCTAAGAAATAAAATGGTCGAACTAAGTGCATACGCAACAGTTCAGAAGCTTATAGTAGCATTACACAATTGGGCTTGACACCAATAACCGAAATTTCATTAGCATTTGTAATAATGTTCACAAAATATGACAAAGAGAGGAACAGGCGGGCAGTAGGGAGAGTTTGATGGTTTTTGGAAAGAATAAATGAAGTTGAAATTTCAAACACAAACTACGACAGTTTTTGATTCGTTTTACACACAACACACACACATACACACACACACAAAAAAATTCCGCGAGATATGAGGGGTGCTAAAAAGTTGCAGCATGACTTAGGAATTCTAAAGATATTTTTGTTAATTTAATATAATTTAGTTTTGCTTGGTAAGAAGCTACATAAAAATAGTGACTTTTTGACTTTTTTGTGGAATTATATAATTAATTATTATATTAATAATTATATATGCTGTATATATAATGCACTGCTGTTTTGCTTATTCACAGGTTGAAACATATTCAACAGTGTGCTGAAGATTACTTGTCCGTCAGTGCTACATCCTAACCAGTCGGAATTGACCTACAATGGCTTCTAAAAGGAGGACAAGACTGGGGACATTCACACATATGAGCAACCTAATTGGAACTGGTAGAGAGTTGTTGCCCTCTGAACTCCCCAACTCTGCGAGACGTTCTGAAATATGGGCTACTGCTAGAGAACAGTGGTGGGATGTGAGAAACTACCCAGCAGCCAGTCTTGCAAAGGACATTTACCCTAAAGTGCTTGAAAAGTGGAACGAGCAAACAGTTCTTTTGTAGCCCCCGTTGTAAATTCACGAGTCACAATCTTAAACAAGATCCAAGAGAGCTGGGAGCAGGCCAAAAACATATCTCTTGGAGAGGAAAGCTACATGTCAAAGAGGCTTTCATTGCAAAACTTGACAAGCTTTTTGACATCCTCAGTTGCAAGTGTAAAATTGTTCTCTGCTCTGAATTTGGCTGCCTTGCAGATGCTGGTTGCAAAAACGAAATTCACATTAACTGTACATGCCCTAGGGAGATGAAGATCCCTGTGAAGGAACTTGCTTTCATTAAAGGTCAGAGAGACAAGTCTGGTTCTATTGGACCACATCAGATTGGCTTGCCAGATCAACCTGAGCACAACAGACAAGTCAAAAAGCAGAAGCGGCAAGAAGACGAAAGAGAAGGCTTGCTGAATATAAGCAGACAAGTAAGCAGGATGTTTCAATGCCATCAAATGAAATAATTTTCTCTGATGATGAAAATGAAGAACAAATAGCTGATGCTCAAGATGGAAAGGATGGAAGTTATGAGTGACATTAGAAATACCAAGCACGTCTTCAACTTCCAATAAAAGCCAGAGTACAACACATTAGAAATACCTAATGTTGCTATGCATAGCATCAGATATGGTGGTTGGCCTGCGTGCCACAGCTGCCATCACCACTGCTGCCTTTATGGATGCTGGCTTGATCACTGAAGAAGACAAGAGACTTGTAGTTGATCACAATAAAGTCAAGAGGGCCCAAGAAAAAGTTATGAGATCCCTGGATCAGGAATTTGATGATCTTTGTAAGAAGGGTGAAATTGACTGCATCTTCTTTGCCGGCCGTCAAGATACAACTAAAGTTATGCTGAAAGCAGACAATTCAGATCGTCAGTTCCCCAGCATCATCAAAGAAGAGCATTATTCTGTGTGCAGTGAGCCAGGTGGAAGATATCTCTACCACTTCACTCCTGAGAAAGGCTCAACGAGAAAAAAACCTGCTGAGTTATTGCTGATAATCTTGTAGATTTCATGAAGAGAAGGGCATTGATAAAAGCCTGCAAGCCATTGGAGGTGATTCTACAAATGTTAACACTGGCTGGGAGGGTGGTCCATGCATTGGGTAGAGGTCAAGCTTTGCCGTAAGCTGATCTGGTTGGTTTGTGCCCTCCACACTAACGAGTTACCCCTGCGACCCTTGATCACAGCACTGGATGGGAAGACCTTGTCTAACAACAAGTGGACAGGTAACATTGGCAAGATGCTAGACACTGCAACCGAACTTGAAATTGATCCTTCATTCACCAAACTCTCAATTGGAGAGCCTCTTACTTCACTGAGTGACAATGTCGTAGACGTAAAGGATCTCTCTACTGATCAAGCGTACGGGTATAGGATCACACAGGCCATAGGACAGGAGAACTTCCCACAGATCTGGCCCTTCTTGAAATTGGTCCAGTGAGCCATTCAAGGTGGTTGACAACAGCAAACAGGCTTTGTCGCATATGGGTTTCAAAACATGGCCTTAAAGGCAAAACCCTCAACAACTTAAGACTGATAGTGGAATACATTGTTGGTGTGTACTACCCCTGTTGGTTCAACATCAAAGTAAAACACTCTTGGGTGGAAGGCCCACGCCACATCTTGTTTCAGCTGCGGCTAGTTAGGCTGCAAAGAAGGCTGTAGTGGATGCTGTTTTAAACCATCAAGCGCTCAGCATGTATGCATTCAGCGAAATGATAATCCAGACACTCTTGTGCTCAGATGACAGTGAGGAGAGAGAGCTGGTGTCCAAAAGATTGTTGACATGAGGGGTGGAGATGATGACACACTTGGAGATCTTTCTGTACGTCCCAGGAAGTACACCTTCCATCAACCCCAGTGCTTCTTCCGTGTTGGAGCTGACAGACTGGTCTGACGGGGTATTTGAACTCCTTTGACATGTAAACTGACTACAGCGGAAGTAAAGAAGTTCTTTGACAAGCCTATGCAAGTTCCACAGTGGCCCTGTCATGCTCAGTCAATAGAGAGGTGTGTGAAACAAGTCACAGAGGCAGCAGGCAGGGTGTATACACATGAGAAACGTGAGGGCTATACCAGAGGCCAAGAAGCAAGTCGGCGGCTGATGTCCAAGAACGAATCAAAGCAAGACTTGATGAAACTTGCTTAAATATTTTTTTTACTGATGTCATTACTTTCTAATGTTGTTTTTATGATTACAAGGATATGTTTTATGATTACTAGGATATGTTTTATGCAGAGAAACTAAATTTTTTATAGCATTACCTGACATTTTGAGAAGCTAAAATTAATAAATGTTGTTTTCCGAGAGCAATTTATGTGCTTTTTAATCAAACGTAGATTTACCAAGCTAAGTGTTGAGCAATCACAAAAATAATAGCAGATTTGAATTATTCACATCCAAAAACATATTTCTAAAACCCCTCAGTGAAGGAATTGGCAAAAATTAATTTTCACCTCCCAAATTGACACACCCTAATGTGTCACGTAATACTTCAGAAACGGAAAGAGCAGGCACGCGATTATACTGTTGAAAATAATTACTTATTTCAGAAAGCTCAAGAATTCATGCACAAGCGGGAATGGCACCTTTAATTCTGTGCAGTGATAACAACTCGGTATCAAATTACAATTTGGTGAGAAAATAAGTAAACATTACTTCATAAAAGACTAATCAATAAAACCAAATGACATTCGGTAACCGAAAGCACATTGAAATGTATAAGCAATTGTTTGAGTAATGGCAAGCAGAGAGTGGTTTTAAGCAAGGTGGAAACAATACAGTGTGTTTCACAACTAGTCTGCCATACTTTGAGAGATGATTTGGGGGTGACATCAAGTAAAAAAGTTAATACAGCGTCGGTGTTATTTCCAACCGTTGCGGAGCTACGGACGTTTAAAGGTGCACGGAAAAAAATAAACGAGAGTATTAAGCTGATGTATTTATTGCTACATTTTATAAGAGAAACCTTATAAATGTTCAAAATGTTCACCTCAGTTTTCAATCCACAGCCTTGCTCGTTCCAAACAAGAGTCCACTGCCCATTGAATCATTTCGGGGTGTTCTCGTATGCAAGCAGACATCCATAATTCGACGCAAGAGTTCCTCTCTCGTTTGTACGTTGGTCTTGTAGATCATCTCTTTCATAAGGCCCCATAAAAAGAAATCTAACGAGGTTAGGTCCGGAGACCTCGGGGGACACGATATTGGACCAGCACGACCAATCCAACGATTCCCGTATCGGTGATTCAAGTAATCCGTAACATGACGATCAAAATGTGGTGGCGCCCCATCGTGCTGAAAGAACATCCTGCGCCTTGTCTCCAAGGGTACGTCCTCCATCAAAAGCGGCAGTTCATTCGTCAGGAAGTTCAGATAAATATCAGCAGTTAATCGTTCTTCCACAACATACAGTCCAATCAGCTGATCTCCAATTATACCGCACCAAACATTCACCGAGAATTGACGTTGAAAGTTTCCTTCAACGATACCGTTGGGATTATCAACGGACCATAAGTGGGAATTTCGTCTATTGTTAATTCCATGCGGAATGAATTGTGCTCCATCAGTAAACAGTATGCGATTAAGAATTTGGCGATGCATAACCATGCACTGGCAAAACCGAACACATTTATCGTAATCATCCGGTTGAAGAGCTTGCACACGTTGCAAATGATAGAGATACAACCCCTCATTATGTATGGTTCGCCATACACGCGATGTGGATTCACTATTTCATCTAGAAATCCTTCGAACACTGGTAGTTGGGCTATGTTGTACTGGGTCCAGTATGCGCTTCTCCACAGCAACGGGCCCTCGTTGTTTCCCTTAATCTCTGGTGTGTGTCACTAAACACTTGCCTCTTTGGTATTTGGCGGTTTGGAAAACATCTTCGATATTTCTCAACTGCCGCTCTGCTGTTACCATCACAGAATCCATAAATGAAATGGATATCAGCGTATTCAGCAGGTGTGAACTGTTGATTCATTTTGATTGTTCACCTTAGCGCAACACAGTGTCTTGTACCACAGATCAGAACCATCTGAAAGAAAAAACTCAGGATTAGTAGTGTTAACTTCGATGACCGAAACTACCACCAGCGCTGCCATCTATCTAATTACACACACGTAGGGATTTGTTGTTTGCACATTTTAAAACGTCCGTAGCTCAGCAAAGGTTGGAAATAGCACCTATGTTGTATTAACTTGTTTACTCGATATCATCCCCTAAATCACCCCCCAAAGTATGGCAGACCGGTTGTGAAACACCCTGCATATGAAGGGCAAAAAAGAAAATCTGCTACATGCATGAAACCTTTAAGTTTTAATAAGTCTGCTAAATGCCACCCAGCAGTGTACTTAGCAGACTTCATGATCAAAGGGCGCAGAGGGGAAAATTCATAAATTCTTCATATGGCGTTTAGCAGCATTTATTTATCCAATATATTCCGAAAATGTCCCTTAAACATGCAGCAGACTTTCCCTGTTTGCCTAGATGAAACTGCTTTTTTCAGGTATATTATACCTGAAATAGAGCAGTGTCACTGGGCCTTCGATGGTGATAATCTGACACAGGGCTTAGGAAATTTAATGTAACTAGCTGTAATGTTATGTTCGGATTACATGAGCAAAGTCTAATTTTATAATGTTGGCGTTAGACTTTATGCAGGTGAATATTATTCCAATTCGACTTTATGAAGGTCAGCATTAGCTCATTTCGAACTTATGCAGGAGCATGCATTTAAAATTTCAGTGAAAATTAAAAAGTTGTTTAATTTTTTAAATGAAAGTACTAATTTATATAAAATGTTCAGATTTTAAATGAAAATGAACTCACCTATAACCTAATCTAGCGTAACCTAACGGGGTATACTGTAAACTAGCCTAATAAACCTAACTTAATTTAAACTAATTTATTGTGAATTAAATCGACATTATGCAGGCCGACATTATCTAAATCGAGTTTGCTTGCGCAAGTTGACAAACAACAAAATTAATACTGGAGTTGAGAGACGAAGCGTATACGAAGAAAATTCGTGTTAACTTTGTCCTCGTTAAAAGTTTTGAAATGAGAGGTGAAATACACGAGTCTTTAAAATACTGTACTAAAAGGATTTAATGGTACAGAGTGGTAAAGAATCTCTTTGAAATACAGCTGAGTTATAACCAGAAATACCCGACTTAAATTAAAGGGTAAACATTCAATAGTGACAACGGAAAATATACTTCTTCTTACGAAAAGAGTTATAAAAAAGTTGAGGCCGAGTTCAAACTCACGTACTTTTCTACAACATAATAAACAAACTACTTTTAAAAGCAGATTAGGTAGGTAAACTGGCCAAACTTAAAATCGTATGTGTACAATCGGTTACCAAAGTCGGGGTCTATTGGGCCACCACCACGGTACATTATGGCCCAATGGATCTCAACTTTGGTAACCGATGATACATTCACGAATTATTTCAAGAAATATTTCGGAAATAACTACTTGCCGTATTTATGACAATATTTAAATAAAAACTTTTTTATCTCGTTTACCTGCGATTTTCTCTCCGAAAACTAAGTCTAAACGATAAATATTATATATATATATATATATATATATATATATATATATATAGACTGGTCCAACCTATAAGGGTGAATTTTCAAATTTATTATTTTGATATGGGACCCCTGGATATTGTAAAGAATGGTTAAAGAATTATATAGTAAATACCAATTTTTATGCAAATTGGATAATATTTAGAGGTGCCGCACGGAGGTCAAACATTTCATTTTATTCTCCAATCGGATTATTTATATTATTTTTTATATCAATTATATCATTCATTTTCAGCGTTTCACACACCACCCGTGAGGTAGCTGTTATCAGTGTTCGTTTTTTTAATGTGGTATCCCCTATAGGCCTAATCCACAGTCCTCTAATTTTGTTTCTATTCCATTTATTTTCTTTATCTAAGTCCCTCTTTTATTGTAGATTTTTTTACTTTTGGAAAACGCTTACGGTGCTGATCTACAATTTGTAGAAGATATTGGAGTTGTTCTTCACTTTTCGTAAGATGGCCACTGAAATTCTTAATTAAAGCAACACCTCTCTGAGCGTTGTCATTTACAACATCATTTTTTACATAATTGCTAGCAGCTTTGTAGTCATCATTAGCGTTCCAATCAGTAGGATCTCTGTCCAAAAAGTCCATTGGCAATGCTAATTTTGTGAAGAAGTTGCGAGTTGTTGAACTGACGAAGCTAGCTAGTGTTTTGTCTTGTAGGTTAGGATCATTCACATTCAAATTTATCCGTTTAGGAGGATTTTGAGAGCCATTCACATCCAGCGCCTTCACCATTTCTCGCTTGACTTCCAGTGACGTTTCTTCATCAAAAAAAAAAAGTCCGATGAGCTCTTCATTCAAATACAAGATGACGAGAGCGCTTTAGATGCAGCCACAGATATTTCTTTATCACGTAGGATTGAAGTTTCTTGAGAAGAGATAGGTCATTGGCTGGTGCAGAGGAAGCAATGGGTGCTAAAAACCATTCATTTACGTAGCATCGAACAGCATATAATGCAAAACGTTGCATCCCTTCTAGTTTACATCTGGTGACTTCCCATTTGTTTGTGGAAAAGACAAATTTTTATTGCATATATCACTCGCGCCATCCATCGCGCACGGTGCAACGCTCCGTGTTGATGGAATTTAATGCCATCAAAGGGAAACATCTCCAAGGTATATGATTGTCAAATCTAAGAGTTCTCGGTAATCTGCTCAAGGTTGTAATTTAGTCAAATGTTGCTTGCAATTTTCAATTATACTGGCCTTTTCCGGTACATCGATTTGAACAATTTCAAACTTGTTTGTGTCAAAAGTCTTCCATTTAATTTTAAGACGCTTAAATAACAAGATATCCGGACCACCAGTGGCAGCGCCGTGACATTTGTCAAAGACAGATGCTATTACTATTTTGAGAATGTGATGTCGAAAAGCTAGTCCGAGGAGCGGCCGTTCAAGTATGCTTTCAATAAGAGTACATGCTCCTTTTTTATCGCCAGTGTTGCTTGCAGTTGTGTCAAAGCACATTGCCTGCACACAATCTCGTAGCCCCCAGTCATCCAAAGCTTCGACCAAAGCACCTGCAATATTTTCTCCTGTGCCAGATTTAAGTTTAGGTACTGAGAGAAGCTTAGATTTTCCTTCGCCTGATACAATAATTGGAAGTCTATCCACACTATCATCACCAGTAAGATCTTGGATAAGCTTTCCGTCCGATGAACTTAGAGGAATATCAGTTTCAAATGATTGCTTGATGTCATCCGCAATTTGCTGACGAACTGATATTTGTTTTCTCCGTATTGAACTTCTACTCAGAACAGTATCATCAACGTCATATCAAAGAGAAGATGCAGTAGCTGCTACTACTGATACTGCTTGGCGATCACTTAATTTGTTACTGTCCAGTGTCATTGCTAATTCTGTTGATACAACCTTTGCTGGTTTATAACTACCAAGTTTCTCCTTCTTTATGGGACTGGTGTACTTGATGTACTTGGCTTTTCCTCGGAGGAACTACTATTTGACGAAAATTGAGTCACTGTTGTGTTCATTTTCTTTCTCATAGTTTCTTTCTTAACTTGGCGTTGAAATGCTTCATCTCTAGATCTTCTCTTAGAATGTTTGAGAGCATATATTTGTCCACACTTCCTATGTAGCCTCTCCTCCCCTTCTCTCGTTGAGCTTGTAGAAAGCTCTGTCTTCTTCTACTGTCATTTTTTGCAGAGCATTGGCATGGCGATATCGAATAAATCGTCCAAACGTTCTTGAAAAGAAGTTTCTTTATCTATTTGTGTCTGTGAACGTCTAGATTTAGATTTTTGAAGTCCTCTATAATTAAAATACTTTTTCTATTTTTTTCGTAATATCGCGATAGTCAGCAGTTGGTATATTTACCATCTCCCAAAATTTCAATACTTCAGCGCAAACAGCTTTAGATGCAACTTTCAACGTCTTTTTGGCATGTAGATGATGAAAAATAAGCCGCAGAACGTCACCATAGGATGGTAGCTTTCTTCCATATATTGTCTCAATTGTTTGTCCAATAAGCCACATTTCTGTTGATTTTCTAGTCGCTACTGAACTTGCCATATTTAATTAATGAATATGTCACTGTAAAGTGAAAAACTGAAAAACTGGTAAAGTTCAAATTACCTTGGTATTCAAGTGACACGTAACACAGACGCACAACCTCTCTGAACGGTGTTGAATACAA
>JAJOZX010002502.1:17500-300000 GCA_023014485.1 Bathynomus jamesi
GTGGTACTTCATTTTTCATTTGTTGTTTTCTCTTTCTCGTCTTGCGCGGAATATCTCCTATACAAGCGTCGTTTCTTTACGTTATTTATACTGCGTGTTCTTTGCAGTTGAATGTATATAATGTTACGGCAAGCGGGAGGTGCCCCCTTGGGGCATTGGTTTCTGCGAGTATGTAGAGGAATTACGGCATTTGGAAGAGTGGAGTCCATGGTGTAGGTTATCGCGTCTGACCGGCAATCGGAAGATCCCGGGTTCGATTCCCAGGTGGTACTTCATTTTTTCATTTGTTGTTTTCTCTTTCTCGTCTTGCGCGGAATATCTCCTATACAAGCGTCGTTCTTTACGTTATTTATACTGCGTGTTCTTTGCAGTTGAATGTATATAATGTTACGGCAAGCGGGAGGTGCCCCCTTGGGGCATTGGTTTCTGCGAGTATGTAGAGGAATTACGGCATTTGGAAGAGTGGAGTCCATGGTGTAGTGGTTATCGCGTCTGACCGGCAATCGGAAGATCCCGGGTTCGATTCCCAGGTGGTACTTCATTTTTTCATTTGTTGTTTTCTCTTTCTCGTCTTGCGCGGAATATCTCCTATACAAGCGTCGTTCTTTACGTTATTATACTGCGTGTTCTTTGCAGTTGAATGTATATAATGTTACGGCAAGCGGGAGGTGCCCCTTGGGGCATTGGTTTCTGCGAGTATGTAGAGGAATTACGGCATTTGGAAGAGTGGAGTCCATGGTGTAGTGGTTATCGCGTCTGACCGGCAATCGGAAGATCCCGGGTTCGATTCCCAGGTGGTACTTCATTTTTTCATTTGTTTTTTTCTCTTCTCGTCTTGCGCGGAATATCTCCTATACAAGCGTCGTTCTTTACGATATATATATATATATATTATATACTGTATATATATATATATATATATATTAATATTTAGGAGAAATCCATGACAAGGAGAAATGTAATGCCATGAAAAGTCTTCTTTATTGCGCAACGTTTCGAGCAATACGCTCATCTTCAGGCTGTTTAATAACAATGTGAAATTAAAATCAATATTGAATGAAAAACAAACAGAAATTTCTATAACCTATTCGTAAAGACAAATTTTAAAAGACTGAGAAAAGAGGGTTAAGTTCTAAGTTATACAGATTTACATATAAAATTAAAAGTTATTTTTAAATACATGTAGTAATGTGAAATTAATACACTGGAAAAATTACCAATAGTACACTGGACAATGGAGCTATCTACCTTACACAGCAGTATCCGAGCCGACTATTTGAGCAGAGGAAACGGGAACGAAGGATGGCGAGGGAGATAGGGGAAGGAGGGATTATAAGGAATTGGGGGAAGGAGGAGGGATCATAGCAATTGAGAGGACGGACGATGAGTCAATTCAGACTAGGGGACAATGCTTTAATGAAAAGGGATTCTAAAATTCTTAGTGAGTTGGGACAAGTATTACACCAGAATTTTAAAATTGTCTAAAGTGACATCAATTTTGCATTTGATGCTATGTTCACGAATGCTGGAGGCTTCCTTAGTTTTTAAAATTTTACCTGTTCGGCCACTTATTCCCATATGCGAATAAAATCTAGCCCTGAGAGAGCGAACAGTGCTGCCGATGTAATTCCCAAGGAGACACCTGGGGCAGGTAAATAAATATACAACACCGCTACGCAACGAGTCAGGGGTTCGATCCTTCGCTGAGAAAAAGCTACCTAAAGACGTGTTTATAATAAATATGATGCGGAAATCAGTATGATAAAAAAATTTCCTTAACAATTTTGTAAATTAAGCTTAAATTCCTTATTCAAGGGACCCATTTCAGGTACCAAGAAATATTTTATATCCTTCGGCACTGTAATACATGGAAGTTGAGGCTTAAAACATTATTTAAGAAGGATCTAATTAGTTTGTCTACATATTGACAGGAAAAACTATTATTAGTAAGTATGATCTTAGATTATTAAATTCATCATTAAGTAAGGTAAAATTAGAGGTCAAATTATATCCTCTGAACGGAGAGTTTTAATACAAGACATCTTATAGTTGAAATCAGTAAAACTAAAAAAATTCATGCCCAAACCAGTGAAAGTGGGTTTCCTATAAACTGATGTAGTAATAGAATCACCGTTTTTCGAAATTAAAAGATCTAAGAAGGGGAGGGAGCCATTTTGCTCAGTTTCCATTGTATACGTTATATTGGGGTGCAAAGAATTTAGGAAGTTAAAGAATTGTTGCGCTTGTACCGCATTATCAAAGACTGCTATCGAATCATCAACGAAGCGTCGATAGAAAATTGGCTTGAGATGAGTGGGAGATTGTCTAAAAATTACACTTTCTAAATGAGTCATAAAAAAGTCAGCTGCTAACGGTCCGACTGGTGATCCCATCCCTACCCCATCAATTTGTTGGTAAACCTTATTGTTGAAAGTGAAATAGCATTGTTTGAAGACCAATTCTAAAAGTTCCTTCAAATGAGACAATGAAAAACCATGAAAATTATCAACTGAGCTAAAAACCCTATCTAAAATAATGGCAATAGTTTCAGATACAGGTACATTTGTGAAAAGTGACTTTACATCAAAACTGACAAAAAACTTTTTTGAATCGAAGTTTTTACCCAGGAGTTCTTTTTGGAATTCAAACGAGTTATTTATAGTGTAAACATTTTTCGCAAAGGGGGACAGGAGACGAACAACAAATTTTGCCAATTGAAAGGTGGGTAAGTTATACGAAGCTAAAATAGGACGGAGAGGTGTTCCAGCTTTATGGATTTTAGGCAGACAGTATAATTGAGCAAGATTAGCACCAGATGCGAACAACTGAGAGTAAGTATCATTTTTTATTATCTTAAGGACTTTAGTCGTGACAGAAATCTATTAACCTGGTCTTCTAACCTTACAATGACTTTATTTACAGGTTCTAGAATTTGTTTGAATTTAGTAAGATCACTTAGGATTTCATTAGTTTTGTTTATGTAGTCCGATTTATTCAAAATAACCACTCCGTTACCCTTGTCTGGTCTAGTCACAACAATCTCCTGGTTCTTTGCCAAATTCTTAATACACTGCAAATCACTCTTCCTAAATATGAAAGATTGAAATTTAAGATTTCTAAGTTTAAGAAAAAATTTTGAGTTAAATTTGAGAACTGACATTTGAGATTATTGAAATCCCCCACATGGGGAACATTTTTCAAGCCATTGAAAATTTTTCAAAGTAAAGAAAAACGAGGGCTTATATTTGAAACAACGGAAGCTTAAATTGCAAACCAAGTGACAGTAAAAACTTTTCCCGAGGGGAGAGTGTGTAACTAGAAAGATTCGAAATTACCTTCTCTGAATTGAAAAAATTTGGTGAATTCATTCCCAAAGCCTTTAACTTACGTTCATGTGTTTCCAAGATGGTAGAGTGAAATTTTTCTAGTTCACGTTGTACAAGAGAAATTATTAATAAATAGTCCAACAACGACAAGGTATTTTTAAGAGTAGTTATATAATGCCCAAGAGACTTGTTATGCGAATCTGATATTTTGATTTTATAATTAATTTCATTATTTAATAAATATTCCAGGGACGATTGATAAAATTCAGAGTCATATAGATTATCACGGTAGAGTTTGAAGTAAACAAATTTCGGGAAAATCCTGCAAGTCCGACACATTTCAAGAAAATAACAGTCCAGTTTTGACTTGAGAAACTTTCGTGAAGTCTTCCAAACATGGCGATAAGCCCTGAGGCCATCTTGTCCATACCTTGAATATATATAATTATGCGGGTTGCTTCTACAGAGCTTCAATTTAATATTTAGGAGAAATCCAATGACAAGGAGAAATGTAAATGCCATGAAAAGTCTTCTTTATTGCGCAACATTTCGAGCAATACGCTCATCTTCAGGCTGTTTAATAACAATGTGAAATTAAAATCAATATTGAATGAAAAACAAACAGAAATTTCTATAACCTATTCGTAAAGACAAATTTTAAAAGACTGAGAAAAGAGGGTTAAGTTCTAAGTTATACAGATTTACATATAAAAATTAAGAAGTTATTTTTAAATACATGTAGTAAATGTGAAATTAATACACTGGAAAAATTACCAATAGTACACTGGAACAATGGAGCTATCTACCTTACACAGCAGTATCCGAGGCCGACTAATTTGAGCAGAGGAAACGGGAACGAAGGATGGCGAGGGAGATAGGGGAAGGAGGGATTATAAGGAATTGGGGAAGGAGGAGGGATCATAGCAAATTGAGAGGGACGGACGATGAGTCAACATTCAGACTAGGGGACAATGCTTTAATGAAAAGGGATTCTAAAATTCTTAGTGAGTTGGGACAAGTATTACAACCAAGAATTTTAAAATTGTCTAAAGTGACATCAATTTTGCATTTGATGCTATGTTCACGAATGCTGGAGGCTTCCTTAGTTTTTAAAATTTTACCTGTTCGGCCACTTATTCCCATATGCGAATAAAATCTAGCCCTGAGAGAGCGAACAGTGCTGCCGATGTAATTCCCAAGGAGACACCTGGGGCAGGTAAATAAATATACAACACCGCTACGCAACGAGTCAGGGGTTCGATCCTTCGCTGAGAAAAAGCTACCTAAAGACGTTTTATTAATAAATATGATGCGGAAATCAGTATGATAAAAAAATTTCCTTAACAATTTTGTAAATTTAAGCTTAAATTCCTTATTCAAGGGACCCATTTCAGGTACCAAGAATATTTTATATCCTTCGGCACTGTAATACATGGAAGTTGAGGGCTATAAACATTATTTAAGAAGGATCTAATTAGTTTGTCTACATATTGAACAGGAAAACTATTATTAGTAAAGTATGATCTTAGATTATTAAATTCATCATTAAGTAAGGTAAAATTAGAGGTCAAATTATATCCTCTGAACAGGAGAGTTTTAATACAAGACATCTTATAGTTGAAATCAGTAAAACTAAAAAAATTCATGCCCAAACCAGTGAAAGTGGGTTTCCTATAAACTGATGTAGTAATAGAATCACCGTTTTTCGAAATTAAAAGATCTAAGAAGGGAGGGAGCCATTTTGCTCAGTTTCCATTGTATACGTTATATTGGGGTGCAAAGAATTTAGGAAGTTAAAGAATTGTTGCGCTTGTACCGCATTATCAAAGACTGCTATCGAATCATCAACGAAGCGTCGATAGAAAATTGGCTTGAGATGAGTGGGAGATTGTCTAAAAATTACACTTTCTAAATGAGTCATAAAAAAGTCAGCTGCTAACGGTCCGACTGGTGATCCCATCCCTACCCCATCAATTTGTTGGTAAACCTTATTGTTGAAAGTGAAATAGCATTGTTTGAAGACCAATTCTAAAAGTTCCTTCAAATGAGACAATGAAAAACCATGAAAATTATCAACTGAGCTAAAAACCCTATCTAAAATAATGGCAATAGTTTCAGATACAGGTACATTTGTGAAAAGTGACTTTACATCAAAACTGACAAAAAACTTTTTTAGCTTCGTATAACTTACCCACCTTTCAATTGGCAAAATTTGTTGTTCGTCTCCTGTCCCCCTTTGCGAAAAATGTTTACACTATAAATAACTCGTTTGAATTCCAAAAAGAACTCCTGGGTAAAACTTCGATTCAAAAAAGTTTTTGTCAGTTTTGATGTAAAGTCACTTTTCACAAATGTACCTGTATCTGAAACTATTGCCATTATTTTAGATAGGGTTTTTAGCTCAGTTGATAATTTTCATGGTTTTTCATTGTCTCATTTGAAGGAACTTTTAGAATTGGTCTTCAAACAATGCTATTTCACTTTCAACAATAAGGTTTACCAACAAATTGATGGGGTAGGGATGGGATCACCAGTCGGACCGTTAGCAGCTGACTTTTTTATGACTCATTTAGAAAGTGTAATTTTTAGACAATCTCCCACTCATCTCAAGCCAATTTTCTATCGACGCTTCGTTGATGATTCGATAGCAGTCTTTGAATGCGGTACAAGCGCAACAATTCTTTAACTTCCTAAATTCTTTGCACCCCAATATAACGTATACAATGGAAACTGAGCAAAATGGCTCCCTCCCCTTCTTAGATCTTTTAATTTCGAAAAACGGTGATTCTATTACTACATCAGTTTATAGGAAACCCACTTTCACTGGTTTGGGCATGAATTTTTTTAGTTTTACTGATTTCAACTATAAGATGTCTTGTATTAAAACTCTCCTGTTCAGAGGATATAATTTGACCTCTAATTTTACCTTACTTAATGATGAATTTAATAATCTAAGATCATACTTTACTATAATAGTTTTCCTGTTCAATATGTAGACAAACTAATTAGATCCTTCTTAAATAATGTTTATAGCCCTCAACTTCCATGTATTACAGTGCCGAAGGATATAAAATATTTCTTGGTACCTGAAATGGGTCCCTTGAATAAGGAATTTAAGCTTAAATTTACAAAATTGTTAAGGAAATTTTTTTATCATACTGATTTCCGCATCATATTTATTAATAAAACGTCTTTAGGTAGCTTTTTCTCAGCGAAGGATCGAACCCCTGACTCGTTGCGTAGCGGTGTTGTATATTTATTTACCTGCCCCAGGTGTCTCCTTGGGAATTACATCGGCAGCACTGTTCGCTCTCTCAGGGCTAGATTTTATTCGCATATGGGAATAAGTGGCCGAACAGGTAAAATTTTAAAAACTAAGGAAGCCTCCAGCATTCGTGAACATAGCATCAAATGCAAAATTGATGTCACTTTAGACAATTTTAAAATTCTTGGTTGTAATACTTGTCCCAACTCACTAAGAATTTTAGAATCCCTTTTCATTAAAGCATTGTCCCCTAGTCTGAATGTTGACTCATCGTCCGTCCCTCTCAATTTGCTATGATCCCTCCTCCTTCCCCAATTCCTTATAATCCCTCCTTCCCCTATCTCCCTCGCCATCCTTCGTTCCCGTTTCCTCTGCTCAAATTAGTCGGCCTCGGATACTGCTGTGTAAGGTAGATAGCTCCATTGTTCCAGTGTACTATTGGTAATTTTTCCAGTGTATTAATTTCACATTTACTACATGTATTTAAAAATAACTTCTTAATTTTTATATGTAAATCTGTATAACTTAGAACTTAACCTCTTTTCTCAGTCTTTTAAAATTTGTCTTTACGAATAGGTTATAGAAATTTCTGTTTGTTTTTCATTCAATATTGATTTTAATTTCACATTGTTATTAAACAGCCTGAAGATGAGCGTATTGCTCGAAACGTTGCGCAATAAAGAAGACTTTTCATGGCATTTACATTTCTCCTTGTCATTGGATTTCTCCTAAATATTAAATTGAAGCTCTGTAGAAGCAACCCGCATAATTATATATATATATATATATATATAGGTACTTGTGGGTTATCTGTCGCCACTTTTTAATATTTTTTTATTTATTATTTTTTTATATATTAAGAGAAGAGGATTCTTTATACTGTACGGCATTGACGATTGGTTAGGTTAAGTCGTGCTAGTTTGGTTAAATAAAACGGTATTTAACCAAACTAGCACGACAACCTAACCAATCGTCAATGCCGTACAGTATAAAGAATCCTCTTCTCTTAATATATAAAATAAATAAATAAAAAAAATATTAAAAAGTGGCGACAGATAACCCACAAGTACCTATATATATATATATATATATATATATATATATATATATGTGTGTGTGTGTTCCGCTCATAGGGTGAACAAAGAAAAATCCTTATGGTATTATACACCATATGAATGTAGAATATTCAACAAAAGTTTTATTAATTTTTATAATTTCGTTTCGCTTTAGTTTTCACTCCGTTCAAGCTAAAACATTTCATCAGTAAACATCCTTTAGTTTAGAATATAAAAATCATATAAAATAAACTCTTTATATTCTCATATAGTAACTTCATAACAAAAATAAATATAAAAATTTAGATTAATTTTATATTTAATCTTAACATAACTTTGGAGTGATAATTATATTCACTGTCTCCATTATAAGCTTTTTTTTCCACTTAAGGAAATTTAACTAAATTGTTTACGTATTTCTAGAGAGAAAATTTTATTTTACGAAAGTTCCAATAATTTTATAATAAAATTGGTGAGTGAACAGGTTTAAAAGGTACTTCCATTGTTTTGAAAGGGTTCCCAACCATTTTACAATGTAGGGCCTACCAATTACAGTAATTGTTTTCGCAGAACTACCAAAATATAGGGCAATGATTTGTTATTCATAAATTAGTCCCTCCTTGTAGGCTGTCACTTCACCCACATTTGTATACTATTTAAAATGTGAACTGCTCCCTTTCGAGGAGTCCTGGGAAACTATGTTACGCTAAAATCGTTCCTCCGTTGTGTGAATTGCGTGCTTCATCACTGATCATTGATCACTGTCATAAGTTGTTTGCATACAGTCTTCGACTTTGTAATTTTGGTCAAATTTATTTGATTATTAAACTGTCTGCTGAAAATTATCCTTTGAAGAAAAGTGTAAAAATTATATTACTGAAATATTTTGAAATATTGTGGCAAATTGTTGAAAATTTATATATTTTTAATTTGATTGATTGTGAAATGTTGAATTAATTTTCTATTCATCATTCAGTAACGTAATAAAATTATTAAAAGTTTTGGGCCAAAATAGGACACTTATTCCTTTCCCCCCCGCAATTTCTTTTATCCCTGTTAGGTCAACTGTACGTCCGTGACAGTTGGCTAGGTTAAGTCATGATATTTTCGTTAAAATATTCCACTTATTCCTTTTATTTTAACGAAACTATCGTGACTTAACCTAACCAACTGTCAAGAACGTACAGTTGACCAAACCAAAAAAAAAGAAATTGCAGGGGGAAAAGGAAAAAGTGCCCAAAATAGGGAGCTATTGAAGAATAGGGACCCCAGCCTTCTTTAGTTAGCTTTATAAGGCTAACTAACGAAAATATCATGACCTAACCTAACCAATCGTCAAGAGCGTACAGTTAACCTAACGATTGGTTAGGTTAGGTCGTGATATTTTTCGTTAGTTAGCCTTATAAGCCTAACTAAAGAAGGCTGGGGTCCCTATTCTTCAATAGCTCCTAAAATAGTTTATGTCGCCTTCACACGTTAATTGGTTTTGTTGTAGTAAGTTAATGGTGAAAAGGGGTCCAATCAAGTGAAATACTGAAAGGAACCGAACGAAGGTTGTGTGGACGTTGAAAATCTCGGATTTAAACTTCCACCGAAGTATAACCAAATCATAGTTGGACCCAGTCACTGAATTTCAGTCAATTTGTAAATTACCTAATTTTACATATTGACTAATATATACACACACAAACTCAGAATGGTCCCCTGAGAAACTTATATGTTAAACACAGACCGTGCATGGAACAAGGAACTCTTCTAGGAAATTACATCCACTATAGTTCGAATAAGTAATGATAAATGACAAATACTATAGTTTTTTCCTTTTTCATGATGGAAAACCCAACGTGGGCACCGGGTTACTCACAAAGAGGCCAAAAATATAGCTTCCCTCACCAGCTATCTGCAAAGCAGATAGGATCCAGCTTTGGGACAGGATCTAGGATTTACAGCTTATACCTAGCCTACTACATTCAGAACCTCAATATACGCAAGAAACTCGTTGCATTCACGTCGGATTGAATACATCAAAGAAAAAGGGGTAACTTTTGTATTTTTAGCGAAAAAACAAAACTTAAACCTCAACCTGGACATTGAGCGTCCACTTTTCAAGGCAAATAACACGTCCGTTTAATATACACAAACTCAGAATGGTCCCCTGAGAAACTTATATGTTAAACACAGACCGGGTATGGAAAAAGGAACTCTTCTGGGAAATTACATCCACTATAGTTCGAATAAGTAATGATAAATGACAAATACTATACTTTTTTCTTTTTCATGATGGAAAGCCCAACGTGGGCACCGGGTTACTCGCAAAGAGGCCCAAAATATAGCTTCTTTCACCAGCTATCTGCAAAGCAGATAGGATCCAGCTTGTGCATAGATGTGCAATAAAAATAATAACACTGCCCAACAAAAAAAACATTTTTTGCTGGTGATTTAATTCTAAGACCTGTTTCTGGATAATATTGATGTGCTGATTTCACAAATCACCTTAGATTTTGTCCATCACATCAGGTTTTCGTGCAATGTGCAATGCAATATGCCTATTTTGGGTGATCCATGAAGGGCACTTATCAAAATTGATGATTTTTGAGACCTGTTAACAGCTGTTTTGCTGTTAAAATTTTATCTGTGGAATACGCAAATCTGTGCATTAAATTTAAAGGTCATGTACAACATATTAAAATCTTGGGTATCTGTGATTTCCCCAGGTGTGAGCGTGACGTCATGATCATGGATTCATTTTTTGCTTATTTAAACACTTTTAATCACTTTGTGTCAATATTACCATTGTATATTAAAGTTCACTCCCTGCACAATTGTTTACTTTTCCATGCTGATTCTGAGTATGTAAAAACTTATTTTTTGAAAAGAAAAAAAATTGGGCATAACCTCCCAAAATGCGATATCTCCGTATTTGATTGCTCGAAAACCTGACGTGATAGGCAAAAACTAAGGTGATTTTTTAAATCAGCACACCAAAGTTACATAAAAACAGGTGTTAGAATTAAATCAGCAAAATTGGTGTTTGGCAGTGTAATAGTATAAGAAATACACAAGTTGAACGAAGAATATATATATATATATATATATATATAATAATAAAAAATAATATCTAACCATCAAAATACATACACTTTATGTTCTACTGCACTTGGCTAAAATACTAAACTCGCACGTGATCGAGTCTACAGTTACATCATTGTTGCTTTTTGCACTATGCAAGAAATACGATTTAACATTATTTCACCGCTCAAGTTATAGGGATGCCTATATTCGATGTAAAGGGCCTTCAATTCGTTCAAAACTATTTTTGTGCCCACTTTACATTCGGTTGGCAAGTTATCTTTAAACACGACCAGAATACAGTTAAAAGCACACACAAAGAGGGCATCGTTAGCCACAACATCATCATTAAATTCAAGTTTATAAACACTTCTTTCTAATAGAGGGTTTATTCTTACCGATCCGAACTTTTCAATCGTGAACTCATCTTCACAATGCATAGCGGCGGTTGAAATAATCTTCTAAGTCGTTACGACAGCTGCTCATTATATATAGAAACAATTCTTAGGGTGAACGGTGTAGGCGAGCTCAGCCCTGTACCGCTCTAGTCCTTTATACCAAAGTTCATGATATTTCGAAGTCTAAACCTTTTAAATAAATATCCAGTTCCAGACCATTCTCGTCTTGTTCAGTCCTACACTCGGTAAATCCGTCGAGCAGAGCGGTGTATGCATATTCAAGAACCGTATCAAAATAAATCATATCCGTAACGCGTGCGTCTATATAGGCTTCAGATTGCGGAAACCGACGATTTCAAACATTCTGTCAAGGATGAATCGGTTTCGCGTAGGGACAAGAACGTTATTATCAGACGCATTTTTCCACATCAACCATATATCAATGCATGGCTGATCGTTATTTATACACAACGTACAAACAATGGCATGTGAGGAGGTATCACTAATCTGCTCTCTTCTTGTACCTACACCTGCAGGTATTTTATAACGATCCTCACTCCACTTCTGAACTACAACGAAGACTCTATTCATCTTCTCAACACTTAAATAAACAACATTCCATTTACCAGAGTTTGTTTTTCTACAAGTCGTTTCAAGTACATAGTTAATGGCACCGGTTTTACACCTGAACACGCGCAATGACTTCGTCACGGACACATCATACACGGCATTAAGAATGCTGCTCAAAGGAAGCTCCATCTTATTCTATTGTGAGGAGTGCACGTCCAGTCGGTTCAAGCTCTGAGATGACCATGAGCCACATGTGGGCGAGTCGGCTCGACGGGAAGTGTGGAGGAGTGAGTCACACCATAAGTTGATGAAACGTGTACGGTGTTGTTCCAACGTGAAAAATTCATGTAAATACCTGTATCCCATTATACTGTGCATTCATTTAGAGAATTTTTCCGAAACATGAAGTAATATCGGTTTTAATGTTTTATCACTCCGACTCCCCAGAATGCGCACCAGACATTTATTTCGTTAATTTCCACGAACTAAACGCATTTTATTCACACTCCGGCGCACTATTTGAGAGAAACATGTGCTCATATTTTTCCTTTTTCCTTAGCAGGCGATACTCGTCTCTAAATTCTATTAAAAACTCACGCAAGCCTTTAGCCACAACCTCACTTCAAACCTCGTCATAATATATATTAATGTAGTGGTAAAATACTTCATATTCTCCATTATGACAAGATTTACATTCTCAGCCACAGGGTACGAGTACTCGGTATGATGCAATATGACATAATACCGCTTGTCACACCACTCTTGAACAAGACTCAGTAACCATAACCGTTGCTTCTCTTCTGCACGTGTTGTTTCTTCCACTTCACGGTATATGTAAGCTTTTATAAGTTTGGTCCTACAAACATAGTTCAATACATCATTTGTCCCACGACATCACTGCAATGCTCTCGCCAGAATAGCCGTAGAGTACTGAACCTCTTGTTCTTCAAGCTTCGCACGGTTCAAAGTAGCCTTAAAAGTATCAAAGGATGGAGGGATGGGGAGTCTTTCAGTATCCACGACATCTTCACAGTTCATGGAATACCACTTCATAAAACTCGAGAACGCAATATTAAAGGTAGCCATCACTAATTTTCGTCTACGTGAAATTTCATCAAATACACGTCTGAGCTCCAGGGCTTGCAGCGGACAACAGACTAATAAATAAATAAACGCCGACAACTGAACACGCCAGTGGTAGAGATATACTCAGGTAGTAGCAGGAGTCACGAGACCATTGGTCGATCATAGAGGGGGCGGAGCTCACGACTTTTTGTTTATATACGCGCACACACACACACACACACACACACACACACAAAGGAGAAAATGAAACGCTAATTGAAAGACGATTTATTTAATAAACATAACATCGAATTATTCAACGTATATAGATTTACAAATACGTGTAATAAATAAAATAAACATATCGTTAACAAGTAAATAGATACACATATACACACACACACACACAGATACACACACACACACACATATATATATATATATATCGTAAAGAACGACGCTTGTATAGGAGATATTCCGCGCAAGACGAGAGAGAGAAAACGGAACAAATGAAAAATGAAGTAACCACCTGGAATCGAACCCGGGATCTTCCGATTGCCGGTCAGACGCGATACCATTACACCATGGACTTCACTCTTCCAAATGCCGTAATTCTTCTACATACTCGCAGAAACCAATGCCCCAAGGGGGCACCTCCCGCATGCCGTAACATTATATACATTCAACTGCAAAGAACACGCAGTATAAATAACGTAAAGAACGACGCTTGTATAGGAGATATTCCGCGCAAGACGAGAGAGAGAAAACGGAACAAATGAAAAAATGAAGTAACCACCTGGGAATCGAACCCGGGATCTTCCGATTGCCGGTCAGACGCGATACCATTACACCATGGACTTCACTCTTCCAAATGCCGTAATTCTTCTACATACTCGCAGAAACCAATGCCCCAAGGGGGCACCTCCCGCATGCCGTAACATTATATACATTCAACTGCAAAGAACACGCAGTATAAATAACGTAAAGAACGACGCTTGTATAGGAGATATTCCGCGCAAGACGAGAGAGAGAAAACGGAACAAATGAAAAATGAAGTAACCACCTGGGAATCGAACCCGGGATCTTCCGATTGCCGGTCAGACGCGATACCATTACACCATGGACTTCACTCTTCCAAATGCCGTAATTCTTCTACATACTCGCAGAAAACCAATGCCCCAAGGGGGCACCTCCCGCATGCTGTAACATTATATACATTCAACTGCAAAGAACACGCAGTATAAATAACGTAAAGAACGACGCTTGTATAGGAGATATTCCGCGCAAGACGAGAGAGAGAAAACGGAACAAATGAAAAAATGAAGTAACCACCTGGGAATCGAACCCGGGATCTTCCGATTGCCGGTCAGACGCGATACCATTACGGAATATCTCCTATACAAGCGTCGTTCTTTCGTTCTTTACGTTATTTATACTGCGTGTTCTTTGCAGTTGAATGTATATAATGTTACGGCATGCGGGAGGTGCCCCCTTGGGGCATTGGTTTCTGCGAGTATGTAGAAGAATTACGGCATTTGGAAGAGTGAAGTCCATGGTGTAATGGTATCGCGTCTGACCGGCAATCGGAAGATCCCGGGTTCGATTCCCAGGTGGTTACTTCATTTTTTCATTTGTTCCGTTTTCTCTCTCTCGTCTTGCGCGGAATATCTCCTATACAAGCGTCGTTCTTTACGTTATTTATACTGCGTGTTCTTTGCAGTTGAATGTATATATATATATATATATATATATATACAGGGCGTCCCAAAAAAATGTATACACACTTTAAATAATTATAAAGGCAGTGTTTATTAAAATACATTTCATTTTCAAAATGTAATAGAATCTACAGACATTATTTAATTGTTTTGTCAACGCCTGTTTTCAAACCGACGTCCGTTCTGGTCCAGGCACTGCTGATAACGCGAAGCAATGGAATCGCAAACATCACGAAACATTTCGTTTGGTATTTGTGTGCATTCTCGTTCAATGGCTGCTCTCAATTCAGCGACTGTTGCAGGTTTTATAGCGTAGACTTTGTCTTTTAAGTATCCCCATAAAAAAAAGTCTAGTGGTGTGAGGTCTGGTGAACGCGGAGGGTATTCTACGAAACCCCTTCGTCCAATCCACATCCACATCGTGCCAAGTACCACTCGCAATACTCCACTCTTCGGTCCGGATCATCTTCATTAATAGCATGGACTAATCTTGGAATGTAACTTTTCCATTGACAGCGCTTCAAAATGCGTTGGACAGACGATTCTGAAATTCCTACCTCATGACTCGCTTGCCGCACAGATTTTCTTGGACTTTGGTGATACGTTTCCAGTACTCTTTCTTGCTTTGTGGGGCTTGTCGATGTCCGTGGTCTTCCGGAACGCTTCTTGTGGACATTCTGAACAGTTCCATCGGCTTCAAACTTATCTCTAATTCGAGTGATGGTAAGTCGCGTTGGTGGATCTATTTGAAACTCCCTCCTAAACTCTCTTTGCACTTCAACTGCGTTTTCACACTTCCAGTAGCATTTTAGAATGAATTTCCTTTGTTCAAAGCTTAGTCTGACTGCCATTATTAATTCTAATGGGTTTAACTTGGAAAGAAAGAAACATCAATTGAGCTATCAGCTGTTAAATTGTGTATACATTTTTTTGGGACGCCCTGTATATATATATATATATATATATATATATATATATATATATATATATATTATATATATATATATATATATATATATAAAACATTCAATGATTATGGTATCCAAAGGGTACGGTATCATAGGTACTAGGCACCTGGTAACGTTTCCTATAGGTGTTACGGCACACCTTCGTACCATCTTCCAAGCACACTAGATCCTTCAGCGAGTCAAAGTTAACGACCCGTCGGTTCGCCTGGTTAAGCGTGATACACTTAGCCTTCACGATATATTTCATATCCTCCCCAACCCTCATCCGTACGCCATAAGTTTTTGGACCTGTTGAGACAAAACAGTCGGCGTATGCGATGTCTCCATACTCATCCTAGCTCTCATCAGTCAACTCTCCAAGGAATTCACCAATAGGTGGGATGTATTCACCCTCCCTCGCTGTAAATATCACACTATCTGTGTCGGCGTACAGAACCCTCCGCCCAAGAGAATACAATAGACCCCAAAGTTTGATGCGTGCGTATGCCGTTGTGAAGCTGGCTACAGGTATTTTTGTCACACGCGATGTGTCTGTGGCCAATTCGGTAATGTTGTACTTTATTATGTACGTATTACCTACATTCACGACCTCCATGACCTCTTTATCGGGAGCGTTGGCATAATCCCACACCTCGTTATAACTTTGGGCTAGGTGAACGTTCCCCTTGCTTGTAATCTGTGCAAATTTTCTCCAAAGCTATTTAGACACAACTTTGCACTAAAGCGCTTACCTGGGTTCTTTAAAATTTGAGAACTGTCAAGTTGTAACCCTTCACGGTCACGGCAACGCTGAATATAAGCCGATTTTTCATCTTCGGTATCAACTCCTCGCAGATACCCTGATGCTTTTACCTTATCCTTCAGAAAAGTGTTTATATATGGCGTGAAAAGGTTGGGTAGCTTCTGAAACCTCCACACCTCATATATCTTCAATATTCTGCAGCCATGGTGAACGACTAGGGACAGCTCAGGGCTTGTATATACGCCTCTCATCTTACGCTGGTTGGTTGTGTGATTACAAGTCCCATTGTTCTCTTCTACTTCACGCACAGGGGAAACATGAGCTTGTGGTCTATAACGATGGGTAAGATAGGCATCCATAAATCGCAAAGGGGGAGCACGTCTACGAAGGAAAGACCGAAATAGTTCTTGTTCAAATTTGCTGAGAACTCTTCGATGGTGGACAGAGCTGGTCCTACCAGTTTTTCAGGTGCACCTACGGGGTACGGATTGCTCTTCATCACGTAGGGGTATAATGAACAGAAGTCGTAGTAATGGAGTTTCACGCCCTCCGTACGCGGAAAGTATAGCTTGAAGGGATTTGTACGCCCTCCGAACAAGCTATCACCGCATTTGAGAAGATCCAGCACCATTGAACGCTTGATCGTGTTTATCTCTTCAAGGTACTGTCCATCTGTCTCCATCCGTGCATCATACTCGTGCTCCCACAAGATCTTGTGAGTGAACTGGGTGCCTATAAGCTGATCGCGGGTGCGGGTCCATGCAAGACTGTCGGCAGGAGATCTACAGTGGATATCTCCTAGGATTCCATACTCAGGACGGGGGCATCCGTGCCACCAACAGCCGTTAAAGGAGTACACAGTCTTTTCACCAGTGGCACGGTTTTCGCTTAGACCATCAACCCAAAAAACACGACCATTAACCTAAATGGGTACTTCCCCCGTGTTGCGGGCATGCTTTATGTATACACCTGTATGTTGCTGTATGTGTATGAGCCAGTAAATAGCCTTGTGACCATAACTGCGGGGATTGTTTCTGTGAATGACGGCTAAGGTGCCTTTAGGCATGAAATTGTTCTTGAACACATAAAGCACAATGAGGCGATCCTGGTTGCGACTTGCAACGGATCGCATTTGAAACGTTCTATGTACATCTTTCTAAAGGTCTGGAAACATACTCGAAGTACGCGCACATCAATCACGCAATAACGCTCACATTCATCAGCTATATTGTATGGATTAGATTCATTAAAACTGTTGTAGTAGCGGTCAAAATCTTCACGTTCACCTGTACTCATACAATCATAGTTAAAGTAATGTTTGGGTGGAGGTAGTCCTACGTAATTTAAAGTTTCGCTAGTGAGAAGTGTGTAAGGGAAATACCCTTTTGAAACTTCGGCTGCTACGCCCATTACCTTGGGTAGTTTGGCTAATTTAAAAGGTGTGAATAATAAAGTATCTTTATACTGTGCATTGCCTCTTATTTGCATCTGTATAAGTTTGTTTCCCGTTTTCAAGGGATCACCTGTAAATACTTCAGATAACACATGCTCAAGCAGCTCTTTATAAAAGAAATGTGTGTCAAATTTTTCGCTGTTATGGGCAAGAATATACACAGTCATTTTTTTGAACTTGTCCGCTAACTTGACAATATAGGACACAAAGAGTTTCACGGGACTGTCGTGTGCATTCGTTTTGAAAACGTTTGTCCGTTTGCCACATTTGTGACACTCATCAAACTCGACTTCCATGTACTCATCGCAGATAGTCTGACTTACAAGTAGATGTGGAATAACCTCTGGTTTCAGCAACCGTGTATGTTTCTATATCGTTGTACACAGTTATACAAGGCTATTTTTAGGCTTATCGTCTTTCATATAACATACATGCTTTACTCCATTCGCCTTATATTTCTCATGGCATGTTGGGCAGTGAATTTCATCACATTTATGCTTGAATTTCTCCCAATTATCCATCATATGAAACATACCACATTCACAGATTCTCATTTTCCTGCACGTACCAATTGACGTATGGAACTCAAAGCAATTATTATTGAAAAATGTATGTCTACACACATTAAATTCCCTCTTCTCAGCTTCAACTACAAGGCTTTCGCATTTGGAGCTTTTACACTGCTCACATACCCGAGGGTAAGGCAAGCCAGCCTTGTTCTCGGCCGGTCCCAAGTCCGGATAAATGGGGAGGGTTGGCGTCAGGAAAGGCATCCGGCCATAAAAACCCAGCCAAAACCACAATGGTGAGTCTTCAACACGAAAATGCGATGACGGCTAGGGCGTACCCCGTAGGCGACGTACAGAGACCTCGCCCGACCTCTGTGGTGAGGCGAGGGCTACCGCACCAAGAGCGGGTGCGGCTAACGAAGCGAGCTCGGGTGGACCTGAGAATTGCGACGCTGAATGTTGGAAGCATGACTGGCAGAGGAAGAGAGATTGTGGAGTTGATGAAGAAGAGGAGAGTTGGGGTGTTGTGTGTACAAGAAACACGCTGGAAGGGGAACAAAGCAAGAGAACTCAGTGAGGGATATAAATTGTTCTACAGTGGGGCGTCGGTTGAGGGAAGGAATGGTGTGGGTATTGTATTGGCGAAGGAATTGAAGGATAGCATAGTGGAAGTAAAGCGAAGAGGAGATAGACTGGTGACTTTGAGAATGAATTATGGGGAACATGTACTCAATATAATCAGTGCATACGCGCCCCAAAGTGGATGTCCGGACGACGTTAAGGAAGCATTCTGGAGGTTATTGGAGGAAGAAATGGAGAGTATTGCCGAGGACGAACGAGTGGTGTTGGGCGGGGATATGAATGGACACGTTGGTGATCATAACGATGGAGTGGTCAGAGTGCACGGTGGTCATGGCTATGGAGAGGCAAACGTGGACGGTGAGAGAGTGTTGGATATGGCTGTATCGTTTGATCTAGCGATTGTAAATACGTTTTAGAGAAAGAGGGAGGAGCATATTATTACGTACAAGAGTGGAGGCAGAACATCGCAAATTGATTTCATACTGTATAGGAGGGCGCAATTGGCCGAGGTGAGGGACTGCAAAGTTATTCCAGGAGACCATGTGACGCCACAACACCGGTTGGTAGTCATGGATGTGATGTTGAAAAGAGGAAGAAAGACCCGAGGAACAACAGTGAGGAGAATTAGGTGGTACAAACTGAGAGAGGAGGAGAAGAAACGGGAATTTAGAGAGAGAGTGTTGAGTGAAATCCATGTTGATGAACAGAATGTACAGGATTGGGGGGTACATAATGCGAATGTCATGAGAACGGCAGGTAGAGACATATTGGGGGAAACATCAGGTAAAGTGTGGGAAGATAAGGAAGGATGGTGGTAGAGTGATGAGATCCAAAGAGCACTACGAAGTAAGAGAGAAACTGAGAAGTTATGGGAAGAATCGAGGAGTGAAGAGTGTAAGGTGGTATATAAAGAAGCAAAGAAACAGGCAAAGAGAGCAGTGGCGAGAGCAAAGGCGGAGGCATATCGGCAGATGTATAAGGATTTAGAGGATCGTGAAGGACAAAAGAAGATATACAGATTGGCTAAGAGCAGAAATAGAGCGACAAAAGATTTTACACAGTAAAACAAATTAAGGGAAGGGAGGGGGCGTTGCTGCAAAGAGATGAAGAGATAAAGGATAGATGGAAGGAATATTTTGAGGAATTATTAAATAAAGAAAACCCAAGATCTTTCTATGAGGATGGATTACCAAATGTAGCTATGACAGAACAAGTGGGGAGGATGGAAGTGAGTCGTGCTCTGAATAGGATGAAAAATAACAAAGCGACTGGCCCAGACGAGATACCAGCCGAGGCATGGAAGGCACTGGGAGATGAGGGGGTGGATCTGGTGTGGGATCTAATGCAGAAGTTGTTTGACCAGGAGGTGATTCCGGATGAGTGGCGGACCAGCATCATAGTGCCTATACTCAAAGAGAAGGGAGATGTACAAGATTGCACGAATTATAGAGGGATCAAGCTAATATCACATACAATGAAGATATGGGAGCGAATAGTGGAGAGTAGGTTGAGAGACGAAGCGGAAGTGTCAGTGGAACAGTTTGGATTTATGCCGGGAAGGAGAACGACAGATGCAGTTTTTGCATTGAAACAGTTGGCAGAGAGGTACAGAGAGGGGCAGAAGGCGTTGCACATGGTTTTTATTGACTTGGAGAAGGCATATGATAGGATACCACGGCAGGAAGTTTGGAGATGCTTAAGGGAAAAGATGGTACCGGAGAAGTATGTTAAACTGATCAAGGGGATGTACAGGGGAGTAACAACTAAGGTGAGGAGTAGCGTGGGTGTGTCAGAGAGCTTTGGGGTGGAAGTTGGTCTGCACCAAGGATCAGCTTTGAGCCCCTTCCTTTTCAATGTGGTATTCGATATGTTGACGGACAGGATTAGAGGGGAGGCGCCGTGGTGCATGATGTATGCAGACGATGTTGTGTTGAGTGGGGAGACGAAAGAGGAGGTGGAGCAGCAGTCGGAAAATTGGAGAGAGGCGTTGGAAAGTAGGGGGATGAGAATTAGCCGAAAGAAGACGAATATATGAGATGTGATTTGCAGCAGGACCGAGGAGGGGAAGTGACATTGAGTGGAGAGCGTGTTAAGACGGTGGAGTATTTTAAATACCTGGGGTCAACAGTGGATGCAGAGGGGGGAGCAGAGAGAGAGATAAACTGTAGAATACAGTCGGGGTGGAAGAACTGGAGAGACGTATCAGGGGTGCTCTGTGATAAGAGGGTCCCAGTGAAACTGAAGGGAAAGGTATTCAAAACAGTGGTGAGGCCGGCAATGTTGTATGGAATGGAGACTGTGCCACTGAAGAAGAGCAATGAAAGAAAAATCGATGTGGCTGAAATGAAGATGTTGAGATGGATGTGTGGAGTGACGAGGAGGAATAGGGTCAGAAATGAGCATATAAGAGGAACAGTGAAGGTGGCGGAAGCATCTAAGAAGGTGCAGGAGGCTAGGCTGAGGTGGTATGGACACGTCAGGAGAAGAGAGGAGGAGTATGTGGGGCGCAGAGTGCTGGAGATGGAGTTGCCGGGACGGAGAAGAAGAGGAAGACCGAAGACGAGATGGAGGGACTGTGTGGTGGCGGACATCAGGGAGAAGGACTTGGAGGAGGACGCGGTATACGACAGAGGAGAGTGGAGAAGACGAACCAAAAACAGCGACCCCATGTAAAGATGGGATAATAAGCTACGGAAGAAGAAGACACTGCTCACATACCATGTGGCAATCCTTACAATGTTTCACTATATCATCCAAAAATTCGAGACACCCCTTACACAAATCATGATGCCGTCCATGTTTTCGACTTTTATCATAACTAGCGTACGGGTCCCTTATATTGCGGATGGAGAGATACGTTGTCCCTGACAGTCCTAAGATAAGTAGGGGTCTTGTACGATCTCTCACACTGCTTTTAAAAATATACACGGTCCTACGACGATCATCCATTCCAAATACAACTATACGAACATTCATTTCCTGCTCTACCTTCTCAGCTCTTCAGGACCCATATTACAATCAAATTCAAGCTTGCAATCTAAAGCCAGTTTACGGGCACGCTCACTACCGTAGGCAAACGAATTTTTTGCGTCCGTGTATTTAGTACGGTAAACATACGGACAAAGACTAATGCTTAGAGCCGCAACCACGATCGGCATTTATATGCCGTCTGTAAATAGCCTGAGAATTGAAGTTAAGAGTATAAGGTGTGGCACTATGACCCGCAACACGGAATACACGGTCAATATATACTGTGAAGTTGTCCATACTGAGGCTGTACTACTTTAAGAGGCCAGCATTATACAGCCTGATATATACTCTATATCTACAGCTACCAAGCGTCTGAATGGTATTACTACCCAAAAATCATCTACATCCCCGTCATCTGACCCGAACCCGAAGGACAACCTCGTCCTGACTTCACGTTCGTCGCGGTTCTGATGGGCAAACTCTACAATACGTTCAACTACGCGCCGTAGTCCGTGTTCAACACCATTGCTATACATGGATCCAGGGTCAACCCTGACTACGTACCGATTTCTAGTCATGGCTGGGGTGGGGGTGGAGGTGCGCACCAACTCGAATGTTATACCTTCTTCTACAGCACGAGAAACTGCTGCTGCTGTTGTGGAGGATGTAGCCGGAAATGAACAGGAATAAGGGGGGTACATTTTTATTTGAGGAAGGTACTAGTGTGGGGGTTGTGTCGTAAGACGTAGATGGTTGGGGCTCTATTACTGGGGGTGTAACAACCGGCGCACTCCTGGCACGCTTTATGCCTGACGTGGAAGGTTCATCATGCCTCCGCTTTGAATTGTCGCATGGTGGTGTTATAGATGTCGCTGGTGGGGCTCGTCAGCGGGTATGGAGTCTGTAACCACAACTACACTGTCGTCGGCGTCGCCTGTAATATCGATGATGAAGACATTATGCTGTACCTCATCGTCATTCACGGTTCTGTGAAAGAAAAGGAAAAATCAAGACTGGAGAATATAAGGAACACCACTTAATTTTTTATTATATTTTGTAAATGACCTACATAGGAGTGTAACGTGTTAGAGATGGATTCTGTTGAAAAATTCAGGTTCACGAGCCCGTCCACATTTATTATATCTGGCCTTACAGGATGTGGTAAAACGTTGTTTATGCTTAAAATCATTGAAGAAAAGGGAGAGATGTTCTCAAAATTTATGCATAAAGTTATATGGTGCTATTCGACGTATCAATCAGTTCAACGAGTATGAAGATGATATTTTATTCCACAAAGGTGTATATGACGTTAATTCGTTAAAGGGAAATTAACATACAGTCATTGTAATTGACGATTTCATGTTGGAAATGGATAAGACGTTTGCCGGGACATTTACAGTGTTCTCCCACCATCTTAACATAAGCGTGTTCTTCATCAATCAGAATCTATTTTTCAAAAAAAGATACATGCGCGATGTGTCGTTAAATACACAATATCTAGTCTTATTCGCGCAACGTAGAGATGTGTCACAAATTGGGGTATCAGCTAATCAAATGTTTCCAAAATCAGCGTAAGGAGCTTTTGGAAGTTTATAAAGAAACACACGTCAACGTTACGGATATTTGCTTTGTGACCTTCATCCGCGAAACACGTTTAGGGTGCTTTTAAGAACGAATATATTTCCAAACGAGCCAGAAACGGTGTATATTCCAGAATGACAAAGAGGCTAAAGAAATACCATGAATTAGTAAAAATCTATGATCGATTGCCAAGGGCAATGCAACAGATGTTTACTAAAATTATGGACTCCGACTTTTTAAAATGCATCTTTGAAATCTGTCTTAACGTTATAAATTGCAATGTATCAATGAATCCCCCTCAGAAGGCTCGCTTACGCCGTTACAAGGACATAATACGTACAATCGCTCGTAAAAGTCATGCTGTGGGGAAGAAAAAACGACTTATTGTACAAAGAGGTGGGGGTCATTCCTCCCCATCTTATTTTCAGTTTTGGGGCTTTACGACTAATATAATGAAGAAAGTGGTAGTGATTCCATACGAGGTGTATGCTTCACTGCAAAGTTCAAAGAGTCCAGACACGGTTCTAGAATCCCTAAAAGCAGGCTTAAAAGAATGGAAAGCGAATTGTTAGTCCTATTAAACAGTGAAAAAACACCTGATGAGAAAAGAATCTTATACCAAGAAGCTCTGCAGAAATTTCTTCATAAGTACAAAAATTATAAGAATCCTACAGAGATCCCCGTGGTTATTAGGCACAGAGGCACAGCATGGACAACGATGAGCATGGAGACATACGACCTGGGGCCGACGATAGAGCTGGCCAAACAAAGAATAACGGGTCGGCCCCACAACATATCGAGCATGTATTAAAAAGCACCCCCCACATACATTGAGGATTAAAGGTTTAAGTCTTTATAAATGAGGGCCCAACATACAGTGGGCCGATACAGGTGAGATCATTGTGGAAGGAGCAAAGGTACAGGGATCGAATATCGTAGACATCGTCCATGATCTGGTGAGAAAGTGGAATAGCCCCTCACCATCAGGATGGAAGCATATTAAAGCAAGACTACAACAAATAAATGTCACCAAAACATTGATAGTAAATCTGAACAGGTTAAAAGACTTGGAGCATGCCTCGCATGTGCCACAACTGAGAACGCCATCACCCCCAGCGGTAGCACCTCTGAAGATGAGAAAGAAGAAACCAAACAACAACAACGATCAACCCTATCCACATGCCTCTAAATTACGCAAATGGCCAACATATTAAGAAGACGTTATTATAACATTTCTAGCCCAACCTCCTACGGAGGCGTTGATAGACTGTACAGAAGTGTTTACAATGATGGAATAGAGAAAAAGGATGTTGAGAAGTTTTTACGAGGGGCAGGACGCTTATACACTTCATAAGCCGGTGAGAAAAAGGTTTAAAACAGCGAAGACAACCGCGGCATTGATTGACTCTATTTGGCAAGCAGATTTAACAGACATGCAAAGATATTCAGTGCATAACGATGGTTACCGCTACATCCTATTCATAATATATATATTCTCTAGATATCTGTGGCTAATTCCTCTGAAAAATAAATCTCCTGAAACAGTTGCTAAAGCCACCAAAACGTTGATGTTGAAAGAAAACAAGATTCCTAGCAATTTTTGTACGGATATGGGGGAAGAATCATTGGCCCCATCATAAACCGCTCACACCATCGCACGATTGGTACAACATCTAACGAAATTTTAAAAAGAGGTACGTGCACAGAGCCTAATGTGAGAGAAGATATTCGTAGAACACCGCCACACTCTGCGTTCTTCAAAATCAATGATTATGTAAGGCTGTCGCGTTCAGGAAATAAATTCGCAAAGGGATTTGAGCAAGGTTGGACACGTGAGATTTTTAAAGTTAGGGCTATGAGGCCAAAAGGCGAAATAATGCTGTATTACGTTGAAGATTTGAATGGGGAAGAAATCGCAGGAGGCTTTTATCGCGAGGAGTTGCAGAAAGTGACATTTAATTTAGGAAAAAATGTGTTTAAAATTGAAAACATTTTAGGCAGCAAATGTTCAGGAAAGAGAAAAGTGTACCTGGTTAAATGGCTATGGTACCCAGAAAGCTTCAAGACCTCTATAAAGCTGATGCAATAAAGAAGCTTAAATAGTATGCAACATGGCGCCTAACCATTTCTACGTCACACTCCCGGCCTCCTCGTCCCTCTCTGTACACCATAACAACACACTAGCCAACTTTGTAACAGAACTCCACGGACCCATTGAATTCGGTCGTGATACGTATGAGGTGGGGAGATGCGAAATTCAGCTGGACACCCTCTTTTTAAATATCGATTATAAAGATCCCGTTTTTATGGTTCTTAGAGACCTTGATGAGTGTGAAAAAGCTGGGGTAACTCGGGATGAAACCATACGTATCGCCCGGATTAGGGATGCACGGTATTACATTACAGTAGTAACACAAGGTCCGAGCCGTTATGGTGCGGCTGAGGATGTTGTGAGAGACTTAAACGTTAGTTTAAAAAACTAAAATCTTACGGCTGATTTATCATAGTATACGAAATCGTAAACAAAGAAAACCCTGCACATATTCTGATCGTAAAATCACAGCCTAACAGAAATATTAAAGACAAAGGGCTCTTCAAAATTTTAACCTAGGGGCGATATCGATCAGTCTTCCAAAGAGATGCCTTTCACGAAGTACAACATGACTTGTCCAGCCTAATGTATCAGATGAAATTGGAGAAATTGATGGCTATACACCCCCAGACATGTGCTATATTTACTGCAATAAAGTGGAGCACCAGTTTCTTGGGGATACCCAGGCACGCCTGCTGCGCATCGCGCACATCCCCAACAATAGAGGAAAGAGCTTGAGTATTACATATGACAGGCACCATTATGTGAATGTCGCAGCAAATCTAATAATCAATATCTCAATAATATACAGTATATAAGAACGATTGAGGGAAAAAATTACCCATTCAGTGATGGGAGCTTAACAGTGAAGCTGCACTTTCGACGCACTGAGTTATAATCAGAAAGCATTTCACAGTCTATCGAGTTGTGAGATACCAGCGTGGTAGTGGGCTTTGGTCCATTTTTTCAACCATACTATGTACGGCTGTTCCCTTGCTGAAGAGGGGTGCCAGATATCTCGGCAGGAAAGCACTGCAATCAGGTCTTAACACGGCAAAAGACATAATGGCTGGGGCTAAACCTGAAAAAGCTCTAAAAAACACTTAAAGCGTACACGGGACGAAATCATTAAAGATGCAAAGAGAAAAATGCGTGGTGGTGGGAAGAAGACTGGCCGGAAGAAGAGATTACCAGCACGTGGCGTTAAACGTAAAAGGACATAAAAAAAGAGTGTTCTAAGCAAATGAAACCTATGGTTCACCATTTTTTTGATTGATATAAGTTAAGGACATTCCTCTCATGAATCATAGACTGTTTACTACTTGTCGAGATAGGTGGTACTATTTCTGACTCGCCATGACACGCTTCATCCATCCGTGTAGGTCACAATGTTCTAAATCGGAACTGTCCCTCATTGACATGCCCCCAACTCAAGTTTCTATTGAGCACAGTGACTTTATTAAAATTAATCCATTAAACACAATTAGTTCCCCGAGTGCTCCTATAGAATTCGTGACACCCGGCTCAGGCCCTTACTTTTTTGATCCAAGCTGTGTGCACATGTACGCTAAACTACGTATAGCCCATTCTGATGAAACGGACTGTGATGACAAATATGCTGTATACCCCGAAACAAACATTCTGCACTCCATATTCAACCAGTGTGATGTATATTTAAATCAGGTCAACATATCGGCAGGAACTGGGTACTATCACCTACGAGCCTATCTGGAAAATGTTCTCAACTTTTCCAAAGAAGCGAAGGATACCTTTTTAAATGCCGAGGGTATTATCAGACTAAAGACGAAAGTAGTATAAAGGACAAATTTCAAAATTCTAAAAAGAAGTATACGAGTGTTTTGGACGCTTGCATACAGACTTCACATTCCAGGAGAAGTTGCTTGTGAATGGGGTGGATATGAAAATAAAGCTCATCCGCACGAATCCTAAGATTTGTTTAAATCTGGGGGCTGATCAAGAAGAGGGTGCAAAGCCCGTTGTGATTCATATTATTGAACCATACCTTCGCGTACGCCGTGTGAAATTAAGTTCGCCTAAAACCTAAAAATAGAAATTGAGAAAAATTTACGACAGTAAAATACCCAATTAACAGGTACAGATCAAACTATACAGGTGCCAGCAGGGTTGGCCTCGAAACAGATAGAAAACGTGGTCCTGGGAGTTCTACCTAAAAGGATATTAATTGGAATGCAGGAACACGCTTCGGTGAATGGAAAATACAAAAAGAACGCCTTTAAATTCGAGAATTTTGGCCTTAAAAATATAACTATACGTCAATGGCGTTGCGTTGGGGGGCTATGGATATGGATTATTCATCAGACTCTGTGTTCCCGCTTTGCGCGAGACATATAGTAATCTGGCCCATATTGCAGGTGCTTGTGATGAGCTCGGGATTGGGGTAACACAAAAAATTCATCATCAATTTAACTTTATCCGTTTGACATCAACCTGACTTATCTGCTAGTGTAAATACAGACTTAAGTCCACAACAGAATGGAAACATCTCAGTCAGATTGGAATTCCCAAGCCGATAGACGCGCCTATTAGTGTACTATACCTCGAGTCATAAGCCCTAATAGAAGTTGACAGATTTAGGGGCGTTGTCACTGACTTTTAAAAGGACGCGAATACACTTCAGAGAGTAATGAATAGTGAACGAATCACGCGCTCCAAATTTATCGGTGTGTTTACGAAGAATGACATTGAAATTGCCAACTACGAGAGAATGCGGTGGTCTTATTGTGAATACCGATGTTATTGGTGGTGAAGGGATTCTGGATAGCTATCTACTTTAAAAATAGGGACCGCCTATACTATTTTAATTCACTCGGGACTCATCCATGGAATGACATTATTATTGTAAAATTTCTCGAACAGCTACACATTCCCGAAATTGTCTAGAATCCCTCGATTCCAGGGATACTTTAGTAGTGCATGTGGTATGTATGCTGCCTTTCATTTCTCATGCACATGTCACGTGGTAAGGAATTTATAATTTTTTAAAATTATTCGACCCGTGTCACACTGAGCGGAATGATCAAATGGTATGCAGACAGATAAAAAAGGTTCCCGTTTGTGCGCACTCGATGTTTGTATGATGTTTTGCTCATATATATAAAATGAATAATTGCATTAATGTTGTCTCCAATAATGTTAGTTTGTGTATTCTGTAGCTTATTTAAAATGTAACGGAACTAATTCTGTAGCTAATTTAAGATGGATATAAAAATTGTATTTTAAAACATGATTTCTATCATTTAATAAATTGATGAAAATACATTGAGTTCTTCTTACCCGAAACATAAGAAAAGAAAAAAGCTTACATTATTTGTGTTGATGTGGCAATCGCTGGGTTGAATGTGCGGTAAAACTTCTACCTCCGTATTCAGGTCCACGACATGCGTTTCTTCAATACTATCACGAAAACATTGTATAAACAAGTCAGCTCCTCATCGGACCTTTAAAGAGAAAGGATAATTTTAAATTAATTTTGATTAGTTCATACATTTTCTGAATTTTTTAATAAAAACCCATTTGCTTTCAAAAAACACATGCAGAGTGTATATATATATATATATATATAATATATATATATAATGAAGAGTTACAATGTGAAGTATCAAATATCTTCGAACCGCTCAGAGAAGTTTGTGACCTTTAAGAGAAAATATCGAATAACTTCAAATTTCAAATGAATTTATTATGGAATTTTATAAAATTATTTAAAACTTGCAAAGGAGTTTTGATTGTTACAAGTTAAAAAAAATCAATGATTTTTGATGAATAGAAATATCAAAACAGGACTTTACCATAATTAATTATTATTAATTACTAATGCAAACTAATTTCTAATTAAAAATTGAGGATACCTGCTATTTTTATCTCATTACATTTTACAATAAAAATGTAATGATATGAAAATAAATTACTACAGCCCCTCCATATACATTTATATATGATGAAATAATCATGAAGGAAACACAAAACGGTGCTCAAGAACATTCGCCTAATGGCATCCTCAGGAACACTAAAATAAATATCAAGTTCGCGACTATATATAGGCCATAAAAAAAAAAATAAAATAGAAATACAGGTAAATAAATTTTTATACTCACATCTCTACTGCATTCCCTTACGCCGGATTGTACGGAGCGTCATTGCAAATATCATCAACTGTTTGTGTTGGAAATAATCCAGCCCGATCGGTTGCAGTAAAAAGACTAATTATAGCCATCGCGGCAGTGTCACCATCTTCATATAAAGCCGATAAACTGTAAAGTTGTTGTGAGTGACTCATGATGCGTGTGTTTATTCACTGGTGAAAATAACTGCTGTGAGTTCCAGCTGAAAATACTTCCTTTTATATGCATGATTCACAATTGTAAGCGCCACCCCCAGAAGACTAATAGACAGTTCGTAAGTTTGCTGATTGGTTGTTAATGTATCTGGGCAGGCTATGTTAAATGTGTGTTCCAATCAGCTGTCGTAACACCGATATAACAGACCCACGCTTTAGGCAATGAGATCCTGATTGGTCACCTTCACGAATAATGAAGGTGTGTCTTTATCAATTTGGCTTATTCTCTCCGAAGTTTTATTTTCAATGCTCACATCTCACGGTGAATGAGTGAATTGTCCACTCGCACGCTCTGTCACGGTGCCCTCAAGTATTTTGCATTAGTGTAGATTTTTATTTTCCATTATTATATAAGATTTTAAATATTTCCACAACGCTAATATTCTTACAGCCCTGGCACGATTTTTTGTTTAGAAGATGAGTGTGAATACTTTATTTGTGCTTATTGAATTGCATTTGTACTATTATAATACTCTATTTCTAATTTATGTAATTTGTTTGTATTAAATAAAAACAAACGTCGGTCTTTTTGCACTCATCGTCTCGCAGCTTCATCCTCAGATTTCCCATTTTAGACATGGGATAGGTTAGGTTAAGTTACATTGGTTATGGAATCCGACCCCATGGGTCGCCAGATCATCTGGACACGGTCTCCCGTCGAACTACTACCCACACCTAACGTCGCTTAACATCGCTGATCCAACGGGGAGCTGTGCTAGAACGCGACCACAATGCATGCGAAATACATATACTAAATATTGCACATTATGCAATTAATTAGTAAATTTTATGCTCTTTAGAATTTTAATTTCTAAGTGGAGTATAACAAATTGGAAGCACTCGTGAATTTAAAATAAATAAAGAGGTTTATATTGTCGGTCTTTTTGCACACATACTACTCACAGCTTGATCTTCAACTTTCCCACTTTGGACATGGTTATGTTAAGTTACATTGGTTAAGGAACCGAACAATGGGTCGATGCATCATCATCAAGATGAGATAGGTTAGGTTAGGTTAGGTTAGGTTAGGTTCCAGTTACAAGGAGAATTTATGGTCTGAATCATATGATAGGTTAGGTTAGGTTAGGTTCCAGTTACAACGCAGTTCACTACATCATCATCAAGATGATAGGTTAGGTTAGGATAGTTTAGGTTCATTTACAAGGAGAATCTATGGTGTGAACCATAGGTTAGGTTAGGTTCAGGAGCCAGCATGCTGGAGCGAACAGAGCCTCAGCGCCAAAGTCTAGGTTAGGTTAGGTTCCAGTTACGAAGAGAATCTATGGTCTGAACCGCGCGGGGTCCTAGAACTGTCTCTGGACTCTTTGAGCTTTGCAGTGAAGCATATACAGTAGATTAGGTTAGGTTAAGTTAGGTTCCAAAGAAAGACCAGACCTAGAGACAATCTATATATATATATATAAATCTTTATAAACCATTAGTTAGACCCATTTGGAATATTATATATATATATATATATAATATATAAGGGGCGACGCCAGGCTTTTGTGGATACTCAGGCTCAAACCTTTCAAGCATATATATATATATATAATATATATATATATATATTCACGAATATATAGGCTTGCCATACGTCTCCGATTTGACCCGGACAGAATTACAAGCCGGCCGGGACGCCGGGACAAGAGCTCAAAGCCGGGACTGTCCCGGTCAAATCGGGACGTATGGTAAGCCTAGTTACAGGGATTGTCAAAAGAAGCCGAATTAATTTGATTGTTTCAGGTAAGGCTGTTGTAAGTCCAAGGTCAAGCCAAAGCTTTAAAATTTCTTTTGCATGTTTGCACTGACAAAAATCGGAGTCCTGATAGGTGTATTTCAACTCTGACTTTAAAGCTTTTACGTCAAATAGATTACTGTACTTATATTTAAGTGTTTCTATTAAGTTTTTCGGGAAATTTTCTTTATATACTGCAAACATTAATGAATTGAACAGCTCAAAAAATGAGAACTGCAGAATGCATTCAAATCGTTCCTTCAAGGCTGTTACTGAGATATTCAAAATGCTAAAGTAAATTTCTCTAAAGTCTGTCACTTTTCCTCCGAGTCTCTTAGTAGGGGGAGGAATGGTCGGACAACTTATTATGTCACATGACTTTTTCAGAATTTCATTATAACTTTTGTCACTGATTTTTCCTTCCAGAAAACTAATAAAATCATTAATTTTATTGGAGCAAGTGTAGTTTACGTTCCCCTGAGAAAAAGGGGACACAAACTACACTAGGTCAAAGTTGGGGAATGAAAACTACACTAGGATCTTTAGGAGACATTTTTTAAATGAATCCATCAAATAAAACGTTGAAACTAACGAAAATATTACGACTTAACCTAACCAATCATCAATATATATATATATATATATATATATATATGTTAACCCCCCCCCTTTATGGCCCTGAGTCGGTTCGGATTCGACGGGGGGGTTCTGGTTAGGAGGCAAGCAACGGATGTTTCTTCTTTATACTTTTCTATAATTCTTTCTAATTCTTTTCTCTCGCTTATTAATTCTTCTCTTTTTATAATTATCGACTTTTCTTTTATAACTTGTCGACTTACTGACTGAGTTCCTGCAGAGAGCACGGCTCGAAGGAAAAGATAAAAACTTCTTAAAGTGTGGTTTACTTCTTAAAAATTACAGTTGGTACTCTGAATTACAAGGGTAGAGGTTCGACCTCTTTCGACCATGGCTCAGGCTGGAATCTAAAAATACTTAAGTTAAGGAGGCAAGGGGCCTCTGCCCCCTCCTAATGAGGTGCTAATCTGAAGTACAACGATGAAGTGCTAATCAGAAGTCTAATGCAGAAGTGCAATAAATGAAGTCTAATAATGAAGTCTCTAATCGAAGCGCTAATCTGAAGATGGTCCTAATTTTACAAGTACATGCATAATATAGTCTAATGTTTGGGGAGACAATCGAAGGTTAAGTTTCCCCCCTTTTTAAACACATGATTTCAACTAAAAAGAATAAAAAATATAAAAATAACAGTATCGCCGATTCTACATTTTTGACGGCAATATCATTTCGTAATAGCCATAAGCACAATTTTGAGTACATGACTGAGTACGTATTAATTTGGTTCATTACAATTACGATTACAATTATGGATTACAACTACCAATTAATTCATATTCACTTATTATTGTTTTAATTACAATTCCATTAAAGTATATTCTTACATTATAAATTAAATCATTACATTTAATTAGTTTCACTGAAGTACATTACAAGTTATTGTTCATTACAGTTTTATTAAAGTACATTACATCAATTACATTTAATTACAGTTTCAGCAAATTGTTAATCGACATATCTACTACTGAAATAATCTAAATAGGTGATACCATTGATATAATGAAGGGGAGTTAACCGTTGTTCTATAATTTAAAGGGGATTACAACAATGTTATATATTTATAGCTAACAATAATTACGCCAAATTATGTTAAATAATATTAGAACCTGGTTGGTTATCAGAGTTTGAAAGTCTAATTAGCCAGCGATGAGGAAAGCGGAGGAAAATACGATTTTTTTAATTGGAAGTACACGGATATTTATGATAACGTAATACATAAGTAATACAGAATTTGAATGACAGTTAGGTAGAAATAGTAAGTACAAGTAATGAGAACGGGGATAACTATGTGACGTAAGCCGATAACGAACTAGTGGCCAGGCAGAGAAACAATACAGTATATTATAATAACATAACACATAATATAACATAACACATGAGAATGTTATAAATTCGAATGAAAGCGAAAGGAGACTTTTTAACTTTGAGCGTTCGAATTCTGCTGTGATGAGCGGAATTTCGATAATTTAATCTCAGCATTTTTTAATATCTTGCGAGGGTTGAACGCACTTGAAAGTAAAAATGAAAAAAATAAAACGAGAACGTTTTTTCGCGTTCCCGAACGAAACTTCGCGCCTCACGAATTGACAGAGTAAAGATGATTATTTAATAAAAATTACATACGATAATGGTCAAGCTAAAATATGGACGTATGGGGGCGGGGATGAGATGCAAGACAATTCATAATTAATTATAATAACTTTTATAACAAATGGAAAATGGATAATGGATACGACTAAACCATAGAAAGGGTAGATCGTAGGGTTGTGACACGAACAAAAATAGGAAGCTACAAGTAAAATTATTATCCAAACTCGCGTTAAGCGATTTTGGTTCTATGTAAAAATGGACATTCGAACATAAAACTATTGTTCATTGTTCACTTTTTACATTACTCTCCCCTTTTAAAAATGATATTTATACAATAATTTAATAGGGTACCATTAATACAATACAAATGAGAAAATAACATCGTAAGTAATGACGACATTCTTTACAATACAAATCTTATACAGAACAAGTGAGTTATTATATAATATAAAGGAATTCAAAGATTAAAACTTTAGTTTAGACAACCATTGAATAGGATTAATACATTAATTTAGACAACCAATTAAGTTAGACAAACAATGATATGGTTAAAATTTTTTACAAAATTTTATTTATTTTTTTTTTTCTGTTGGGAAAATTACATTCACAATGAATAGGTAAGTGGGAAAAATATAAATCGTACAATCTATAAGCTAATTTTTATTGACTAGTGTAGGTAAAAATAGAATTACGTAATGGATGATGTATAGACCTGTGGTCAAATGTGTAGGGATTTGGAAGGTTTTTTTGAATTAACACAGTTTAAAAATGATGTATAATAATTTTAAGATGGGTTTAGGGTTATATATATATATACACATACATTTACGTTAAGGAATAGATAAAACAACTTAATAAATGCATGAATGCAAAAATGCATGAATGCATGAATGCAAAAATGATTAAGACTAAATTACGCGCAATGAAATAGTTTATTGTGATATCCAATGATTTGAGCATGAGGTTTGTATATATAGTATATATAGTGTGCATGCATTTTTATTGACTGTTGTAGGTACAAATCGAATTACGTAGTGGATGATGTATAGACCTGTGGTCAAATGTGTAGGGATTTGGAAGGTTTTTTTTTTGAATTAACAAAGTTTAAAAATGATGTATAATAATTAATTTAAGATGGGTTATAAATTTTTTTTAAGTTTAAGTCAATTATTGTTATTGTTATTATTATTATTATTATAAAATTCTAAATTACAGGTATCGTTTAGTTGTCGGAAAATTAACCCAAAAGTGGATCATTTAAGTGACTATAGTTACTAATATCTAATTGTAAAACACAATAAAACTTAAACTTTTAAGTTCAAAGAAATGTATAATAGTCATCAAAGAGTTAAAAATAAAAAAACACAACTTAACATAAATTGAGCCATCGTACCAAAGAGGAATTAACCATGGTTGAACCATTTTTCTGGTTGACACAGTTCAACTGGGGTTGGGGGTGTTAAAATAAAAATTAAAAAAAGACAAAGGTTGGAGTACGACATTCGGGGGAATTGAGTGACTAAGCGGGGGATATGTTTGAAATTGACAATTACATCTTTTCGGGAGCACTTTGCTCTTTTTTTTTTTTTTTTTAAAGATTGCTTGTCACACTACTTAGAACAAAAACTAAAAAAAAGTTGAAACAAAACGGAGGGACGGCATGTTCCTCATATACATTACAATAATTACCAAAATCGTTACAAACAATTGTAAAAACGGTTTTGTGGCAATTAATGAATTACATAACTATATATTTATATACATAACAATGCATGAAAAGGGAAAGACAAATCAGTGAATTTCCGTCTTTCACACAAACAAAAAAGGTTGAACCAAAGACGCAAATCGGTCAATTCAGGTTGAATTTTTAATTCTCTTTTACAAAATAAAAGGTTGAATTAAATTCTTAAATTAAATTTTCTTAAATTACAAGGAAAAGTTGAATTCAATTGACTGCATTGAAAACTAACTTGGGACTTGAAATAAAAATGACTTGGAATAAATCTCTCTGACTTCAAGTAAAACTCTGACTTGAAATAAATCTCTCTGACTTGAAATAAATCTCTCTGACTTGAAATAAATCTCTCTGACTTCAAGTAAAACTCTGACTTGAGCTCTATCGAGTATTCTGAAACTGAAAGTGAAACTGACTTGAACTCTTATCAAGTAGTATCTTGAAACTGAAAATGGAACTGTCTAACTTGAACTCTTATCAAGTAGTATCTTGAAACTGAAAATGAAACTACTGACTTGAACTCTTATCAAGTAGTATCTTGAAATTAACTCGGTTACAATTAACTCTGTTACAATTAACTTTTGTGACTTTTAACTTTTGTGACTTTTAACTTTTGTGACTTTTAACTTTTGTGAAAATTACTGTTTCACTAAAAAAAAGTGTATCACTGGTGTATGGAATGTTCACTGTGTTTTGTGTTAATTCTGGCTCCATACTAAATATTAACTGTTAATAGTACTGATTTTTCAAATGTTTATAAATTACTTAAAAAACAAAATGCACTTAACAAAATTTTCTATGGGGAAATCCTTGAGACGTGTCTGAAGACGTCTTGCTGGCTACTTGTTCCTGGGTGAAAACTAGACGTGGAGAACTTGGAGTCGTGACACACCGGTCAAGGGTGGATGTTACGAACTAGAAGTCGTGACACGCCGGTCGACTGGTTTTATCCTGATGCAGGGTAATTTCTATCTTGGCCAAAGAGTGGCCTCTTCTTAAAATCTTCTTCTTTCTATCTTGTTATCCTGGTGCAGGGTAATTTCTATCTTGGCCAAAGAGTGGCCTCTTCTTAAAAATCTTCTTAAAGTAATCTTCTTATTATCCTGATGCAGGGTAATTTCTATCTTGGCCAAAGAGCGGCCTCTTCTTAAAATCTTCTTGTTAAACATCTTCTTGTTGAACATCTTGTTAAACATCTTCTGGTTAAACATCTTCTGGTTAAACATCTTGTTAAACATCTTGTTAAACATCTTCTGGTTAAAATTAGGGGTGTTAGACCCCATATCATCTTCTTATCCTGGTAAAGGGTCGCAACTTTGTTAGAATCTTCTTATCTTCTTCTTCTTCTTATCCTGGCTGGGTCTGGGGTGTCCCGTATAGACGAGGCGTTCTTGGTTAAGGGGCTAGGGGCCTCTGCCCCCTCCCCTGCAGCGAGGCTGCAGTCCAAAGAAGAGTCTCGAATGAAGTTCTCTGATGAAGCGCTAATCTGAAGATGGTCCTAATTTTACAAGTACATGCATAATATAGTCTAATGTTTGGGGGAGACAATCGAAGGTTAAGTTTCCCCCCTTTTTAAACACATGATTTCAACTAAAAAGAATAAAAAATATAAAAATAACAGTATCGCCGATTCTACATTTTTGACGGCAATATCATTTCGTAATAGCCATAAGCACAATTTTGAGTACATGACTGAGTACGTATTAATTTTGGTTCATTACAATTACGATTACAATTATGGATTACAACTACCAATTAATTCATATTCACTTATTATTGTTTTAATTACAATTCCATTAAAGTATATTCTTACATTATAAATTAAATCATTACATTTAATTAGTTTCACTGAAGTACATTACAAGTTATTGTTCATTACAGTTTTATTAAAGTACATTACATCAATTACATTTAATTACAGTTTCAGCAAATTGTTAATCGACATATCTACTACTGAAATAATCTAAATAGGTGATACCATTGATATAATGAAGGGGAGTTAACCGTTGTTCTATAATTTAAAGGGGATTAACAACAATGTTATATATTTATAGCTAACAATAATTACGCCAAATTATGTTAAATAATATTAGAACCTGGTTGGTTATCAGAGTTTGAAAGTCTAATTAGCCAGCGATGAGGAAAGCGGAGGAAAATACGATATTTTTTAATTGGAAGTACACGGATATTTATGATAACGTAATACATAAGTAATACAGAATTTGAATGACAGTTAGGTAGAAATAGTAAGTACAAGTAATGAGAACGGGGATAACTATGTGACGTAAGCCGATAACGAACTAGTGGCCAGGCAGAGAAACAATACAGTATATTATAATAACATAACACATAATATAACATAACACATGAGAATGTTATAAATTCGAATGAAAGCGAAAGGAGACTTTTTAACTTTGAGCGTTCGAATTCTGCTGTGATGAGCGGAATTTCGATAATTTAATCTCAGCATTTTTTAATATCTTGCGAGGGTTGAACGCACTTGAAAGTAAAAATGAAAAAAATAAAACGAGAACGTTTTTTCGCGTTCCCGAACGAAACTTCGCGCCTCACGAATTGACACGAGTAAAGATGATTATTTAATAAAAATTACATACGATAATGGTCAAGCTAAAATATGGACGTATGGGGGCGGGGATGAGATGCAAGACAATTCATAATTAATTATAATAACTTTTATAACAAATGGAAAATGGATAATGGATACGACTAAACCATAGAAAGGGTAGATCGTAGGGTTGTGACACGAACAAAAATAGGAAGCTACAAGTAAAATTATTATCCAAACTCGCGTTAAGCGATTTTGGTTCTTATGTAAAAATGGACATTCGAACATAAAACTATTGTTCATTGTTCACTTTTTACATTACTCTCCCTTTTAAAAATGATATTATACAATAATTTAATAGGGTACCATTAATACAATACAAATGAGAAAATAACATCGTAAGTAATGACGATGTATAGGAGAATATTCCGCGCAAGATGAGAGCGAGAGAACGAAACAAATGAAAAAATGAGGTAACCACCCGGGAATCGAACCCGGGATCTTCCGATTGCCGGTCAGATATGATAACCATTACACCATGGGCTCACTCGATCAAGTGCCATAATTCCTCTACATACGCGCAGAAACCAATGCCCCAAAGGGGCACCACCCACATGCCGTACATTATATACATTTAAACTGCAAACACTCAGTATAATTAACGTAAAGAACGACGCTTGTATAGGAGAATATTCCGCGCAAGATGAGAGCGAGAGGTGTAGCTCTGAATACACGAAAGGCCTTGCAATCGTTTTTCTTTTTTCTTGTGGGTTTGCAGCATTCATTCATTTCACGTGTTTAATTGTGAAATTCATCCCATATATATATATATATATTAGGATGATTAAAAAAAATCAAAGTTTTTTTTTATTTGTTCAACCTGTATTTTTGTTCCCTATGACAAAAAAAGTAGTGTATGCCAAATTTGGTGAATTTTAAACAAAATTTACTATGTACTACCAGGCGTCAAAGTTTCCCTTTTTTTCAATTTGTTTGTTTTTACAACTTATGATTTTATGTTTAATTGTTTATATTTCAGAATTTTTAATTAATGGTTTATATACTAGCTTGCTTTTAATTGTTGTTTGGAACTCGCAATTTTGATACCAATTAATCGATTATGGAAGCTAGGCCTAACTCACCATCACCTAGTTGCTCAGTTGGGAGAAGTTCTACAAGAAAAGAAACTGAAGTATGGCTAATTGGGCAGCCCTCTGCTGTACTAAAACATCCGTATTACCATCAGAGAAGGAAATGATGGCCCTCTTCATGCACCACAGAAATATTAAAAAGCGAGGCATTAGAGAATCATGCTACTCTATTGCGGATGATGTGCTAGCAGTTTGGAAAAAAACAGGAATACCAGCAAAACAGAGTAAAATGTAGTAGATAAAATTCAAGGAATACTGAAGGAATGGCAGCTGCTTAAGAAAAACAAAGCAAACAAATTGAAAAGATCACAAAATTTAAATAATAAAGAAGAAAAATGGAAAGATAAACTGGAAAAGTTATTTGACATTGCTCATGAGAATGCTATGCAGCTTATAAAAATAGAAGATAAGAAATTCTTGAAAATGCAACGTGAGAAAGGACGTCATGGAAAAATGGGTACCATTGATGAGGCTGTTGCTAAAAAAGAGCAAAGAGCAGCAGAAAAGCAACATTATGAAAAGAGGAAAGCAGAAGAAGAGATCAAAAGAAAGAAGAATGAGAGGCTGTCATACTCACCAGTACATAATCAGAATCAGAGGAGAGTAAAAGTGATGAATCTGGTTTCTGTGCTGCACAACCTTCAACATGGAAAAGTAAGGTAGGCAAACGTAGAAAATTGTTTGATGATAAATTATTAGGAAGTCTTGATGTTGCAAAATTGAGTGACAGAAATGCGTCTCTAGTTTTAATGCCAACAATCAGACATCGCTTGAATGGGGCATCTGCGTACAAATAAAATGCATGTGTTTCGATACAACGGCAGCCAATACTGGTCCTAGAAATGGTGCAGCTATTCTTCTAGAACAAAAATTCGACAAACGATTTATTGTGGCTGGCATGTCGACACCACATATTTGAAATTATGCTGGAAGCTGTTGTTTCAGTCTTTATCACCATCTTCTGGCCCAGATATAGTCCTTTTTAAGAAGTTCAGAGAAAAATGGTCAAGCATTAATATAGGAGGACTACGAAACAGTATTATCAGATCCAGATATCTATGAAAATATTCATGACATCAAAGATGACATAATTATATTTGCAGCAAATCAACTAGACACATTCCAACCAATGGACGATTACCTAGAACTATTGCAGTTAACAATAATTTTTTTGGGAGGTGAACCAAAAGGTGGAATCAAATTTAAACATCCAGCGGGACTTCATCGGGCTAGGTGGATGGCCAAAATTACATATTCATTAAAATTTTTTGTTCAAATCTCAGTTCAAAATTTCAGTAAAAGACAAAAAAGGACTAAAAGACATCTGTCTATTTGCTATTCGGTTATATGTAAAGGCATGGTTTACAGCTCCTGCGCCATCTTGCGCTCCTCGTCTTGATCTGGAATTATTATAGAATCTTGTAGTCTACAAACAAATAAATGACACAATTGCATTTGTTGCTATTAAAAAACTGTTAGGTCACCTCTGGTACCTATCAGAAGAACTGGTAGCGTTGGCCTTTTATGATGATGAAGTGCCTACTGAAACAAAAAACAAAATGGTAAAAGCCTTGCAAAATACAAAAGAAACTCTTCCTGCAAAACGGGCTTTTCTCGATCCTGCACTTATTCTAACGAAGAAATTAGAAGATTTTGTCACATCAAATACTCAAAGATCTTTACAATAACAGAATTTAGTTCAAAATTTTACTCAAAGATGCTAAAGAATAGCATAATGATGAAGAGTTTAACTCCGCTAAGAAATCTATCAAAGAGTGGAAAGTCGTGAATGATATAGCGGAAAGAGGAGTAAAATTAATGGATGAATATAATAAAATACTAACACATGACGAAGATCAAAAACAATTCTTGCTACAAGTAGTGAAAAACTACAGGGCTGTTTACCCTGATAGAAAAAAGAAACATTGATGAAGTAAGGACAGCTAATGTCTCAAATATCATGCTAGTTTAATTATGCATGCTTGTGGTTATGGTAGGACCTACGGGGGAGCTTTCCACATTAAAAAAAGCAATGCGCTTGTACTGTACCTCCTGGGTGGTGTGGAAAAATTTGACAATTTGAGTCGTTCTGTCAATTTTTAATTGCTGGTAGCAACCCTTAAAAATTAAAAATTTGCTAAAATATTTAGGATAGTTATTTTTATGCTGAAATGAACCATTTAAAGGGTTGAACATTAAAATATAAAAAAAAATTTTTTACCCCCATATTTGAATCACCATAATATATAATATATACACACACACACACACACAGTATGGACATATATAAATTGACGATTGGTTAGGTTAAGTCGTAATATTTTCGTTAGTTTTAGCGTTTTATTTGATTAGGTATACACGGACAAAGTTGGGAAACGCAAGCTACACTAGGATAATGTAGGGGAACGTAAACTACACTAGGCACCACAAGGGAACGTAAACTACACTAGGCACCACAAGGGAACGTAAACTACACTTGTTCGATTTTCTTTTTTGCAAATTCCATGTCCACGATCCTGCACTGTAAAACATCAAATAGTTTTCCAGCATTGCTAAGTAATTCTTCAAAGCAGCAAATATAAAACATAAATAAAAAGTCATCTAGTTTTGCGTAAAGGTTTTCACCCTGGTTTAAACTATCTTCATCTCACGAGATTTCATCATTCAAAATGTCGTCCTACCTCGCTTGCAACGCGTTGACGTCACGTGGTGACGTCATACCAATAGCTCTGTTTCGACGCAGATGTGACAGATTTTATATAAAATTAACACTTTCCATATGTTGTGTATTAAATTTCCTAAAATTTACTGTACTATGCAAAAGTAGAATATATAGAAATACCCAACTGCCAGTATGATATGCAAATATTGCTTTTAAATGTTTAGTATTCAAGAAAATAACATATATTTGGCACAGAAGTAAGTCGTCAGGCAGATGGGAATTTGCCTAACTTCGAACATTAAAAACTTAGTTATTTGGTGGATACAAAGTAGTAAATTAATTGAAATACTAATTAACTTTACGTATGGTGAATATCCAAATGACTTTATAACATTATAAATAAATCATAAGATTTACATCATAACATGTTTTAAAGAGAGACGTCAGGCTTAAAATTGTTTGCCTGACAAGACGTGGAATTGTGCATTTTATGCGAGTTTTAAGTCTTTGTTATTTGAGAAGATGTACAATAATACAGTAATAATTAACTTTGTGTACATGTACAGTAGGGTGGATCACTTTTCACTTTTTTTTAAAAATTATAGCTGGTCAAAGTTTTTCCCATGATTTGGTTCAGTGGAAGGACACTGGCACCATTTTTATCAAAATCGATCAATATTTAGGGGTCGCGCATCGACCTTGAAAATTTCAATTTTGGAAATTTGGCCAAATTGACAATTTTTTACTGAATAAAGATAAATCATCAAATGACCATATTTTCTGAATCCACTCAGTGAAAGAAATCCTCTCAGATACTTACCAAGTTGATAGGACAAGTGGTTTAGAAGTTATACTCACCTTGAGATAGCATTAAAATTTAAAATACCGTATTTGTCCCCGTACCTCCATATGCTGTCTGCCATTGTCTGCTTTTTAGGATAAGATAAAACGAATAAGGAAAGATCAAATGTATTTTGTATTAAAACGGTTTACCGATATCACTAAAGGCACTTACTCCGGTGCCCCTAACTAGGTTCAAAAACTGTATGAATCGTGGTTAGAACACACGTCATCTTAAGGCGTGCGCCATGTACTCTCTCTGCTAACTCCCTTTCCCTCTGCGCTACGTCATCTTGGCAAGTGACGACTTCTTGAAGTCACCGAGTTCTTTCCGGCTCTTTTCCACGAGCTGAAGAAGACCCTGCAGCTGTGACTCGTCTTTTGTGACAGTGTTCGCGTAATCTTCTATCAGTTTTATCCCTCTCTCTGCCACGTCGTTGGTAACTTTCAGATGCGAGATGACATTCTTCAGATCACAGTAGTTCTTATCTTGATCCCACTTATTCACCGGCAGAGTGAGCCACGTAGACGCGCACACCTGCAGGCCTGTGAACACGAACCACGATGACTCATCGATCAGGTCCGGAAGGCGCGTCGTGTCATCAACCGAGACGTTGTCATACGTGAAGTCCTCGGGCACAGCGAGGCGGCACAGCTTCTTTGCCATCTCGTGCTTCACAGTGTCTTCCACTTTGTCACTGCAGAGGGCGAAAACGACGGTCTGAGGCCTCAGATACCACAAGTGCCGCCTGATCACTGCCAGTGAAGCCTCTGCAATCTCGCGATCCACAGCCCTGTACTGCAGAAGACGCTGGTACAACACAAGGTCATTCAGCGGGGCATCAGCTGCGACAGGAGCCGCCAGCCAGGCAGGTGCGTAGAGGAGTGCAGTAAATAGTACCACTCTCTGAAGTTTCTGTACCAGCTCGTCGTCGAACTCCAGCTGACCGCTGAACATCAGGAGCTTCGTGTAGTAGATGATCTGAAACGAATACGCACTGTGATGTATAAATACCGATACCACTCCATATAAGTTTGTTTAATGGTAAATTATTTATCTTATTTTTTTCTGGTAGGGACTTCAAATGGCTGTTTGCAGAAGGCAATACAATATTTAACTTCTAATTCAAAATACCAACCTTGGCCATCCACCTCGCATGATGGTAGGCTCCTGGGCGCATGAAGTGTGTGCCACGACGTGGCTGGGCCCCGAGTACCAGGAGTGTAATCTCCGCCACTTCTCGGTAGTCTTCTCTGACAAGACCAGAAGCGGTGCCGAGGAACTTGACTGCCTCATCTCGGAGCTCCATCAGCCACGTCACCTCCGCCAAATGCTCGATCTCCAGCTCGCGATAAGTCGAGAGGTCGAGCTTGTCCCACCTGAAAGGGGAGTTATGAAAATATTGCATGAAAACGACTGAAGTTTCCCTTTTCGACTGCTATTAACATCATTAGTAGAAGGACGCTGATATCTCAATTGCTCTGAAGGCAAAAAATCATTGGAGAAAACAAATGCGCCTTAGACTTGAAATTCACCTTCTCCTCAGATACTGGAACAAAGGTTCAGTTGGTGCTGTGGTTCTTCCAAACGCGGTGATGACCACTGCCCCCACGATGAGCTCCATAACGTGATGGCGACAGCCCAGCTGGAAGAGCGGTTTACCAAGCATGTTCTCCAGCCGGACCACCGCACCCTGCACCCTCCCCGTATTGGAGGAAGTTGTGTCGAAGCACAGTCCAATCACGTTGTTCTCGCATCCCCAGTCTTTGAGAGCACGAAAGGTCGCCTGGGCCTGGGACAGACCGGTGCCGTCAGCAACAGTCGGAACGGCCAGCAACTTTCCTTCTGTGCATTGGGGAGCTCCGGAGATGAGAATCGCCTGGCGGTGCTCCAATGATCCAAGAGAGTCCTGAAACGTATGTCATACATGCCAATCCATTATCGTCCACTGGAATATGTCAATCCACTGTCGTCACTGGAACATGTTAATTCACTGTCGTCCACGGTGAGGGCAAAACTGACCTTGATTACTTTACCGTCCCAGTGGACGACAGCATGCCTCGGAGATACGAAGGATTTCTGCACAGCTGTCGACACTTCACAACGATGTGCCACTCTTCCACGGCGAGACGTGTCCTTCGAGATACTGAATTTGTCCAGGTCTGCGGGCGGATCTGCCGAACGTAGGACTGCCGCCACGACACTTGCCACCTATGTGCGAAATTGAAAGGAAATTGACAAGGATGCGTATGGTTTTTATGTGACAAAATAATCACTAAATTTTCCGTCGTTACGTCTATTATATCTTTGTCAAGGAAAGATCATTACTGATATATACACACCTGATTATTGGACATCCGGAAGCGATCAGCCACTTCAATAACAGCCGGTGCATTGAGGATGCGGTGAGGAAGGCTGATTGATACAGTTGATTCTCTCGGCTGTCGGTATGGTGGTTCTAGCTGTGATTCGGAGTTGCTCGATGATCTGCTTTCTATAGATTCATCGTCGCTCTCAGCTTCGGTTCCTAATTTCGTTTTTGAGGTGCCTGGCTCATCACGAGATTGTTGTCTTGAGAGTTGCCGTTTTCTCTTGACAACGAACACTTTATCATTCCCACTCATTGTTGCCTGGCGCAGGCCCCGTTGATCCTCATAAAATTTAATATCTTCTTGTTTGTTGTTGTCTGAGAGCAGTCGACTTTTCTGTATCTCTTCAATAGCATCGGGAGCTCCGATGTCCCAGAGCTTGTTCAGATTTTCTGAAAACTTCTCCCTGCCTTTTCCCGCGTCACTGTCTCTCATCTTGCTCTTCTGCAGCGAGCGCCACTCTTCCCACAGTAACTCCAGTTTTCTTTCGCAGTTACGCCTCGTGATCGTCTTTATACGTGCCATGTTCCAAAATGCCAGAACATTGGCCACCGTGTCTTTTACGGCGGCCTTCCTGTCAGTAGTTTCCTGCTTGGCATAGAAGAAGTACTGGAGAACTTGATGGGTGGTTGGCAATTTGGCACCACCGATCGAGGAAGATGGCTGACCAATTAAGAAGACGTCCGTGGCTGACCTTAGAGAAGGTGGTGCTGTTGTTGCTGCTTTCTCTTTTCCAGAATAAGTAACTTTCAGAGTCTTCCCACTCCTGGTTGTTAACAGTTTATCCATTGTACTAAAGTCTAGACTTATCAAACAAGAATCAATTGACACAGTTGATCTGTAAAAAGCAAACTGTGATTAGTAAAAATATTGGTCATAGACATAGCGTGTGTGTGTAATTGGGATTTTAGGATGCGCCAGCTACTGATGCTATGATTACGTCCATAACGGGGGACAAATACGGTATTTTAAATTCTAATGTTATTTCTAGGTGTGTAACTTCTAAACCACTGGTCCGTTCAACTTGGTAAGTATCTGAGAGGATTTCTTTCACTGAGAGGATTCAGAAAATATGGTCATTTGATGATTTATCTTTATTCAGTAAAAAATTGTCAATTTGGCCAAATTTCCAAAATTTAAAATTTCAAGGTCGATGCGCGACCCCTAAATATTGATCGATTTTGGTAAAAATCGTATCAGTGTACTTCCACTGAACCAAATCATGGGAAAAACTTTGACCAGCTATAACTTTTTTAAAAAAGTGAAAAGTGATCCACCCTAAATTTTACAGTCATAGTGTGTATGCAAATTGCTACATAACCTTATTTATAAATCCTAACATGGTCATTATAACATGTTTTATAAAGTAAAGATATCTGACTCAAAATTTTTAGCCACATATCTTCCCTCTCTTCCCGCGTCTCTCCCCCCACCCTCACTGGGGAAATGGGGTTTAGATCATAGATGGATGGATGGAAATTTTTAGCCTGACAACTTGACAAGAGATGGGATTGTGTATTGTTGTTTTTTTTTGTTAGTTTTTTAAGTCCCTAGCAGGAGAAATAACAGGTCAGGCTGAAGCCTGACCTGCCTGATCCCCTCCGTCGCCACTGATATATATATATATATATATGATGAATAAAACCACGAAGGAAAGGAAACACAAAATGGTGGTCAAGCGCTTTCGTCTAATGACATCCTCAGGAACACTGAAGTACATAAAAAGGTTAAGCCTATATATAGGTTACAGAAAGAAAAAAAGAAAAAATAAATAACATACATACACACACACATATATATATATATACATACATATCTATATATACAAATACATACACACATACATACATACATACATATATATACAATAAACAGAGAAGTAAAAATTAAAAATTAAAACCTAAAAGGATTACCAGTGAGGCGTACAGATTTGTAAGGAAAAATATCGATTTTTAGCACAAGATCAAATAGATTATAAAAATACAAATTTATACTGGAACTCTGCCCGGGTTTTAACACACTGCTGCCTATGGTCAGGTTTCGATATATATAAAAAAAAAATAAAATAAAATGCCAGTCCGGAATACATCGATGTCGAATTGGAAAAAATCAACGGTATTGGAAGTGATTTGTGTTATCCATCTGCGTTTATGGAATCTTGTCTCAACAAGGCAAAACGAACTTTCTATCGTGTCAATATTAACACTCGTACTTTGTCAAAAAATATTTTAGTACTTCCATTTTTCCCGGGCTTTTTAGGCATTGCTAATGTACTTAAACCTTTGGATATTAATGTAGTATTTTCATATAACAATATTGTGAAAAATATCATAGTAAAAAATAGCCCTACCAATAATTCAGGCATTATCTATAAAATTGGTTGTAAACAATGTGATTCCTTTTACATAGGTCAGACGGGAAAGGATTTGCACACACGTATAAAACAGCATCAATATTCCGTTAGAACAGGACAGTTGTCCAGTGCCCTTTTTGTCCATTTGTCAGAGTTAGCCCACTGTATTGATTGGCATAATGCTTCAGTTTTATTCCATTCAAGCAACATTGTTAATAGAAATATTCTTGAGTCTGCCATTATCCAACTTTCAAATAACTTCAACATAAGCAAAGGTCTTTTTCAACTCGATCCTGTTATTTTGAATTCCTTTAAAACAGATTTAGATAAGAAGGGTAAAACATTAAATCTTTGGTAAACTTGTCTTCTACTTTATTAACTTTTAATTTGCATTTATTTTTTTATATATATCGAAACCTGACCATAGGCAGCAGTGTGTTAAAACCCGGGCCGAGTTCCAGTATGAATTTGTATTTTTATAATCCATTTGATCTTGTGCAAAAATCGATTAACTTTTAATTTGCATTTTATTTTATTATTTTTTTATATATCGAAACCTGACCATAGGCAGCAGTGCGTTAAAACCCGGCAGAGTTCCAGTATAAATTTGTATTTTTATAATCCATTTGATCTTGTGCTAAAAATCGATATTTTTCCTTACAAATCTGTACGCCTCACTGGTAATCCTTTAAGGTTTTAATTTTTAATTTTTACTACTCTGTTTATTTTATATATATGTATGTATGTATGTATGTGTGTATGTATTTGTATATATAGATATGTATGTATATATATATATATATGTGTGTGTGTATGTATGTTATTTATTTTTTCTTTTTTCTTTCTGTAACCTATATATAGGCTTAACCTTTTTATGTACTTCAGTGTTCCTAAGGATGTCATTAGACGAAAGCGCTTGAGCACCATTTTGTGTTTCCTTTCCTTCGTGGTTTTATTCATCATAAATATTTTTCACGTGTTACTTTCGTGAAATAATTTTCATATATATATATGAATTTTACCTCCCTTTACAACATTGATCAACATTATATTAGCAACATTGCAATTGCACTCTACCCACTCGTATTTATTTTTTTCTCAGATGGTATGGAATTACATGAGGAGTTTTAATAAATAAATAATTAAAATAAATGGTGCTCTCTGGCAACCCTCTATATATAAATAAATTCAATAACCGTTAACCGTTCCATATATAAATAAATAAATTCAATAACTGGCAACCCCCTCTAAGCATTGAGATTATCTTTCGCTTACCTTTAATAAATGAATAATTAAAATAGTGCTCTCTGTCAACCCCTCCGTATATAAATAAATGGCGCTATCTGGCAACTCCTGACCTTCTATATAACAGATACTGGTACCCAGAGTTCTCACTATGCGTCTGGCGGAGCCAGGCGACACATCTTTCTCTCTCTCTCTCTCTCTCTCTCTCTCTCTCTCTCTCTCTCTCTTTTTCTCCCTCCTCTCTCTCTTAGGTTAGGTATACCCCTTTCGGGGGGTGAGGCCGTCCCAACTTCTTCCCCAAAGACTCTCCTCCTTTCTCTCTCTTAGGTTAGGTATGCCCCTTTGTGGGATGAGGCTGTCCCACCTTCCCCCCCAAAGCTCCCCTTTCATGCAACTTGGGGGGTTACCCCCACCCTTTGTTGCAACCCCCTTTGCAACATTACACCCTCCCCTGTGCAACACCACCCTCTCATTTGCACCATTAATCAACATTTGCAACATTGCAATTGCACTCTCTCATTTTGCGCCATACTACTGGAGTTGATTGCTCTTTGAATGGGTTATGTAAGTTGATTTTTATTGATAACTTTGAACATATTGACAGCAACACTGAATTTGTATAAGTTATTTGTATAACTCATTTTAATAAGCGATCAAAAATTACTACTTTGTTCAAAAGAAGATGTATCGGACGTAGCAAAAACACGATCTATATTTAACCTAATTGATGTATTAATGTTAATTGGTATAACTGTGTATGAAGAGGTTTTGCATTGCATAAATAAATTAAAAATTGTTAAATCGTAAGGTCCTGATTTGGTTTATTCTAAGCATTTGAAGAAACTGAAAAAAAAAAAGAATTAACACCCCTTCTTGTTAAACCTTTTAATATAATGTTAGAGGAGGAAATTGTACCGTCTGTCTTTAAGTTGGCAAATGTTACCCCGATTTTTGAAAAGGGAGATAAAAACTCGCGGCCAATTAGCTTAATTTCGATTGCTGGCAAACTTTTAGAATCAACAATATGTTCTATAATTATAAAGTTAAAAACAGTCAACACGGTTTTCGTAGACAACGTTCGTGTCTAACCAATTTATTGGAATTCTTTCACGATTGTAAATATATACAGATCTACAGAAGCTAAGGCTAACAAAGACCCTAAGATCCACTCTAAGGTTAGCCCGAGAGGATCAACATAGAGCGGTGGATGTTGTGTATTTAGACTTTGTGAAGGCGTTCGACACGGTCCCGCATAAACGATTACTCAAAAAATCAGGGGCGTGGTATTAGGGGCAAAGTATTAAAATGGACTGAAAACTGGCTAATAGACAGAAAACAGAGTTATAATATGAAAATAAAAACCCACTCTAATAGACAGAGTTTATTTCCACGACAGTTTCGACGCCCCACTGGCATCCTCCTCGGGTGGGATACAGAACACGAATGAACCAAAACAAGAGGGAAAAAACAGTCCAGGACCGACCGTTAAGAAATTCGCACCTAGGTTAGATCCCATTCTCCCGACACCGGAAGGGCATTTTCATTAAGTACATTCGCGCAAATCCCTCTTGTTTTGGTTAATTCGTGTTTCTGTATCCACCCGAGGAGGATGCCAGTGGGCGTCGAAACTGTCGTGGAAATAAACTCTGTCTATTATAGTGGGTTTTTATTTCATATTTTGACCTTCACGTAGAAAAAAAGTGAAGTTTTTTTTTGCATTTAGAGTTGTAATAAATGAATCTTAGTCGGAGTGGGCAAGAGTAACTAGCGAGGTCCCTCAGAGATCTGTGTTGGGGCTAATCTTAGTCACTGTTTACGTAAACGATCTCTATATTAATTTGATTAGTAAAATTCCAAAATTCGCGCATAACACGAAACTCGGCGATAAAGTATATAGTAGACTCAATAGAGAGGCGTTGCAAAGTGACCTTAATAAAGTTGTTGATTGGTCGGATAAATGGCAGATGAAATTTAATGTCGACAAATGCAAAGTAAGGGGCCATTCAAAAACCACGTGGTCCTTAAAGGGGGGAAGGGGTTCCTTATTTGACCACCAAGGGCCACATGGGGAAGGGTGGGTCTTGACGTTTAACCACGTGGCCAATACTAAGCATTAAAATATCCTGTTTATAATAATGTTTATCATATTATCATATTTTATATATATATATATATATATATATATATATATATATATACAGGGCCGGATCTAGAAGTTGCGAGGCCCTAGGCAGATCTAGAAATGCGAGGCCCTAGGCCTATATATATGAAAATATGGACTTAATTATCGGTACTATACCAGCAATATTAGAATCCCGCATAGACAGAACTATGGAGCACTTAAAAATTAAACCAAACCAAAATAATCACGCATGGAAATTGTATAAGAAATATAAATAAACCATACAAATAAGTATAAATTATAATATGAATCAAGATTTGTATCGAAAATATAAGACAATGATTTCTAAGATTTATATAATATTATAGGTAATGACTTTCCATAGTATACAAACGTTTTTCATATGTGATGTATAAGAGATGTTGACATTTCATTTTCTATAATAGTGAGCGATCGACTTATCAGGCTAAATATTAATGCTTTAATATTTGGTTCAGATGCTCCTTGAATATTACAGCAAAGCTTTTCTAGTTTTCTTCGAGCTAAACTCTTCAATTAATTGAGAATAATCTAATGAATTTGTTATATCGTTTTCTATTGATAACATAGCTAATGATTGCAATCTCGCTTGAGACATGGTGGAACGCAAATATGTTTAATAAGTTTGAGACGCGAGAAACTTCTTTCAGCCGAAGCAACAGTAACTGGGATGGTTATACTATTCGAAGTGCAACATAAACATTAGGATAAATCTCACTTAGTTGTTTTTGCACTATATAAACAAGGGCATTCCCGAGATCTGTTTTCTCAGGTATAAACCTGCAAAGTACTTTAAGTTCTTCATAGAGTTCTAAATCATTAATATCACTTGAACAGAACGCGCAAAACGGCTTGAGCGAGGCCCCCTTTGGCGCGAGGCCCTAGGCGATCGCCTAGTTCGCCTATAGTTAAATCCGGGCCTGTATATATATATAAGGTAGACTGGGGTAAAATGCTCATGCGGGGTGATAAGTCTATACATATTTATTTCAAATGTAAATGACTGTGCAGGCGTATGTAGGTTTCATCTTGTCCACAAGGAAGTACATTTTACATAAGATTAAGAAGGGGTGGGGGTGACATCAGAAGACCACGTGGTTTTTGAGGGGGGAGTTTAAGTCATTCGCCACAAATGACCACAAGGGGGGGACGGGTTTGAAAACTACCGGAAAAGGGACCACGTGGTTTTTGAATGACCCCTAATGCACATCGGCTCTTGAAATAGCGAGTTTAGTTATTGTATGGCAGTTAAAGACCTTATTTCAGCAACGGAAGGGAAAGATTTAGGTCTTATAGTTACGAATGACCTAAAGTTTTCAAAGCAATGACGTCTAAACCAGTAAGAAAGCTAATAAAGTGTTAGGTTTTATATCCCAAAATTCAGAGTACAAATCTAAAAACATCATACTACCATTATGTAAGTCCTTATTTCGACCACATTTAGAGTACACCGTACAGTTTTGGTCTCTATATATGAGAAAAAACAAACACTTAAAAGAATTCAGAGAAGAACGACCAAGCTTACACCCAACTTTTATAATAAAAGATTAGCAGAACTTGATTTTTATTCACCAGAATAGGGAGGTAGAGAAGCCAACTTATTGAAGTCTTTAAGATATTAAATAGATTTGATAATGTAAGTTTTGAGCACCTTTTTAAATTAGATAATGAGAGCATAACCAGGAATAATGGATATAAACTTAAGGGTAGAAGGTTTAATAGCATGATAGCGCAGAACTTCTTTTCTTATAATGTCGTTCATTTTTGGAATAGTCTTCAGCTGCAGGTTGTAGATAGTACATCACTTAACATGTTTAAGAATAGATTAGATAGATATTTTTCGCAAATCCGAGTTCTGATCTATAGTTGGACTTGGAGAGAGCAGGGAGAGGGCAAATGCGGAGAGACAAGTAAACGACGCTTCGATGAAATTATGCTGCTTCAACTTTGGGCTTTGGTAGCCTGTAATACTTCTGTAATACTATTAACATACAGAGTAATTCACTTTTGTTAATAATTTTAAATTGTTTTCCTTTTTGAGTTGTTCACGAACTTCTGAGCCTTTTTGTTGTTTTCCAAACCAATTGAAGGAATCTCTGAAGAAGTATTTTAAGTTAATTTTATTTTCACTTTTAACTTTATTTCTAAACAGTCATTATTATTTATAATATCAATATTTATTCATATTAACAATATAATAATAATGTCTGGGAGTCATTTAACCGCTTTCGTAACGGCAAAGGTCATATAACGGAGGGGACCTACAGCTTTACGCGTGATTCAAACTATCTAAGGGTAGCTGCTACATCTGAATACAGAGGACGGTCACCCATCTAACTACTGAACAGTCCTAACGTTGCTTAACTTCGCTGATCTAACGGAAATACCGTTGCGTTGCGACGTGACCACGACGTATCTCATTCAATGACATTTATTTTAGGGTTTACGCAACACGTTCACTCTAATACTGAAAAAAATGGTTAAAACAACCAAAAACATGGTTAAATATTTGTCAACCAATTCAAAATACACTGACGTTTTGAGCTTACCACCAGAAAAATGAGCATTTTTGGTTTATGTAATCATCGCATGGCTGGTTTATCTATTTGGATTGATTTGGTTGTCAAATACTCTAGTTTATAACCACGTATATGGCTGTTGTAACCAAATATTTGTTTTTTGCGCAGAAACAACCAACCCAATTTTCAGCTGTTACGTAAAATAGAAGTAGAAAACCTCCCCTATAAAATCCAAGTTACAGGTTCGTTCATTTGAGGTCTCGTGCTTTAACAAAATAAAGAGTAAAACTTTGTGGTTAAAGAAAAGTATCTGAGCAAAGAAAGCAAAGTATCAATTAAACCTGCAGATTTCAATCGAGTCTAATCCATTTGTTCCCTCCGATCTCACAATCAACCGAATCACCAAAGTTCTGTCACTTTGCAAGCACGAAATTTTCAAGTACCACGAAGAGAAAGACTTGCAAAACTTGAATATACCTCCCGTTTAAGTGTCAGACATTCTCTCATATAGCCTTTCCAGATGAATAATTGAATATGTATAATAAATAAACGCAAATTTGATAAAAATGCAAAATATATCCACATTAAATGCCAGATGTACGATATTTAAATTATACATGGGTGAATGCGAAATAGAGAAGGCAGTTTATTAATACATTACATACATGAAATACATACATGAATCATGAAAAATATAAACGACGTACTCGAGAGGAATACAATGTACACGCGTCCCATTTTAATCAACACGGATAAACTTATGAATAGTTTTCTTGATTAAGCAATTATTAAATTTAATTTTTCGTAGTTTTACCTCAGTTACTCGTTTTCTGTTTTCCTCCTGTTAATTTTTTCAATAGAAATACAAAACTGCTTTGATTTCTGTTATTTTCTTTAGTATATAATATACGAGGTGCAGTCAATAAATGCCCGGAATTTTCATTAAAAACAGTCGATAAAATCCGTGCATTTATTGACTGCACCTCATATATATATATATATATATATATATTATATATATATATATATTATATATATATATAATATATATATGCTGGGAAACGGCTAGTGAATTCCTTAATTCCCAGATTAATTAACAAGAAAGATAACTTTACAGTTCATTTTTCATTGCCCAACTTTCCATGATCTTCCTGTACTTGCGAACTGCCTTCTTTGTACCTTCATTCGCTGATGTACAGAAACAGACGAAAGTGTTTGAATTTCTCTTTCCCTTTTCAAGACCAAACCAAAAGTGGTGTGTGTGTGTGTGTTTGTGTGTGTGTGTGTGTGTGATAATAGTCTGCAACCAGTGTTTATTGAAGGATACAAAACTGTTGGGACCCTAATGCGTGTGTTATCGCTCACATGACCTGAAATGTCTTTAACTTTCTGTATATAGTTTACCTTGTACTAAATCGCACAAAAGGTATGGTCACTCAGATTTACTAGAGAGTGTCTCAGAAGTCGCGCACTCTAGGCTTTATAATAATTAATTATTATTAAATTAAATAAAGCTATACTACCTTATGGTACGCGACTTCTGAGACACCCTCTCTACTGCAGGAATAAGAAAGCCTTAAAAATATTGGATCACCTAAAGATCATGGCCCCCATGCTTCGTTAGTTAGCCTTATAAGTCTAACTAACGAAAATATCACAACTTAACCTAACCAATCGTTAGGTCAACTGTACGCCCTTGACGATTAGTTAGGTTAAGTCGTGATATTTTCGTTAGTTAGCCTTATAGGGCTAACTAACGAAAGCTGGGGGCCCTGATCTTCAGGTGATCCAAAATATCTTTTTAAAGACACATCGATTTAAAGTTGTTTACTCCAAAACACCTTATTTTGTGGGTCAGTTGATATATTTTATGGTTATTTGGATAAAAAATTATTAGAATATGTATACAGATGTTTGTATTATAAATACAGTATATGTAAATTTTTATTGGTACACTGGAAGAACTTCTGTACCAAGGTTTGGCGCGTCTAAAAATATACTGTATAAAAATGAACAGTTACATACTCGTATAACTAAGGAATTTTTCTTCGTGGACGAAAGAAAATGAGAGAAAGGAAAGTGAATAGGATAGAAAAACGCTAAGAATGTTACTCATACATCCTAAATGCACATTTTTAGACTTAACTCAAGAAAAGATATAGGGATTCTTCAAGTTGTGTGTGTGTGTGTGTGTGTGTGTGTGTGTGTGTGTGTGTACGCGGCTTCTAACATAATTTTATAAATATTTTGGATGCAGAGCGAGCGAGAGCCGATTTCAAAAATTGATTGTTTCTCATGTTAAACGTATTTGAAGGTAAATGGCGGTTTCGATCAGTGAAATAAAACTATTCTTTCAGTGGCTATCTAATCTGTAATCAGTAACTTAGCGGAAGAGTTCAAAATGTTTCCGCTACGCTCGCTGGCACTCTCGAATGCGTTCATTAACCGGAGCAATTCCTTATCCCGAGAGAGATATCGTGATACCGCTCGAGGACTTTGACCATTCAATGTGAGAAATTACAAGCTTTAAACATGAGTAAGAATCGTTTGTGAAGATGACAATGCCCAGCGCCAGCGAGCGCAGGATGGATAATAGCTCAATTTTAGCTAAAGTTTCACTTTCGGATACTTTTTTGACATCAGATATAATCAGGTTTGTGAAGTCGGCTCTCGTCTACTTTGTAGAATAACTCAAAATGAATTATTAGACAACATACAATTGTAATTATATATATATATATATATTTTTTTTTTTTTGTGTGTGTGTGTGTGTCACTAAGTCGGACTACCACGTCATTCGCTGAGCCCGACATTTAATCAACAAGTTAGTTAGGTTAGATTAGGTTATGGAGTTACGGAGGTGCCTGTTAACAAACACCCTAAAATGCACACTAGGCAAGCCCAAAAAGTTGAGGAAGAAGGCAAATGAAAATAAACAATACTGAAAAATGATACCATGTTTATACTTATAGACGTGTAAGACTTTCACACAGGAATGGTTGTAGTAGTAATAGTAGTAGGAAAACATAGAACAGACATGGCTCTCCCTCGAGTCCCTCCTCCGCTTGCCATTGCTGACAAAATATTTGTGAAAAAAAATTTATAGAAGAATAAGAAAACGTATAATGAAAAGAAGAGCCTCAGGTATCTTTCACACCCTGTATACACTTCATCTCGTGTATCCAGTTACCCATTAAGGGAAAGTGGGAAACCCTAAACTACTTAATCTAATCTACATCATGCATTTTTTAAAGGAGCTTTTTTATTTATTATATACAAGAAATAATCATTTCATTGTTGCATCATCTCTTCGATGAATATGCTGAGAGATTTTATTTTAAAAATTAATTATTTTCATTCCCATCCTTCGGTCTGGAATTATTTAAATAAGGAAGCACTGATCCAGCACTTGCAGCCAGTAGCACACACCAATTTAAGAATTCTCTTGAAAGTGTACATCATGTACGGGACCCCAATAAACCTTAGCCCCCCGCCCATGGCCTAAACCATTAGAGGTACAGTAAAACTAAAAATACCTTACAAAAGAGAATTTAATCCTGCATTTAATGAGAAACAACTAAAACTTGGTGTTCCCGCCATTGGCTTCCAAGACAGCCTGAATTCGCTTTGGGTAGCTTCCCAAAAGTGACGTGAATAGATCTTGATCGTTACGCAAATTTGCTAAAACAGTTTCAATGTGTTGCGTCATTGTATCCTTCGAAAATCGATTTGCTGCAGGTTCTTGAAACAAGAAACATTCAACTTTGTCCTTCATAACTGATCGAATGTGTTCACAGACGTTCAGGTCAGGAGAATTTCCTGGCCATTCTTCATTTCCAAAGAAATCGATCTCATGGTTCCGCAACAACTGTTGAGTGGCTAATGCCTTAAAGCAGGGGCCTTATCGTGCAGAAGTGTGACCTGATCGACATCCATAACATTGTTTGGGTTTCTTAGAAAAGGAAAGACATGCTGGGATAGAATAATATCACGAAAATACTGTCCATCCCAACTCTGACCATTTGGCTTCAGCACCCACATGAGCTTCTTTGCAGTGAACAAAACAAACACACCAACACAGTCTGGACTTTTTAATAATTCGCGATAATGTTCATTGTCATCAATTTCATCTGGTGTTGTGGCTCACACTCGATCATTTTGGTAGTTAGGCCGACGTGTTACGTAAAAAAAAAATTCATAGGAGACAGCTAAATGCATGAAATCATCCACATCCCAATCTTCAAGATAATGGGCAAACCACATTCTGTCATCGATGTTAAGTTGAGTTTTTCTTGGCTTTGGAAGTTCATGCCAAGGCTTTAAACCTTGCCTATGACGGTACAGTTGAATGATCTCACCACTAACGATCTTTCCTCTCAACACTCCGATCTCTCTAGAAAGTTTAGCACAGCTGTTTTTCCGCTTACGCGTACCGCTTTCAATGATGTCCTTTGTTTCCTGAGAGAGTGGCAAATTTGGGCGCCCAGATTTGGTTGTATCCATTTCACATTCATCCAAAGTTTCATTCCAATTTCTTTTGACGAAGTCCTCACTTCTTCGCAACTTTTTGGCAACCTATGAACGTGTTATAAAGGTGGCTCCAGCATCACGAGCTTCTCGAAATGTTATTGCTCGTATGCGATCTATCACACGTTGCCTCTCCGAATCACCAATTAATTGAGAAGCCATTATATTATCACTTTATCAGCTAGAGTAATTTTAATACCTGCAATAAATAAAGAATTTTATATATTTTTATAATCACTAAAAACTATTTCGATATAAGTAAACATGTAAGCTGCAAATGGGGGGGCTAAGGTTTATTGGAACCCCTTATGTTGGTTCCCACTTTTTCAAAAAAGATTTATCTAATTACAATTATCATCATTTTTGTAGTCTTAGTAGTGGGTTGTTATTTTTTCTCTCATTACTACTTGTTTCAATATGTGTTGTATGTTTATCTCCTTTAGTCATAATTTTGTTTGTTTTTAAATGTATTATTGTTTGATTTATCTTTTATATTGACAAGCATATTGCATTATGTTATGGGATTTATATTCGGCCAATAAAGCTTATCATTATCATATCATTATCTTAATCATATCATTATCATAACGTAATTTATATTCCGTCCTTCGCATAGGAATTACTTGGGTAAGAAAACACTGATCCGGAGGCACCTCCAACTAGCCAGCACCCCGAATTTAAGAACTCACCGATAGTGTACATATGCGTTATGAATCATCATATAATGGATCATCACAAGACTATGTATCATAAGCAAGACTGAGGTCACAAACAGAGGAGAGGACATCGATGTCGTTCCGACAGTTCTTGCTTTGTAATTACATGTAAAGCACCGCTCTATTCACATGGGTGTTATTTTTTTCTGAGTATGTATTGTACAGATTCGAAAAAAAATTCGCCTAGAAGCAAAACTTCAAAAACCATAAAAAATTACTAATCAGTAACGATTGGATTTTGTTTTGAAACTGTTATTGTCATCAAAAGTGAAACAAAAGTGAAACAAAAACGCAGTATTGCTAATTATTATTTTTTATGCGTTTCTATAAAATTTGTTTCAAGGCGAACTCTTTTCCAAAACTGTACATTAGGGTGGATCACTTTTCACTTTTTTAAAAAAATTATAGCTGGTCAATATTTAGGGGTCGCGCATCGACCTTGAAAATTTCAATTTTGGAAATTTGGCCAAATTGACAATTTTTTACTGAATAAAGATAAATCATCAAATGACCATATTTTCTGAATCCTCTCAGTGAAAGAAATCCTCTCAGATACTTACCAAGTTGATCGGACAAATGGTTTAGAAGTTACACTCACCTAGAAATAACATTAAAATTTAAAATACCGTATTTGTCCCCCGTTATGGACGTAATCATAGCATCAGTAGCTGGCGCATCCTAAAATCCCAATTACACACACACACGCTGTCTATGACCAATATTTTTGCTAATCACAGTTTGCTTTTTACAGATCAACTGTGTCAATTGATTCTTGTTTGATAAGTCTAGACTTTAGTACAATGGATAAACTGTTAACAACCAGGAGTGGGAAGACTGAAAGTTACTTATTCTGGAAAAGAGAAAGCAGCAACAACAGCACAACCTTCTCTAAGGTCAGCCACGGACGTCTTCTTAATTGGTCAGCCATCTTCCTCGATCGGTGGTGCCAAATTGCCAACCACCCATCAAGTTCTCCAGTACTTCTTCTATGCCAAGCAGGAAACTACTGACAGGAAGGCCGCCGTAAAAGACACGGTGGCCAATGTTCTGGCATTTTGGAACATGGCACGTATAAAGACGATCACGAGGCGTAACTGCGAAAGAAAACTGGAGTTACTGTGGGAAGAGTGGCGCTCGCTGCAGAAGAGCAAGATGAGAGACAGTGACGCGGGAAAAGGCAGGGAGAAGTTTTCAGAAAATCTGAACAAGCTCTGGGACATCGGAGCTCCCGATGCTATTGAAGAGATACAGAAAAGTCGACTGCTCTCAGACAACAACAAACAAGAAGATATTAAATTTTATGAGGATCAACGGGGCCTGCGCCAGGCAACAATGAGTGGGAATGATAAAGTGTTCGTTGTCAAGAGAAAACGGCAACTCTCAAGACAACAATCTCGTGATGAGCCAGGCACCTCAAAACGAAATTAGGAACCGAAGCTGAGAGCGACGATGAATCTATAGAAAGCAGATCATCGAGCTACTCCGAATCACAACTAGAACCACCATACCGACAGCCGAGAGAATCAACTGTATCAATCAGCCTTCCTCACCGCATTCTCAATGCACCGGCTGTTATTGAAGTGGCTGATCGCTTCCGGATGTCCAATAATCAGGTGTGTATATATTAGTAATGATCTTTCCTTGACAAAGATATAATAGACGTAACGACGGAAAATTTAGTGATTATTTTGTCACATAAAAACCATACGTATCCTTGTCAATTTCCTTTCAATTTCGCACATAGGTGGCAAGTGTCGTGGCGGCAGTCCTATGTTCGGCAGATCCACCCGCAGATCTGGACAAATTCAGTATCTCGAAGGACACGTCTCGCCGTGGAAGAGTGGCACATCGTTGTGAAGTGTCGACAGCTGTGCAGAAATCCTTCGTATCTCCGAGGCATGCTGTCGTCCACTGGGACGGTAAAGTAATTAAGGTCAGTTTTGCTCTCACCGTGGACGACAGTGAATTAACATGTTCCAGTGACGAAAGTGGATTGACATATTCCAGTGGACGATAATGGATTGGCATGTATGACATACGTTTCAGGACTCTCTTGGATCATTGGAGCACCGCCAGGCGATTCTCATCTCCGGAACTCTCCAATGCACAGAAGGAAAGTTGCTGGCCATTCCGACTGTTGCTGACGGCACCAGTCTGTCCCAGGCTCAGGCGACCTTTCGTGCTCTCAAAGACTGGGGATGCGAGAACAACGTGATTGTACTGTGCTTCGACACAACTTCCTCCAATACGGGGAGGGTCTCAAGGTGAGTATAACTTCTAAACCACTTGTCCTATCAACTTGGTAAGTATCTGAGAGGATTTCTTTCACTGAGAGGATTCAGAAAATATGGTCATTTGATGATTTATCTTTATTTAGTAAAAAATTGTCAATTTGGCCAAATTTCCAAAATTGAAATTTTCAAGGTCGATGCGCGACCCCTAAATATTGATCTATTTTGGTAAAAATGGTGTCAGTGCACTTCCACTGAACCAAATCATGGGAAGAACTTTGACCAGCTATAACTTTTTAAAAAAAGTGAAAAGTGATCCACCCTACTGTACATTCCTTCGTGATGGATAAGGGATAATAACCAAATGTTGGGAGTTTTGCTTTTCCCTCTATTGACAATTGCTTTCGTTTAAAAGAAAAGTGCTAAGATAACATCCTGAAAACTCCTTTTTCTACTGCACGAGGGTGAGAGTGCCACATGGATTACCTTAGCCCGAACATTGACAGGGTGAGTGGCTGGCCCAACCCATGAGCCAACAGTTGGGAGCGAACCCAGGGCCTCACCGCTCAGAGTCTGATACCGTAACCACTGAATTACCTTACCAGGAGCTCTGAAAATAAAAATTTGTATGAATTATTTTTTTAATGAAAATTATACTGTTTAATTAGTTTATGCGGCAACACTAACTTAATAAAAAAAAATACATTTTTGAAACAAACAATAAGCGAGATTATATTTCACAATATTGTATTATATTGTATACATTTTGTTTTTGTCACTATTCGTATGAGTAAATGGCACAAAATGGAAATAGGATTCTTTATTCAATAATAAAATCCCGCTTTTCTATTTACAGATATAAACTTTCATAGAAAATTGTTCCACCCCTCAATTCAATTTCGCTAAAAATAGAGAGAGAATTTGAATGTAATTCAAAGTTTCATTAACGAATAGATATTCTCAGAATGTAGGTAATATCCCTAACTTATCAACAAGTTCAGAACCCCTTTGCAAAATACGTTAACGATGTCTGAGTTAGATAAAGGGAGAGTCATAAATTAAAATATATACGAATTATATATGATAATTTATACTAAAACTTTTAAATGCGTTGAGAGAGAGAGAGAGAGAGAGAGAGGAGAGAGAGAGTGTTACAAGGAATTACAAGGACAAGAAGTACCTCGAAATGCCTTGCGGCCCATACCGAGAAGGTACCAATAGGAACGGGTGCCACGGAAAAATTCTTACACATTGTCACAGTTAGCTTTTTCAACATCTACCCCAGAAGACACTAACAGTGACTAACACACATCCTCAAATAGTGTGCAAAATTCGGTCTAACCTTTTCTTGAACTGATCCACAGAGGAACTGTTGACAACTTCTGAAGCTAGCCTGTTCCACGTGTCACAGATTTTATAGGTAAAGTATAAAAATCCCCACACACACACTAGTGTTAAACCGTTTCAAATCCAACTTCCAACCACTGTTGCGAGTTGAGTTATCATTTAAACTAAACATGCTTCTAAAATCGACATCGTTGAACCTGTAAGAGCTTGAAAACCTCGATGAGTTGACTGCGCAGCCTCCGAGTTTCCAGCGAAGACAAATTCAGGGCACATAAGCGTCGATTGTAGCCCATATGCCTAACGGAAGGGATTAACTTTGTGGCCTTCGCCTGGACTCGCTTCAGCCTCTCAATATCTTTCCTGAGGGTGGGTGACCAGAACTGCACTGCATACTCCAGGTGCGGCCGAACCAGGGAATTGTACAGAGAGAGCACAATCTCCTTGCTCTTAAATCGAAATTGCCTCCTCATATAACCCAACAGCTTCTGGGCTTTCTTTTCCACCTCTACGCACTGTTTGGTAAACTTATGGTCGCTGCTAATTAGCACACCCAAGTCCTTTTCCAAATCAGTGGCCTCGATATTACTCCCCAACATGGAGTAGTCCTACTTGGGATTGGCGTAGCCAATGTGCATGACCCTGCATTTACTCAAGTCAAACGGCATTTGCTATTTTTCGGACCACTCTCCTATTCTACGTAGGTTCGCACGCAGTTGTTCGATCGCTTCGGACGTCCCAACATTGGCACCAAGCTTGGTATCATCAGCGAATTTGGCGATCCTACTGACGATGCAAGCGTCGATATCATTTACGTAAATGATAAACAACAGTGGCCCCAAACCGGAATCCTGAGAGAGAGAGAGAGGAGAGAGAGAGAGAGAGAGAGAGAGAGAGAGAGATCTAATTTAAAACGAACATAAAAAAGAACAGACACGTTTTGATATAATATTGACAGCAAGTCAATTACTGAATGATTTATCGTCGCGAATTTGTTATCATTAGGAAGATGGAAAGTGAAAACATTGTTGTGAATAGGACATAGAGGAACAAAGCATGAAAATTGTGAGGCGCAAAATTCTAACTTAAAAGTATTACATATTATACTTCTGTGTTATTCTTAATTTTTACTCTAAGGGTTAACATTAAGAGTACATCAAACACCAGCTCGAGGAATGCAAAGTATTGTGTACGAAATTCACAGGAACTAAATTACGCTTCGAAAGAGAGAACAAGGTTTAGACTAGTGGTTCTTAATCTTTTTATCATTGTTACCCCTAGAGCTATCCAGGGAAATTAGGATTACCCCCATCACGAAAAATGGTAAAAAAAAACGACAAAAGATTTATTCTGAGGAATGGTTTATTTAATAATACCCAAACTATTAAAAATTTCCCCCCAGCCTGTTACCCTCTGAAAAAGGTAGAATTACTCCCCGGGAATAACTACCCCCCAAGTTAAGAACCACTGGTCTGGACGATAAATTTTTCTCGAAATGTTGCTGAAAAATATTTTATTGTATTTTTTCTGTCTCGCTAATTTCACTGGCCAACGAGTATTTTTCATCAGATATAATTATGGGTGGGCTAGATAGCTATTGGGACGCTAATTCCAAATCTGTTTTCGGTTTTCCTCTAGCACGTCTACTTTTCGAGATGAGACAGATCATAATATATATAATAAATAAAATATACTGTATATAAAGGGTGTGCCATAAAAAAGGGTACATTTTAAAAAGGCTATAAAATCAATATTTGTCATTTAATTTTAATAAAACTTCTACACAATAAAAGATATGTATTTATCTATATGCAAACAAGTTTTCAGACTAAAATATCAAATAATTCAAATTCTATCAACACTTAACGAAAGAGTATGATTTTACTACTTAACATGCAAAAATTATTAAACTTTTTAATATTTTTATAAAAATAATTTTTAACATAAAATTTACCTGAAATTATTAAAAAAAAATTTGGAAATGCACACAGAGCACTCAAGAGCACGAGCTTAGAACCCCCTTGCGGGGAAATATATATATATATATATATATATATATATATATTATATATATTATATATATATATATATATATATATTATAATACTATATATAACATATATATATATATATATATATATTATAATACTATATATAACATATATAATATGCATATAACTATACATAATATAATATATAATACTATATATACAATATATAATATGCGTCCTTTATACATGTAGCGGAGTATTTTGTCGTTGCAGTTTTGGTGTAGGTTTTTTGCTTTACCGTTTCTGTACTCTCATGTATGGCATTTTGTCATTTCAACTTAGGTTTTCCGCAGGTTGTCTTGTGGTATTTTAGGTGAGAGCAGTTGCTGGCCACAAATTTGCAAACGTTGCACATGTACAGTGTACACCCTTTTATTCTTTGGCGTAACAGTCACATGTCTAGTTGTGTGTTGTGTTTTGTTTTGTTTTGTGTCGCCCACTCACACATTTGATTTTTTTAGGTGATTTACATCAACCTACTCATCGATCATCATGCCTCGAAAATGTAAAAATCACCCCGACAATTTCTGTTGTGTGCGGCTCGTTCGCGACTAAATCACAACGGCGTACAATCACGATGGATCTTCGGAAAACTTACCGGTTATACTTCGGCTGTGCACTAGGCGACCAAGATAAGGCGTGGACGCCACATGTTATCTGTACCGCTTGTTCAAATGGATTAGTGAATGGTTGAACCAAAGGAAAAAGTTGATGCCGTTCGCTATACCCATGATATGGAGGGAGCCGAGAGACCATCATGGTGATCGTTACTTTTGCAATGTTAACATAACTGGATTCTCCGTGAAGAACAAACATAACATCGTTTATCCGAACGTAGACTCCGATATGAGACCGATCCCTCACGATGACACAATGCCGATTCCGGTACCTCCACAGCATGGACTCAATTCTTTAGAAGACGAAATGGAATCCGACGAAGGTGCAGTTGGTGGAGATGCGGGACCTTCGGCCGATCTTGACTACACACCTGACGAAGAGCAATCGGAGCCGGAGAGGCTTATCCAAAACGAGTTGAATGACCTCATTAGAGACTTAGCCCTCTCCAAAGAGAAATCAGAACTTCTCTCTTCGAGACTCAAGCAGAAACACTTACTTGATAAGAACGTCCGAGTGTGTTGCTATCGAAAACGAAACCATGATTTGGCGACATTCTTTACAGTAGACGGTCCGCTCTGCTATTGCCATGTTATCAATGGACTTTTCGAGAACTTGTCACAGGTACACACACCATCTGAGTGGCGCCTCTTCACTGATTCCTCACAGCGAAGCTTGAAAGCGGGTCTACTGCATAACGGAAACTTGAAGCTGTCCATCCCGATCGCGCACTCCGTTCATCTAAAGGAGACGTACGATAACATGAATATACTACTCGAAGCAATCCAATAATACAGCACCCATCAATGGAATATCTGTGGTGATCTCAAAGTCATTGGTATGTTAATGGGCATGCAAGGAGGGTTCACGAAATACTGTTGTTTCCTATGCCTATGGACCAGCCGTGCTACCCCGGATCATTACATCAGACGTGACTGGTATTAAAGAAGCACATACGAGCCAGGAACGGGCAGTGTCCAGTGTGTTCCTTTAGTTGATCCAAAGAAGATTTTCCTGCTACTTCTCCACATTAAACTCGGCTTAATGAAAAATTTTGTGAAATCGATGGGTAAGGCGAATTCGAGAGAGTTTCGATACCTTGTTGAGAAATTTGCAAACATCAGTGCCGCTAAATTGAAGGAGGGAATCTTTGTGGGGCCCCAAATCAGGGAGGTTCAGCAGGATGAAGGCTTTGAAGAAAGCCTCAATGCCTTAGAACTAAAAGCATGGCAGGCTTTCAAATGGATTTATGGAAACTTCTTGGGTAACCACAATTCTCCCGCATACAAAGATGGAGTTCAGAAACTAGTCGATGCATATCAAGAAATGGGCTGTCGCATGTCCTTGAAAATACATTTTTTACATTCGTATCTAGATTTCTTTCCCAAAAACCTTGACGCGGTGAGTGACGAACAGGGAGAACGCTTCCATCAAGACATCCAGTCAATGAAAAATCGCTACCAAGGTTCCTGGAACGAAAGTATGCTGGCAGACTGGATGTTGTACCGCGACGATCTGGACAAGGTTTACCAAAGAAAATCGTACTGGCAACGTTTTTAGGTTGGTGTACATTTCTTTTTATAAATAAAGTTGTACTTTTACGGCAGGTCCGGCGCCAGCCTATTTGCCCACAAAGTAATGAAGGTACCATATTGAAGAAACTATTTGCCTTACACTGATCTATTTTAATTTGCTAATACATACATTTATTATAAAATTATAAAATCATTTCACAGTTCAAGAAAGTGTTATGACCAATCAAAACAGCGAGTAAAGCGAGGCATATGTAGTAACAAATCAGAACGCTCAAAAGTGCTAAAATATGCGTGCAAAAAGGACATATCTACTGTTTTTTCCAAGCAAGAAGGGCATATGTCACATAAAAACAGTTATTCGCTTATTGACGACTCCCGGAACTCATATTAAGCTGTAAATAAGCCGAGTCGCTTATTGACGACTCCCGTATGTGGTGCAACATTTTTAAATCGCTTATTTACGACTCCCGTCCCTAAAGGGTTAAAGGTCGTGATAGTGAAAGTTCTATAATGACCCAATAAGATGAATAAGTTAATTATGTAAATATCAGTCAAGCTAAACTGGTGTAACGTACATACGTCGTACAACCTTTCATCATTTGTCTATGCTTCTCATTCCTTCATTATTTTCTTCATGTTGTTCTTACATAATACTATCAGACGTGCACAGGGCGGGAGGCGCTGGCGCCCCCCAGATCTTTGGCGCCCTTAGCATTTACTAACCTCGCCTAATGGAAGCGGCGGCTCTGTTTTACGGTAAATTGTGCTGAAATTAACACGTCATATTTCGATAACTAAATGTGCTACAGGAAAACCGAAAACGGATTTGAAATCAGCGTACAAAGCCGGTCTAGAAAAGTGTGTACACATCTTTGATGAGAGAAAAAGGTTCGATTTTGTCAACCTGTGTTTTTAACAGTAGTCTTTGTAAATGTAAGTACTGTACAATATGGTTAGGTTACGCTACGTTAGGTTAAGTTAGATTAGATAGTGTAGATTAGTGGAGGTCGAACCATTTTTTACGAGAAATTTTTCATTCCGGAAAGATATCTCGACGATTCAAAAATTTTCCCCTGTTGATCAAAAGTTTTTCCCTGTTGTTCAAACGTTTTCTCTCGTAAATTTTCAGCGCTAATTTATACGTACAGTTGCGGATACAAGTGCCCCAAGGAAATAAAACAGATGGAAATTACGAAATATTTTAAACATCAACAGTAATTCATAATTGTTTGAAAAAATTTTATGTTCCTTAAAACAAAATGGTCAGTTTGAATAGAATATATTTAGTACCTAATCATTCAAAGAGAGTTGAGAACCCTCTGACCATTGGTAAAAGATTATTGTTTCAATCAATTAACCAATTATGAATTTTTGCTGAATTTTTATATTTTTTATATTTTTCCTAATTTTATTTCATCCACGAGCATTTTTTCCACTTTTTATTTCATCCCACTTCATATAGTGGTCCAATTTTCATCATTTCCACTTTCGTATATTGGATCAGGTTAACCGTCTACATTCTAAATCTGGTCTTTAGGACTACTAACATTTTTGTCTATTACTCCTGGCACTGAAAATATTCCGTTGCATATCCATTATACCTATATAGGGTGTACATAAAGTCCTTTCCCGATTATAAATTTTAACTACATGAAATCCAAAGAAGAGACAGTAATGCTTTGTTTTGCAAGTTGTTGCATAACACATCAAGTTTATTATGTTTCTCGTTAAATCTCAACTTGTGCTCCGTCAGTTACACGTAGCACACCCAAGCGAAGTCCGAGTTCACGCCATACGTTCACTAGCATCTCTCTCGTGACACTGTTGATGGCATCGCAAATCCTTGCACGAAGAGTGTCAATGTCAGCAACAGGAGTATGGTACACATAATCCTTTACATATCACCACAGGAAAAAGTCCAGGGGCGTGATATCGGGGGATCGTGGAGACCATGGCACCGGCCCATCGCCCCCAATCCATCTTCCGGGAAAAGTGGTGTTCAAGAACTCACGCACTAACAAACCCGAGTGTGGAGGCGCACCATCTTCCTGTAAAATAATGGATGATTGAAGTTCTTCCAACTGGGGGGAAGGGTCTGCAAAATAACAAAGAACAACACATTTTGTTTTCTCCTACAGAGTTGCTGTTCGTTTCGGTGAATCACCAATGCCTCCCAATCAGGCACAACAAGATCTGCACATAAGAGAAAAAAATTTTATGTTATACAACAACATGTATAGATAGCAAAACATTACTGTCTTCTTTGGATTTCATGTAATTAAAGTTTATAATCGGGAAAGGACTTTGTGTACACCCCATATACAGGGTGTTATCAAATTATGTTTCATAAATTAGTAGACATATTCAGGAAGCCAAAGTGAACAAAAAAGTTCCTCTGAACATAAATCCGCAATCGCTTCGTTTCCGACGTACATTGCTTTTTAAAATGAAAGTCAGTAAAGTTTATCAAAGTTTATTTACAGGAAGTGCTCAAAATGGTTTTCCAGCAACAGAGTACATGTTTCAACTCTTCGTTGAAAATTTTGCTGCATACGTTCAAAAACACCTACATGGCTGCGTATTGTTTCTGAACAATCTTGAACACGTTGCAACAATTCATCTATGTTATTAACTTCACCTGCATAAACAAGATTTTTTAAATAGCCCCACAAGAAAAAGTCAGTTCCATTTAGGTTGAACGTATGCGGCAAAATTTTCAACGAGTTCAAGCGTTTACTCTGATGCAGGGAAACTATTTTAAGCACTTGCTGTAAATAAACTTTGATAAACTTTAACGACTTTCATTTTAATTGGATCGTCCTCGGCAAAAATGCAATGTATCTTGGAGACGAAGCGATTGCAGATTTATGCTCATAGGAACTTTTTTGTTCACTTTGATGTCCTGAATATGCATACTAAGTTTATGAAACATAATTTGATAACACCCTGTACGTATACTGTAGGCATACTTTAGGCGCCAGTAGTACAATTAGGCAAATATATTATATGTATCACTTAAAGTAGTCCTAAAAGACCAAATTTAGGGTGTAGTATGGTTAAAGGTAAGTTAGGTTAGGTTAGGTTAAACTGGAAATGTCTCACTTTTAGCATTTTCAGTTTGTGATCGCGAGTAAAAATGGGACGACGTAAAATGGGAAGTAAATGTGCACTTTTAATTTAGTGTTTCTGTGTGGGACAACGTTAAATGTGTTTTGTTGTAATGCGTACGATATTAAAATTAGGTTACAACTGAAAGGTTTTTTCTTTCGTAATTAGGGCATGATTTTCTGGTTAATTGAATTCGAGAACTCTCGACTTTTGCACACACACACACACACACGAATTAATTTTTAAACAAATTGGATTTTATAAAATACAACCTGAAAAAGTTCAGAAAACCTTAATTGTAGATTTTTAAGTAAGTACAATTCAATTTTCTTTCCAGTATTTGTTCAGGAGTTCAAATATTTCAGAAATGTGTAGATTTTAATCTTGGATAAGATGACGTTAGACACTCTAAGAATATATCGATTTTATCTAATCGATATTCGATAACTATAAGTAAATAAAGAAATATTGAAGTTAATTTTAAAATGAAAGGTAAAAACCTGATTTATTCCGAATTGACTGATAAAATACTCGTACATTAAAAAAACATTAAAGGGAGGGTGGGGTAAAACAGGGTGCTTAGTGCTAAATTGTTTATAACTCCTATGTTCCGTCTTCAAAATATCTGATTTTTCTGTTCACACCTTTATCTGGTCCTCTTTAAATTGTCACGGTTGATTTGTTTCCATTGTTAGTGTACTGTTAATGTACGAATATGTTTTCCCAGAGAAGGATACATAGCCATTTTATCCCACTGGTAGTGTAAAACGGAGTACATATGTATAATTGTAGTTATAACAGGTTTCTACAGAAAAGGAAATGCTTTGCATATTTATTTCAAACTAAATAACAATACAATGTCAAAAAGCCTTAATAGGCCCACATAAAAGTAACAGATCCTATAGTTAATCAGACCAGCAAGCTACTCCAAATTTCACAACGAACTATATCACAGCATTCCTCCAAAAGTTATATACAGGGTGCGCCATAAGTCGCTTTACTGAGAACAATGAAATCACCTTGCGAAGAAAAATATTTATTATTTATTACAGAAATTGTTCAGAGTGTCCTCCATCATGTTCAATACACACGTTACATCTTTGAACCACTGAACAACAAATAGCACGGCACAGTTCTTTGTTATTATTCAATGTCTCAAACTCTTGGCGTATCAAAGTCTTCATGTACTTGAAGTCCCACGGTTTCTGGTCGTAGACTCTATCTTTGATTATACCCCACATTGAATAATCACATCACATTGATTATTCAGTGTGGGGTATAATCAAAGATAGAGCCTACAGCCAGAAACCTCGGAACTTCGATCACATGAAGACTGATACGCCAAGAGTTCGAGACGTTGAATAATAACAAAGAACTGTGTCGTGCTATTTGTTGTTCAGTGGTTCAAAGATGTAACGTGTGTAATGAACATGATGGAGGACACTCTGAACAATTTCTGTAATAAATAATAAATATCATTTTTCGGAAGGTGATTTCATTATTCTCGGTAAAGGAACTTATGCCGCACCCTGTATTTTCTACTGTGCACACAAAAGCGTCTTTGTTGCACGGGTTCCACCTCCATACCGCCGACACATGGTTCAGCAATTAGTATCTGCATTCACAACTAGATAGCAGCGCCATACGAGCTGAAAAGGCGGGTGCCCTGTTTTACCCTACCACCCATTTTACCTCACTTTCCCCTTATTCCCGAATTAACGAGTAAAAATATAACCGGATTTCTACTTCCCGAATTTTTATAAAAAAAATACTCTTATAAGCTCGAAAATCGTATGCCTTATTCATAATTTAGGGTTTAAAGGAGCCTGTAGGTATTATACTAGTCTCTGGTTTTAATAATTACTATGGCAACAAAAAAGTAAATATAGCATACAACGCAGGCATCATTAATCTGCATTCTTGAAACCGTTGTAATTCAGTACTGTAATAGAGTTTCACTTTCTGTGAAACATTCTGGGTTTTCTGACTTGGTGTGTGTATATTATATATATATATATATATATATATATATATATTATATATATATATAATATATATGGGCGCCCCGTAGCTCATTGATTACGGTAGCGGACTCTGAGCGGTGTGTCGCTGGTTCGCTCCAAGCCGCTAGCATTGGATAGAGTTGAGTTGGAGGCTTGCTCTGTTTCTGTTCTCGTTCAGGTGACCCTTGAGGCACACTCATTCCCACGTAATGGGTAAACGACCTTCTCAGATATTACATTTACCTTTTACCCAGAGTTGGAAAAGGGTCAGCGGGTGACGGGTCTGCGGGTCACTTGGGAGTGAATTCAAGACGGGTCGAAGTGAGTCACAGGTAATGAGGTTGACCCGCCTGACCCCCGTAAATTGAAAAAATGTATTTATTTTATTATTATTAATAAAGGTTATTCTATTCTATTCTAGTCTAAAAATTCGTATGTTTTTGCGTGTCGACAGCTTGCAGTTTAGTTGCATATCAGTTTGTCATAGCTTACCGGTATGAGTCAGTTTGTATTTGTGTATCAAAATAAAGATTTGGTATTTTGAAACAGTTTACTTTGTGATGTATTTTGAAAAACGTTCTATTCAAGGTATTGTTTAGGTCAGCAGGTGTGCCGGGTCGGTGGGTCGGGTCAAGCGGGTCACGGCTCAGGTGCTGGACCGGTCACACGGGTCACAGGTCAAAGTTGGTGACCCGTTTGCAAATCTGCTTTTACCTACATATAATATGATTTAAATGAAGTATCCATATCCATTTTAAAGCCAGTATTGCATTATTACTTATAATAGTAATGTTTAAAATTGTTAATTGGTTGTACGTAATAGTTAGTTTGTGATTTTTTTAAATTTAATTGTTAAATAGTTTTTTCTACACGTTCGAAAAGAACTTTTCTCGCCCATGTTGGAACTAACTAGTAAAGGAAAAAATCTACAATGGATGGTTTCACTTTCTGAACATTTTTCTCCGAAATAATACTTCATTCTGAATACTTCATTCTCTCTCTCATCGAGATCATTGTTGAGTCGTCGTTTCCAGCATTTGCTTTACAGTACACGAATAGGAAGGAAACCAAATCGGAGTTGAGTTTACCGCTAAAATTGATATGGAAGCGAAACTACCCAATGGACATGACTTGCCATTCGATATTAATTGCTTGAATGTGTTTACATCCACCACACCTTTGCATCGAAGCGTATCTACCATGAGTGAATAAGAGAATAAATATATAAATAATTCTCTCTCTCTCTCTCCCTCTCTCTCTCTCTCTCTCTCTCTCTCTCTCTCTCTCTCTCTCTTGTTTTCGATGGAAACTCGGAGGCTGCGCGGTCAACTCATCGAGGTTTTCAAGCTCTTACGCGGGTTCAACGATATCGATTTTAGAAGCATGTTTAGTTTAAATGATAACCCAGCTCCCAACAATGGTTGGAAGTTGGATTTGAAACGGTTTAGGACTAGTGTGTGTGGGAATTACTTTACCTATAAGATCTGACACGTGGAACAGGTTACCTTCAGAAGTTGTGGATCATTTCAAGAAAAGGTTAGACCAAATCTTGCACACAATTTGAGGGTGTAGAAAATTTTCCGTGGCACTCGTTACCATTGGTACCTCCTCGGTAGGGCCGCAAAGCCTTTTGAGGTACTTCTTTTCCTTGTAACTCCTTGTATCTCTCTCTCTCTCTCTCTCTCTCTCTCTCTCTCTCTCTCTCTCTCTGTAATTATAGGGGCTAGTTCGGGTTGGGCCTCGGTCACTAGCGGGGTTCTTCAGGGTTCCGTTTTGGGGCCAAAGCTTGGGGCCAATGTTGGGACGCCCGAGGCGATAGAGCAACTGCGTGCGGACCTACGTAGGATAGGAGAGTGGTCCGAAAAATGGCAAATGCCGTTTAACTTGGGTAAGTGCAAGGTGATGCATATTGGCTACGCCAATCCCAAGTCGGACTACTCAATGTTGGGGAGTAATATCGAGGCCATTGATTTGGAAAAGGACTTGGGTGTGCTAATTAGCAGCGACCTTAAGTTTACCAAACAGTTCGGATTGGTGGAAAAGAAAGCCCAGAAGTTGTTGGGTTATATCAGGAGGCAATTTCGATTTCAGAACAAGGAGATTGTGCTCTCGCTGTACAATTCTCTGGTTCGGCCGCAGCTGGAGTATGCTGTGCAGTTCTGGTCGCCCACCCTCAGGAAAGATATTGAGAGGCTGGAGCGAGTGCAAGCGAGGGCCACAAAGTTAATCCCTTCCGTTAGGCATATGGGCTACAATCGACGCTTACGCGCCCTGAATTTTTTTCGCTGAAAACTCGGAGGCTGCGCGGTCAACTCATCGAGGTTTTCAAGTTCTTACGCGGGTTCAACAATGTCGATTTTAGAAGCATGTTTAGTTTAAATGATAACCCAACTCGCAACAATGGTTGGAAATTGGATTTGAAACGGTTTAGGACTAGTGTGTGTAAGAATTACCTTACGTATAAGATCTGTGAACCGTGGAACAGGCTACCTTCAGAAGTTGTGAACAGTTCTTCTGTGGATCTGTTCAAGAAAAGGTTAGATCGAATCTTGCACACTATTTGAAGGTGTAGAAATTTTTTCCTGGCACCCGTTGCCATTGGTACCTCCTTGGTATGGGCCGCAAGGCCTTTTGAGGTACTTCTTTCCCTTGTAACTCCTTGTAACTCTCTCTCTCTCTCTCCATATATATATATATATATATATATATATATATATATATATGAAAAGTAGTTTTCTGTTTCGTTATAATCCCTTGAACTACTTGGACACAACTACAAAATAATGAAAACAAAACCTTTTTTTATATCTAGGCAGAGAGAAAGATCAGGGATTTCCCTCTTGCTTTCATACGTAATCCCTGAGGGATTACTTGAATGCCCGATTCTTCCCTGTCAATTTTATAACAAAGCGTTTACCTTCGCATTGGTTTCATATCCTTGCATATACAGGGTGTTTCAGGAGGAAAGGTCACTACTTCGGGAGGTGATAGTATCGGTCATTGTGAGAAAAAAGTTTATATGAACATGTGTCTAATTCTGAATGGTTACGGAGACAGAGCTGTTTGAATCTACAAATACAAAAGCATTGTTAATGGTAATCAAGAAAGAGAAACCAATTACTGTTTCTAACATTTAATGTTTAAACATTGGCATTTTGAATGGTATCAGATACAGAAATGACAAATTTGTTACAGTTTACAATACGTTTTCGAAAATCCCACCGTCAACCTCAATGCACTTTGCAACTCGTGTGCAAAGATCGCGTGTTGTTCGTCTGAGTTGATCTTGACATTCCTGTATGCGGGCAGCAGCATCCAAAATGAGTGCGAGCAATTCGTCTCGTGTATCCACTTTTCTTTTGTAAACTTGACTTTTCATCCATCCCCACAAACAATAATCTGACGGAGAGAGGTCTGGAGACCTTGGTGGCCATTGAATGGGACCACCGCGGCCGATCCATCGACCAGGGAAAGTTTGATTTAGGTATTGCATCACCAGACGGGTAGAATATGGAGGAGCTCCGTCATGCTGAAAGTACATACCAGCGCGTGTAGCCAAAGGAACATCCTCCAATAGTCCTGGCAATTCATTTTGCAGAAATTCTAGGTAACTTTGTCCTGTAAGACGATTCTCTAAAGCAGGGGTTCCCAAATTGTGTCTCGCGGAACACTTCTCACGGTATACACGTGTTCCGCGGAACACCAATTTGGGAACCCCTGATCTAAAGTAACAGTGCCAATCAGCTGATCATCGATGATACCGCACCACACATTGGCAGAGAAGCGATGTTGAAAATTTGTTTCCAGAGTGGCCTTTGGATTTTCGTCTGATCACCGATGAGAGTTACGAGTGAGTTGATACCGTCACGGGTGAAAGTAGTTTCATCGGTAAACAGTATTAATCGAAGCAATCGGCGATTAGCATTTACCCAATGACAAAATTCCAGTCGCATGGCAGCGTCTCCTGGTTGAAGGTGTTGTACACGCTGTGCAGTGTACATGATATGGATGCAAGCCTTCCTCACGTAATGTTCGCCATACTCTTGTGTGTGTTACACCGAGACGTGTAGAAATTCTTCGTGAGCTAGTGTAGGACTACGCTCTACCAACTGAAGAATGTTTTCCACTTCATCCACATCTTGTTGACCTTCACGTTCAGATGAAACGTGAGCGCTGGGAAGTGTACCAATCTCACGCAATGTGTTGAAAACCCTGGTAAACACTCTTCTATCCGGAATTCTGCTGTTCGGAAACCGTCGACGGTATTCTGCAACAGCAGCTGTTGCACTTCCATCGCAAAAACCGTAGACATACACCATATCTGCATATTCGGCATGTGTGAAGGTGTGTGGCATTCTTAACACTGCTTCAAACACCAAACAATGTCACTCACAACAGTCAGCTGTCGATTGGCTTATGTTACATGCTTACATTACAGCTTATATGGTTCAAGGTTATAGGGGAGGGAAGGGGGAGGAAGAGCTGCGCGCGTATCAGATTCAAACAGCTCTATCTCCGTAACCATTCAGAATTAGACACATGTTCATATGAACTTTTTTTCTCACAATGACTGATACTATCACCTCCCGAAGTATTGCCCTTTCTTCCTGAAACATCTTATATATATATATATATATATATATATATATATAGGGTGGGGAGGGGGAAGGTATATCAGAGCAACTAAATTTACAAGCAGCTTGTAAACGAGCAGCCCCTTTCTTAGATCTTTGTAAAAGTCACGTTTCTGAATAAAAATAAAAAATAAAGAAAATTAGTATTAATTGCTAAAAAGTTAAAAATCTTTGCTACAGTTTTTAACTTTTATTTTCGTTTATTTTTATTTTATAAAGGATTATATACATTTTTAAAAAGTGTGTGTGTGTGTGTGTGTGTGTGTGTGTGTGTGTGTGTGTGTCTTTGTTAAAACGCGTGACTTGACCTTTCTTGCTCGTGGATGAAGTCAGAGTTGTAATTGTCCACTGATTGAAATTTAAGGTTTTAAATGTTAAAAAATTATTTTTTAAAGTCTGATCAATCAGTTAAACTTTAAAGGAGAAAAAGAAAAAATATATTTTTCTTTTAGAAATTTTTTATTTATACAAAAATATATATTTTCTTGTGGTTAAAAAAAAATTAAAAAAGCTAATTTATCGGATTTTAACAGCATTTTTTTAAACTTTAAAACAATGTTTTCTGTCATTTTAAAATGAAATGAGAGAATCTAAACATCATTTTGGTGTTATTTTGTGTTTTCGCGTTCTTTTGGTCGAGTGTTCGATTACTAGTGTTTTAAAGGTTAAGAACCTCTTTTGATATCGAAAAAAAACGTTGGTTCAACTTTTATTATTTATTATCTCCCAATCGTCTTATATTTTTGAGGGCTTATTTTTTATTTATTTTTTTTTTTTGTCCAGAAATTGGATAATATTATTGCTCATTATTTTCGGAGTAAATTGGTTTTTCTTTTTAATATATTTTATCAGTCATTTCTGGAATAAATGCGATTTTGTATTGTATATCAGGCATGAGGTAATTGTAATTTGTATTTGTAATTAATTCCTTTTTTTTCATGTAATTGGTAAGTAATTGTAATTGACTACCTGAAATGTAATTGTAATTGTAATTAATTAGATTGGGAAAACAAGGTAAATGTTACAATTACAGTCAATTACTTTCAATTACATTGTTTTTTTTCGGTCTCTCAAGCAGATTGAGTCATACTTATAGTTTAAACTACTTGCTCACCATGTCTCAGGGAGCGTTCTTTTTAAATAAAATGTGTCTTTTTATTTGAAATAAGATGTTCCATTTATTTCAAATGTTCCTAACTAAAGTGCCAGGTTTTTGCCCCTATTATTATTATTATTATTATTATTGTTATTATTATTATTATAAAATGAATGGCACTTCTTTTGTCTTATATTAGTATTTTTGGAGTGCCTTATCTTTGGTTTCATTAGACCATATCATGTACATATGTCCACTGTCCAATTGTCTACAAGAAGAACTGCTTGATGAAAAGTACAGTTCCGTTCAATGTTAAAAAAAAAAGAGTACATTTTATTGACCAAATATTATCTAGTTTTCATTCAAGATGATGGCCAAAACTTAAAATAGAATTGAAATATCTTCTGTAGGTAGAAAAGTATGACATAAATCAAAGAGTCTGTATTTATGAAAAAAAGGCAATTCTTTATAAATGTAATTGTAATTAATTATTTTAGTAAGTAATTGTAATTAAGTATTTCGGCATCTACAGTAATTGTAATTGTAATTAAGTATTTCACCATATACAGCAATTGTAATCATAATTGTGAATATATCAAGTAATTGTAATTGTAATTAATTACAATGACCAATTGCCCCATGCCTGTTATATATACAGGGCGTCCCAAACAAATGTATACACACTTTAAATACTTATAAAGGCAGTGTTTATTAAAATACATTTCATTTTCAAAATGTAATAGAATCTACAGACATTATTTAATTGTTTTGTCAACGCCTGTTTTCAAACTGACGTCCGTTCTGGTCCAGGCACTGCTGATAACGCGAAGTAATGGAATCGCAAACATCACGAAACATTTCGTTTGGTATTTGTGTGCATTCTCGTTCAATGGCTGCTCTCAATTCAGCGACTGTTGCAGGTTTTATAGCGTAGACTTTGTCTTTTAAGTATCCCCATAAAAAAGTCTAGTGGTGTGAGGTCTGGTGAACGCGGAGGGTATTCTACGAAACCCCTTCGTCCAATCCACATCCACATCGTGCCAAGTACCACTCGCAATACTCCACTCTTCGGTCCGGATCATCTTCATTAATAGCATGGACTAATCTTGGAATGTAACTTTTCCATTGACAGCGCTTCAAAATGCGTTGGACAGACGATTCTGAAATTCCTACCTCACGACTCGCTTGCCGCACAGATTTTCTTGGACTTTGGTGATACGTTTCCAGTACTCTTTCTTGCTTTGTGGGGCTTGTCGATGTCCGTGGTCTTCCGGAACGCTTCTTGTGGACATTCTGAACAGTTCCATCGGCTTCAAACTTATCTCTAATTCGAGTGATGGTAAGTCGCGTTGGTGGATCTGTTTGAAACTCCCTCCTAAACTGTCTTTGCACTTCAACTGCGTTTTCACACTTCCAGTAGCATTTTAGAATGAATTTCCTTTGTTCAAAGCTTAGTCTGACTGCCATTATTAATTCTAATGGGTTTAACTTGGAAAGAAAGAAGCATCAATTGAGCTATCAGCTGTTAAAGTGTGTATACATTTTTTTGGGACGCCCTGTATATAAAACAGCATTTCAACCTTTCAACCTTTCAAAGATTCCGTGCGATAATTCCTCATTTCACGAAGGTCAAGCTTGTCGCCCCTCCTCTCGAGTTGGCCTGGTGAAGTAGTGAGTTGGTTTCTTGTACTCTCCACCTCACATAGACAGGTACGCCAGGCTCATCGGGGATTGTTCTCAGCCAGGCGTCTAATCTTCTTTTGAAGATGTCCACTGCAACACCATTCATGTTCCTCAGGTCTTTGGGCAGCTGATTAAACAGTTTTGGTCTCTCACAACAAAACTATTTTCTTTCAGGATTAAGGATGTTCCCTGTCTAGCCTTTAATTTGGGAACACGACACATTTTTCCTTTTCTACTTTCCACTGTTGTTTGGGGAGTTACAGGGTTCAGAGCAAGATTAAGGACTAGTTTCTCCATTAATTTCCAAGTATAAATAATGGTGTATCTCTCTCCTCTCCTTTCCAGAGAATGTAAGTTTAGTTCGCGTAACCTTTCTCAGTAATTTAGTTCTTTGCACCCCTTGATCTTGGCTGTGAAGCTTCTCTGAATCCCTTCTAGCTGTCTAATGTCTTTTTTTTTGTATAAGGATGTTAGGACCGAGCAGTATTCCAATTTGGGTATGATCAGTGTTTTCAGTAGAGGAATCATTATATTCTTATCCCTTCGTTTAAAGGTTCTCAGTATCTGCACAGTTATTCTCTTTGCTCTGTTTATTGCTATCTTATTTTGTATTTCACTTTCGCATCATCAGTCATTACAACCCCTAAATCTTTTGCTGTAGAATTTCTCTGAATTTCCTGTCCATTTTGGATATAATATTCCATGGATTTTAGGTCTTCTCCTTTTCCATACCGTAACAGCTGAAATTTCTCGGTGTTAAATTTCATATCGTTGTCTTCCGTCCACTTGTAGATTCTGTTCATGTCGGTTTGTAGATATCCTATATTTTCTGGGTTTCTTATTTTTCTACTGATCTTTGCGTCATCGGCAAAGGATGTTACTGTGCTGTCTCTGGTAACATCCTCATCTATGTCAATTAGCATGATTATGAAGAGCAGTGGAGCTAATACTGTTCCTTGTGGTACTGAGCTAAGGACCTCTGATTCTGATGAAGATACTCCTTGTACTGTAACGACTTGCCTCCGCTCACTAAGGAAATTATATATCCATTTCCCTACTTTTCCTGTTATGCCCTATATTTCAATTTATGTATTATGATTCCATGGTCACACTTGTTGAACGCTTTGGCAAAGTCTGTGTATATTACATCATGGTTTTCATTACTTTCAAGTGCATCAATAATATTGATGTAGTGTTCCATTAGTTGTCATAGGCATGATCTGCCTGACCGAAACCCATGTTGGTTATCATTGAATTTTTTCTGAGTTTCCAAAAAGTCATAGATTTTCTGTCTAACTATTCTTTCAAATATTTTAGTGAGATGAGATGTAAGCGACACTGGCCTATAGTTTTTGGCGTCGGATCGATCTCCTCCTTTATATATTGGGACTATGTTCGCGCTCTTCAGGATGCCCGGTATTTCTCCTGTGTCTAGTGATCGTCTCCATATCCAATATGGGGGTGCAGCGATTGCATTCTTGCAGTTTTTGATCAGTATGGCATTCCATTTGTCCGGTCCTGCCGCTGAGTGTGCTTTTAGTTTCCCTATAGCTTGTGTAATATCATTTGTCGTAAAGTCGAAGTCCGTTATACTTTCCCCTTGTAGTTTTTCAAAGAACGCGTTTCTATCGCATATCAGTTTGTCAGTTTTTGGGATACTGAAAGATGATTCGTACTGAACTCTTAATATTTTAAATACTTCTGTTAGATCATCAGATAAAGCAGTTCTCGTTTTTCAGAGGTCCGATAGTCGCATGGTTTTTCGACTTCCTTTTTGTAAAATTCTCGAAGTACTATGAATTAACCTTTATCGCTCTATAGGTCATCTTCTTTTTCTGTATGCTTCCAATTAGTTCCTGTATGACGTCATCGATACTCTGCAGTTTATCATTTAATATTTTTCTGATGTTGTTAGCTTTACAGTTACTTAATTTTGCAATCACACTTTTTCTCTTTCGGAACAATGACCTCTTTTGTCTCTCGATCAATTAGGTTTTTGTTGTTTGTGAATACCATATCTAGGCAGTTGTTTTTTCTTGTGTTTTCTGTTATTTCTTGCGTTAACATAAATTCATCAGCTGGAGCTAGTAGCATTTTTACGTGCTTCTGGTCTTCCCGTGTGCCCCCCTTGTCGTGGTGTATACATATATTTTTTCCTATCCTTTTATATTTCATGAATGGAAAATTAAAATCACCACAGATAAAAATATTTGGGGTTGGAGAGTGTAGATCTTTTACCCAGTTTCTTACCTTTGTAATGGAATCTGAAAATTTTAAGGTTGGCGTGTTTGGGGGTCTGTACATTACAATTAGTCCCATATTTAATTTTTCAACCTTTGCTGCTACACCTTATACGTAGCTGTTTGAGGTATTTATAGTCATTTCTGCCATATGCCTTTCGAGTGTGTAAAGAGCACATCCTCCTTTACGTCTCACTGTTCTGTCGGCTCGGAGTATGTTAAAGTTGTCAATTTGTATTTCTTTTTTGTCAATACAGAACTCACAGTTTTCACAGTTCGCCTAGCAGTCCTTTAGATGAGTTTCCGTGAAGCATGCAATGTCTGCTCCGGCTTCTTGCATGAGTCCTTTCAGATATAAATCTTTGTCCGGGGAATGATTTGTTTTAAGGCCCTAAATAATGGGTAGAATTATTTTCATTTTTTCTATTTCGTTTTCGCATACAGGTGGTTCCGATTCGTTTTCCAATGGTGGTGCCGGTTTCGTTGCCTTGTAGTCGTCCGAGAATTTGCCTCTTTTTATCTTTGTCGGTACCTGTTGTCCCGATAACGCATGAAGTGTCTTTGTGCGTGCCTTCTGTCCGGCTCTCGGATTCCTATATTTGTCAGCTGACTTTGTATATGCTGGATAGTATTTAGCACCTGAATTGTGTTGGCTACGTTTAAAAAATTGGTACCCTTTTTTTGATGTCCGTTTTTCGTGTTCACCCGTTGCGTTCTTTTGAGGGCGGTGGTAACGGCATTTTTGTCCGTATTTGCACCTCCCATATCTTGCATAGGTGTTGCAGACAGTAAGATGGTGGAACTTGCACTTCTTTTCAAATTTGCAATATCCACTTGTGTAATGTGTGTTACATAATGTGGGATGTGCATAGATGCATTGACCATCCCGATATCTGCAGTTCCCTCTTCCATAGTATTTACATACGGTATTTTCTACTCTTCTACTTCTTGTTATCTTATTATTTTCAATGTTCTTAATTTTGGTATTATCATTATTTTTCTTTGGCTGTTTATTTCCCACGTTTTTAGTTATCTTTTTATCATTTCGTTCGTTGGACAGTTTTACTACCTCGCAACTTTTACTTATCTCTCTTCTTTCATCTATATCTTCATTCCGTATTATATTGTTTATATTGTTATTCGTTATTTCCTCCTCTCTCTCATCCACGTGAAATGAATGAATGATGCAAATCTACAAGGAAAAAGAAATATGATTCCAAGGTTTTTCGTGTAATCAGAAGTACACCTGGAAAATAGGAAAGGCTGAATGTGTAGTGTTCCCATTCCCAAATTAAAGGCCCGACAAGGAACCTCTTCAACACTGAAGGAAAATACCTTAGTTGTCAGGGGGCCAAGAATTTTTAACCAATTTCCAAAGAACCTCAGAAATATTACAGGGGTCAAAATTGAAGTCTTCAAAATAAGACTAGATGCCTAGCTCAGGATGGTAATAGATGAGCCGGGTGTACCTGGCTATGTGCGGTGGAGAGTGCAAGAGAGCAACGCGTTCCTCCACCAAGCCAGGCCTAGAGGCGGGGCCACCAGCTTGACCTTCGTGTTAAAAGAGACCAATACACGGAACTTAAACGAGGTTAACGACGTGTGTGTGTATATATATATATATATATATATATATATATATATATATATATATATATATGTATACACATATATAATATATATATTTATTTTTTTATCATGTATAGCCAATTATATTTATTTACCTATTAATTTACTTATAAATATCGAATATCGACATAAACATTCCTGAAATTTAAAATCTGTAAACATACTGGAATGAAAATTGAAATATATATTTTTAATAAATTACAATTAGGGGTTTCGGACGTTTTCGGGTTATTTATAAAGCCCCACTTGCTTAAAAATCAGTCGGGAAGGTCGGGGTGTGGGGGTAAAAATCGGTCGTTTTGGGATTTAATCCGAAAAATCATATGCCCTATTTATATGGTAGCTATACCCAAAAATAGTCCATTCATCACTATTCATCGTTTGGGATAAGTTCATTACCTTGCCTATAAAATGATTATAAGAAATGCCGAGAAAAAGCACAGAAGAAGACTGGAAACCTCACTGGGAAAGATATAGAGACTAGAAATGCTCCAGAGACAAATCCTCCTGTTCCCGCTTGCAATCTCGCGACTGCTCGGAAACCGTACAGTAGATTAGTAGCTTCGACCGGTTTCCATTTCTGCTTCTTTACGCAGATCTCTACATAACTTACAATGGCCTCCACTTTGAGAATCACTGGACTGAAGAAAATACATATTATAAACACGAACTGAAGAACATCGATATATATATATATATATATATATATATATATACAGGATGTTTCAGGTCGACCCTAGAAATATGGAAATTTGGAAATTGGCGGAATTACTATGACAAACTTCAAATACCAAATACCAAAAACGAACTACAAATTCCGCCAATTTCCATATTTCTAGGGTCGACCTGAAACACCCTATATAACAAATTATTATTATTATTGTTATTATTATTATTTATTTATTATGTATTTATTTATTTATTTATTTTTCCTTCAATGTTATAGTTTTCATTTAATCTTAGCTTTAATGAATTTTATCTGTGATATTGGTATTAGTTTCGTTATTTGTATTATTGCCTTAATATGGTGGCATTTGAGGAGAGGGAGTTGGGGTGGTGGAGGGAAGTGTCACCAGGTGGAGGAAGGGAGTGCTAGTTGAATATACAGTATAGTTACCTAACCTAACCTAACCTAGCCTAACATGAAAAAATAAGTAAATAAAAAGTAATTAGGATCTTTTCTTTTATAGCACCCCCAGTTTCTTCTTTTCAGTTAGTAATAATTTTGACAGTTTAAGTCGTGATATTTTCGTTAAAACTCACGAAAATAACACGACTTAACCTAACCAATCGTTAAAGGCGTACAATTGACCTAACCGGGCATTCAGTTACTAGTTGGTTAATTTTTACATTCACGTCTCATTCTAAAGTTGTACGGCGTGGCGTGATACTTTTTGGATTAAGTGAATGCCCGGTTAGGTCAACTGTACGCCTTTAAGGATTGGTTAGGTTAAGTCGTGATATTTTCGTGGGTTTTAATGAAAATATCACGACTTAACCTGTGTCAAAATTGTTGCTAACTGAAAAGAAGAAATTGGAGTATTATAAAGGAAAAGAGCCAATATAATTATTATACAGGGTGTACATAAAGTCAGGATCTATTTTTGTGAAATAATTATTTTTTTCTATTTTTCTTTTCAGAAGCCCTTAGAATGAATACAGAAGAGCGTGTGGCAATAGTAATTTGGCGAATCGAGGGAAAGAAATACAATGACATCAGAGAGAAGTTTAGAAGGAGATTTCATAAGCCGGGGCCAATAGACAAGACAATACGAAAATTGGTGAACAAATTTAAACGAACGGGATCTGTAAATGATGAAGCAAGATCAGGACGACCGTGTATGTCAGATCTTACCGTGAATGCAGTACGCGGAATTATCACTGAGGAGCCACGTACGTCCGTTCGTGCTGCATCACACAGACTCGGCCTCCCGACGTCATCTGTGCACAAAGTTCTGAAAGTTAATTTGCAGAAGAAAAGCTATCATTTGCAGGTTTTACATGATTTACATAAGGAAGATTTCCCTCGACGAAGTGCTGTGTGTGCTGATCTCGTAGAACAAATCTGGAGTGATAATTTAATGGACAACATTCTCTTTAGTGAGGAAGCCACTTTCCATACGTGTGGAAAAGTAAATCGCCATAACTGTCGAATTTGGGCAGATGAAAGACCGAATGATTTCGTCCAAAATTGGGAAAGAGACTCACCTAAAGTTAATGTCTGGATGGGTTTAACAAAATCTAAGGTTTATGGTCCTTTTTTCTTTGCTGAAGCTACAGTTACGGGGCTTATTTATCTGGACATGTTGCAGCAATTCCTTGAACCTCAGCTGATTGGGGATAGGATTGTTAGTACCGTCGTCTATCAACATGATGGTGCTCCTTGTCACTATGCCAAAATTGTTCAGGATTATCTAAATGGACGTTTTCCAAATCGCTGGATCGGACGCGGAAGCAACAGACCTTGTGTCGCGAGATGACCAGATTTAACCCCTTTAGATTTCTTTGCATGGGGCTTTATCGAGTCGCACGTCTATCAGACGAAGATTACGAGTCTTGAAAACTTACGTACTCTACACACATGAATACTTGACTCTGCTTTCAAATTTTAAATAACTAATATTGTTTGGCCAAACACCTAACGCTAACTCTGCGAGGCTCTAACTCTCTGAGATAGTCTTTGGACAATGCCAAAAGATTAATGTTAAGGGCGGTCAACTTCACGTCTCGCAACGTTCGTTCTCTTACTAAGCTAATCAAATTAATTATTACCATCATTATTATTTTCAAAATCATTGGTATTATAAAACGTAAACCGGATGTACAGATAGATTAGAAATGTATGACGTCATCCACGCTTTATGACGTCAATTGCTCTGCCCTTTAAAATTCTCCACCAAAGCAAATCCTAGGTAATACTAGAGGATTTGCTGGTGATACAGGGTAATCCAAAAAAATACAGGGTAATCCAAAATTTTTTATTTATTTTTTTATTTTTATTGTTTCATACCGTACAGCTTAACATAAAATACAATACGATTAACATATGTAGATGCATATTCATTTTATTAGATCCTTCAGGGGTATATTTACCAACATATATACGACCTAATGGTTTACCTAAATCATTTGTAGATATTTTAATTAAAGTATTAGGGAATTGGGCAGTTACGGCATCACCTAACTCACACACCTGTTTCAATCTACGATACAATCTAAACTCTTTAAAAGGTGAGAACCACTTGGTTCTTGGATGATTCATTACTTGCTCTGCACTATGAGAGGAGTCAAGATTAGGTTCAAACAAAACACAATGTGGAACAATTAAATATGGAGATGGGGATACCCCTACATTAGGTCCCTCAATTCTGTCCCTAGCCCCCTTCTTACGACCTATTGAATCTTCAAAATTAATCACATATCCAGACATATTAAGTTCTGGAATACTATGAAATGATACACCTGTTACTTGATAATAATTAAATTTTAAAATGGTAGATTTAGACTCATTATTTAGAAGATCCAAACACAAAGTATAAAACCCATCACTATTAACACCAAAAGTATTTTTAGATAAATAAACAAATTTCATTGAAGCTGTAACTATCTTCTCCTTCGAACGCCATTTAGGTTTCCTTCGAGGAACGTACTTCCTTTTTCGAGGAACAAACTTCCTTCTTCGATACATCTTGACCAGTATATAATACACGTCACTCCAATGCAATCCCAATGAAGAGAATGAAGTTTAAACAATTTGTGGATCTATTTATAGATTCTGATTACGTCATATTATGACACGAATCCTATCCCCTTAGAATCAACATGATGGTGCTCCTTGTCACTATGCCAAAATTGTTCAGGATTATCTAAATGGACGTTTTCCAAATCGCTGGATCGGACGCGGAAGCAACAGACCTTGGCCAGCGAGATCACCAGATTTAACCCCTTTAGATTTCTTTGCAGGGGCTTTATCAAATCGCACGTCTATCAGACGAAGATTACGAGTCTTCAAAACTTACGTACACGTATACGAACTGCTGCAGATAACATAACCCCGCAAATGCTCCAGAATGTGTTTAGAAATGCTGCGGAACGATTTGAGCTGTGCAGGGATACTGATGGGCGTCACGTCGAATCCTACTCTTAATTATTTAATAAATGTTACCACTTTATCATTTTATGATTGAATTCCATATAATTTCCAAGTGCTTCACAAAAATAGATCCTGACTTTTTGTACACCCTGTATATATAATAATTATATATAAATGTGACGTCATACTATGAACTTTAGACGTTACTATTTTAAAAGGTGAATTTTTTAAAAATTTTAAAGTATATAAGGCTTAGAGACCACCTGATTTACAGCAACACGCTGACCCAATGCTACTATGAGTATAGAGTATAGTTACCTAACCTAACATAGCCTAGCCTAACCTAACCTACAGCGCACAACTTCGATAGCATGCTAACAAATGCATATACATATAGGCTAGACATGGGGCTTCGGCCTGGCCTCGGCCTCGGCCTCGGAACTCAAAAGTGGCCTTGGTCTCGAGGCCAGCTGAAAAGTGGAAAGGCCTCGTGACTTTCGTGAGGCCTTAGGGAATCCTGATTTGTTTTGTTCTGTAATTTTCAAATCCCGGTAGCGTTGGGGTGGAGATTCTTCAGGTTGGCGCGCTCGGGGTGGATATTCTTCAGGTGAGGACCATGACCTGACAGGTGACCGTATGTGGTGGCATACTTTGATAAATATTATTCAGACAGGTTACTAGTCAGCAGAGCTGGGCATTTGCGGCATATTTTGCGGTACTGCGGTACTTGCGGTACCACCGCACTACCACCCCGGGCCCCCATAACGCAGTACCGCAAAGGATCGCTGAAAGTACCGCAGTACCGCTACCGCATTCAAATTTCCGCGTACCGGTTTGGTACCGGTTTGGTAGTGCAGCAGTACCGCAGTACCGCAATATGCCGCAAGTGCCCAGCTCTGCTAGTCAGGCGGCAGTCTTTGATAAATACTATTCAGTTAGGTGACCAACGGATTAGTGACAGGTCACTGTGACGTTAGGTACATAAATATTATATATGTCGCGGTAAATAAATATTATTCAATCAGTCAGCAGTAGACCAATTGACTTAATGTAGCAAAACTAATGTGGGAAAGCAATCTATCAGTTGGTCATCAGTTGAACTGAGCTCATATAATGTGTTTTTGTTATTTATGTGTATAAACTATTGTACTGTATCTATTTCTATAACAAAAAATAGGCCAAACTAGAGAAGAATACCACCTGGTATACTGATAACTAGCTACTAGCATCGATAATTTTGTTTTTCGCCCATCTTAAACTGTAACATATGAACTTCTAAATAACATGATTTGAAATGAATATATAATATCGGATGCAAACAATAATTTTGCTAATATCGACATTATAATTGAGATGTAAATTATTATTTGCAAATAATTTTTTCGGTCTTTTTCATTTACTTTAATAATATAAAGTACAGGGCGTTCATAAAAGATTTGAACAATTTGATTCGTTTATATATTTCATACTAAATAAGTTATAAAGCATGAAGTTAAGCGATAGAGCAACTAATAAAGTTTTTTGTACAAGACCAAGGTTGTCAACATCCATGAACTACGAATAAGGATCAGATTTGCAATAGCGATGGTCGATGCTGGCATGCTTGAACGCTCATGGCGAGAAATTGAATATCGATTGGATGTTGTACGGGCGACCAATGGCGCAAATGTTGAAGTTTATTAAACATGTATTTATAACTTTTAGCTGTGCGGAGTCACATGGACAACTTATTTCTTTGTATGTTATTGGGTTATCACATTAATAAAGATTGAAATCGTTCAGATCTTTTACGAACACCCTGCATTATACATATAACTTTAAAAATGTCTGATAATGGATAATATCAGGTGCATATATACTCTTGAATCAAATTACATATATAACTTGTTGAAATATCAGGTGCAAATATATTCTTAATATTATCGTTATTATATAATTATCGTATATATAATTATATGGTAATGGCATGATATAAACCTCATACCTATAGGCCTACCGCACATCAGAAACATCTTTCACATACAGTAGAAGCTACAATTACATTAATGATCTTTGGTAGACTTTAAGACCACAATTTCTTATTGTTAAGATACATAAAAATGCGAAACTTCTCACCCCATCTGTACTTGTAATATATATAATAAACGAATGAACAACTCGTGCACACAAACACACACACACTTAAAAAAATAAGGCATCTCCAAATGTAGCTCTGTTTGCAATGCTCGCTAGAGTCGCTAATAATATAATTGTAGCTATTCAGAAATGATACGATCAACAGTCAGTGAGTTACTACAATCTTGAAATATTTTGCTGATCATCTTCACATTATAACTTCCCATATTATCATAAATACTTGAAATATTGCGGGTATATTAAAATGAGAAATAAAAAGTTATTGGATTAATGTATGGTGCCCAAGAAATCTTGTTCTGGCAACTGTGTCTAACTGTGTGACCTGGCAAATGTAAACACACATCGTGTCGGTGTTGTGTTGTGGCCGCGTGTGATAGATGAACGTGCTTAATTCTTATTAATTCCCTTTTATTAGGTAAGTGAAGTGAGCTATGTCTTTGTTTATTAATTTTGAGTAGAATCTTGCTTTTCCTTATGGATTTCAAAAAAAGAAGAGATACAGGCTAGTGTGAGGATACGGTAGGTTAACTTTGGAAGAGCTATAGGCCTAGGGTAGGCTAGATTGTTGAGCCTTCCCAAAGCATGGATGAGCTTATTCGTTATTTCCGAAGTTTTCCGAATTCGTTATTTCCGAATATCACACCTCTGGGTGCAAATACCTTCAGCCTAACAATCTTAAGGCCTCGTGAGGCCTCCCCTAAAAAGGCCTCGCCCTCGGCCTCGAGGCCTTTGAAAAATGTATGTCCTCGGCTTCGGCCTCGGCCTCGTGGACTTCTGAAGGCCTCAGTCTCGGCCTCGAGGCCTGAGGCCAGGCCTTGTCCCCATGCCTGATATAGGCTCAATAGAACTTCAGCAGCTGAAGCGTATTCACACCGCCGTTGTCTGCGAAAGAGTGAAGAAGATATGTGTTGTATTTCTTGCAGGTAATTGTGGGCGGTTCCTAAATATATACGAATGTTTAAAATAATACACACACACACACATATATATATATATATGTATAGAAACGACGTAAGTATAGAGGAGTGTTCTACACACGAGGAAGAGAAATAACGAACAAATGAAAAATGAGGTGACCGCCCGGGAATCAAACCCAGGATCTTCCGATTGCCGGTCAGATATGCTACCACTACACCACGGGCCTCGATCAGTCAGAAGTCGTAATTCTCCTACATAGGGCAGAAACCAATGCCTTGAGAGGGCACCCTCGCAAATCGTGAATATGTACATTTAACTGCAATGACCACGCAGTATATTAATGTATAGAAACGACGTAAGTATAGAGGAGTGTTCTGCACACGAGGAAGAGAAATAACGATCAAATGAAAAATAAGGTGACCGGCCGGGAATCGAACCCAGGATCTTCCGATTGCCGGTCAGATATGCTACCACTACACCACGGACCTCGATCAGTCGTAGGAGAATTACGACTTCTGACTGATCGAGGCCCGTGGTGTAGTGGTAGCATATCTGACCGGCAATCGGAAGATCCTGGGTTCGATTCCCGGGCGGTCACCTCATTTTTCATTTGTTCGTTATTTCTCTTCCTCGTGTGCAGAACACTCCTCTATACTTACGTCGTTTCTATACATTAATATACTGCGTGGTCATTGTAGTTAAATGTATATATATATATATATATATATATATATATATATATATAATATAATATTTAGGAGAAATCCAATGACAAGGAGAAATGTAAATGCCATGAAAAGTCTTCTTTAATGCGCAACGTTTCGAGCAATACGCTCATCTTCAGGCTGTTTAATAACAATGTGAAATTAAAATCAATATTGAATGAAAAACAAAACAGAAAATTTCTATAACCTATTCATAAAGACAAATTTTAAAAGACTGAGAAAAGAGGGTTAAATTCTAAGTTATACAGATTTACATATAAAAATTAAGAAGCTATTTTTAAATACATATAGTAAATGTGAAATTAATACACTGCAAAAATTAACAATAGTACACTGGAATAATGAAACTAACTAACCTTACACTGCAGTTTCCGAGGCTAACTAATTTGAGCAGAGGCAAGACGGGAAAAACAAGAGATGGCGAGGGCGATTGGGGAAGGGGGGATTATAAGGAATTGGGGAAGGAGGAGGGATCATAGCAAATTGAGGGGGACGGCAGATGAGTCAACATTCAGACTAGGGGACAATGTTTTAATGAAAAGCGATTCCAAAATTCTTAGTGAGTTGGGACAAGTATTACAACCAAGAATTTTAAAATTGTCTAAAGTGACATCAGTTTTACATTTTATGCTGTGTTCGCGAATACTCGAAACTTCTTTAGTTTTTAAAAGAAGTTTCGAGTATTCGCGAACACAGCATAAAATGTAAAACTGATGTCACTTTAGACAATTTTAAAATTCTTGGTTGTAATACTTGTCCCAACTCACTAAGAATTTTGGAATCGCTTTTCATTAAAACATTGTCCCCTAGTCTGAATGTTGACTCATCTGCCGTCCCCCTCAATTTGCTATGATCCCTCCTCCTTCCCAATTCCTTATAATCCCCCCTTCCCCAATCGCCCTCGCCATCTCTTGTTTTTTCCCGTCTTGCCTCTGCTCAAATTAGTTAGCCTCGGAAACTGCAGTGTAAGGTTAGTTAGTTTCATTATTCCAGTGTACTATTGTTAATTTTTCCAGTGTATTAATTTCACATTTACTATATGTATTTAAAAATAGCTTCTTAATTTTTATATGTAATCTGTATAACTTAGAATTTAACCCTCTTTTCTCAGTCTTTTAAAATTTGTCTTTATGAATAGGTTATAGAAATTTTCTGTTTTGTTTTTCATTCAATATTGATTTAATTTCACATTGTTATTAAACAGCCTGAAGATGAGCGTATTGCTCGAAACGTTGCGCATTAAAGAAGACTTTTCATGGCATTTACATTTCTCCTTGTCATTGGATTTCTCCTAAATATTAAATTGAAGCTCTGTAGAAGCAACCCGCATGATTATATATATATATATATATATATACTCCTTGTACTTTTCTTGTAAGCAGTTGTGGAGCGGAGCCTAAATATATACGAGTGTTTAAGATATATATATATATATATATATATATATATATATATATATCTCCCAACAGGTGGATAGGGCGTGGTGGCCCCGTTCCCTGGCCATCCCACTCCCCAGATCTTAACCCTTTGGATTTCTACCTGTGGGGCCATTTAAAGACGTTGGTGTATGATACAGAGGTTCAAACAAGAGAGGAATTATGGCCACGTGTTCGTGACAGGTGCGAGCAAATTAAACATAATCCAGGCATTCTGGAACGCGTAAGACATTCAATGGTACGACGTGTACAGGCCTGCATTGAGGTAGAAGGGGGCAACTTTGAACATTTCCTTTAGGTTGTAACAAAGAGGGGTCACACTGTAGAGATCTGTGAATAAATCATTACAAAAACCTGCGGGGGTTTCACTTCATATTCACTCTCATTAATACAACATCTTAAATGTATTGTAACATGGAAACTATGCAGAATCTGACATTTTACCATAGATACATTAAGGTTTAGAATTATCCAAGGATTTCATCCTCCAATTTAATGTACGCTTTGCTGAATCACCCTATATACTGTATATATTATGTAGGAAGGGGAGAGGAGTCCCCGCAAAAACGCCCCTATGGGAAAAATAGCTCCTGCTCCAACCAGAGTAGCCTAAACACAACCTAGGCTACGTTGAAGATGGAAGACCTAGGCTAAAGATGAACCAGCCTAGCTATGTGTCCATAAACAGGACTTCCATACTCTTTTGTTAAACAATTACAGCTGAAATGTCAGCTTATTTAACCTAAATTTAATAACCGAAGGGAAATTTATGAACTTCTTACCTTGAAATTATATATAAATTCAATTTCTTGACACCAATAATGAACTTTTTTATTCCGGCTTCTTTTCTTCTCTAGCCCCTCCCTGTCATGCTTGTTATTATTCTTATCTTTTTCTTCTTCTTCCCAAAACCATGTTGTCATTTCTAGCTATGGGATCTTTTTTTTCATCCCATATTTGTTTCTTCTTTGGTGTCTTTTTAATTTTTCTCAACAAGAGTTCAAGTTCTCCTTCTGATTTACTTTTATTGTTATTATTTTTGAATGTCAATATGGCTTATCCAAGATTAGGTGGGTCTTCCATTTCGGTACTCCCAAATTTTCCACACATTGGGGCCGGCCAGAAATGAAAAATTGCATGTGAAACCCAATTTTTTCTTTAATATTTGTTAACCCATTTTAGATTACCTATAATTTACATTTTATTTGTTATTCCATTTTTGTTTCTCCTCACTTTCTAATATAAAAAGTGTAGCATTTTATAAAGTCCTCACTCTTTCCACAATCTAGGTATTTTCGCCTCAGGACTTTTCGCCGCAGGACTTTTCGCCGCAGGACTTTTCGCCGTAGGAATTTTCGCCGCAAGGAATTTTCGCCGCAAAGAATTTTCGCCGCAAAATATATAATTTGTATAGATATATAAATATAAGCCTACCAAATTTTATGAACTCTCTAATACGTCGGGTTTGGATGACTTGGAAATTTTCATTTATTCATTCTCTTAAATAAGTGATTTCATGTACTTCAAAGTTTTGAACCCTTAGGTTTTTAAAAACCATTTTTGATGGTTTAAAGTGATACTGCACATGCAATAACAGATACTGTCAAAGTTTTATAAAATCGTATTGGAATTGTGAAATAAAAAACTACAAGGCAAGAGTGCATACAATTTTAGAAAGTGACGCTAAAATAATAATTTGCAAAACATTTGGTGAGCATAGTCATTCTGCAAACCCATCAAAGCCTAAAGTGTACGCCACAATAGCAAGTATGAAAACGACTGCTACTAACTCCCAATTATCTGCAAGATCACTAATTGCCGATGCTTCTGCAAGCCTAGATGATGCAGGTTGTTATCTAATGCCATCAATTGCAACTTCATCAAGAAATATTAGAAAATGGAGGCAAAAGAATATGGATATGTTGCAAAAGTACATAATAGAACGTAAACTACGCTAGGATCTTTAGGAGACATTTTTTAAATGAATCCATCAAATAAAACGTTAAAACTAACGAAAATATTACGACTTAACCTAACCAATCGTCAACTTATTTTTTATTTTTTAAAAATTCCTTTGCGGCGGCGAAAATTCCTTGCGGCGAAAAGTCCGGCGGCGAAAAGCCCGGCGGCGAAAAGTCCTGTGGCGAAAGTTCCGAACGCGCTCTTTCCAAAATGAAAGGGTGTTGCATTTTAATTTATTTTCCATAGGAAATATTACAATACTCCAGCCCTTATCTTTTATTGTAACATCTGCCTAGCTCGTAGAGCAGTTGAACGTTGTGGTCTACTATTTGTGGTATAGGTTATTGTAGTAGTAGGACTAGTTACATCATTTATTGAACAGGTTAGGTTTGGTATAGTTTGGGTCAAATTTTGATCATCATCAGAATCTATTATAGATTCATCTTCATGATCATTTTTGTTAACAGTAGTTGGTCCTACTTCTAGGGGGTATAAGAGTGATACATCTCTTATAGTTTCACCTGAAGCAGTTTTAAGTTTTACAACCCTGGTTAATCCATCTTCCCCAGTTTTTAGTTCTAAAACTCTACCTAATGGCCAACACTGTCTTGGTGTATTTTGTCTAATTAGAACTACATCTCCTACCCTGATTTCATTAACCCAGTCTTTGTTTTGTATATATTTATGTCTTTCTCTCAACCCAACAAGGTATTCATCACTCCATTGCTTTTTAAATTTTGTTTTTATATTTGTTATTTGTGATAATCTATTTTGCAAATCATGATTATTATCACTCCAAGGTGGATCATCCAAGGAGATATTGTAATCAGGTAGAAGGTTAATGACTTCTCCCTTAATCAAATGATTTGGGGTGAGAGGCTCTACATCATTAATATTATCCCCTACATAAGTAAGAGGTCTGTTATTGACAACATTCTCAATTTCACTAATGAGAGTGAGAAGTTCAAAGAATTCAATTTGTTTTTTACCTATTGATTTCTTTAGGCAATTCTTTATTGTTTGGATATTCCTTTCCCAGATTGCTCCATACCATGGTGATGCAACAGGGATGTATTTCCATTTTATTTTGTTATTTTGTAGATATGTTATGGTATGTGAATTTTGTAATATGTCATTTATTTGGTTTTCACCAGCCTTGAAATATGTTGCATTATCTGTCCAAACAATTTTGGGTACAGAATGCTTAGCACAAAATCTTCTAAAGCTATAGACAAATGATTCTGCGGAGAGATCACTCACTATGTCTAAGCTGACTGCTCTAGAAGATGAACATGTGTAAAGTATGATGTACATTTTTTGTTCTGTTGTTCCCAGACCAACAGTCAAACTTCCTGTATAGTCTATGCCAACTGTTTCAAAAGGCCTATTAAAGGTGACTCTCTCTGTTGGCAAATCAGGAGGATTGGTCTTCCTGAAAGATCTGGAATGAATCCTTTTGCAGGTGACACAGTTATTCAAAACTGTTTACAGTCATTCTGCCTTTGGGTATCCAATACAACTTTCTAATGGCATTTAATGTTTGTGGAAACCCATGTGATAAAGTTCATTGTGTTTCTCTCTAATAATTAGGGTTGTAATGTGATGGAACCTAGGAAGAAGAAGGGGTTGTTTACTGTTATATGTGATTTGTGATTTGTTTAATCTACCCTTACATCTTAATAAGCCATCTTTGTCAATGTAAAGATTCAAGTTTATTACCACAGAGGGTACTTTGTTCATTTGTTTACCAATTGTTAGAAAATCTATTTCATTTTTGTATTCTGTTTGTTGTATGTGGTTAATCCAATATTTGGTAGCTAGACTTGTATACATTTCATTATCATTATTTCTTTGTTTATTTATTTTCTTTAAACAGTTGTGAATGAATCTGAGACAGTAAGATGTTACCCTTACAAGTTTGCCAAAGTCAGAATAATTGTTATAATCTAATAGTGGCTCAACTTTATTTGTGGTTATCATGTTAAGCTTTACATTAATTTGTTCTGCTGGCCACATTGTTTCATCCTGAATGAATTCAGGTCCATGAAACCAATTTTTGTTGGATTTTAGTAATTTACAGGATAATCCTCTTGTAAGAAAGTCTGCAGGATTTTGTTTTGTTGGAATGTATCTGAAGGTTATGTCCAAATTTTGTCTAGCTTCTTTAATGTCTCTTAATCTGTTACGGACAAAGATTTTTTGAGTTTAACTCATCAGAGTTGATCCATGCCAAGCAGATTTGACTGTCAAGCCAAATATATGTATTTGTGATGTTTACATCATGTAGACTTCATGGAGAAATACTGTTATTTTTACAGCTAGATAACCTGCAAGTAGTTCAAGCTGAGGAATAGTTTTCTTTTGTTTTAAGGGTGTTACTTTCCCCTTGGCATAGATCAAATGGCTGCCATCCTCACCTACAAGGTAAGCGCAACAGCCATACACCTTTTCACTGGCATCGCCAAATACATGCAAGGTTTGAGGTGTATCTCTGTGTCCACAAACTCTGGGAATATTTATGTTTTGTAGTTTATTGAGATCTTTAGCTAACCTTTTCCAGCTATCTTGTTGTTTATTGGTTATAGGATCATCCCAGTCTACTTTCTGTTTCCAAAATTCTTGTAAAAGAACCCTGGATCTGATAGTAGAAGGAAGGAGTAAACCCATAGGATCAAATATTTTTGAACTTTCGGATAAGATCTTTCTTTTTGTGTTAGCTGTTGTATCTAAGGTGTAGCCTTTTGTGCAGAGTGAGTCATGAACTTTAGAATCTGAGTTCAAATCCCAGATCATGCCTAATGTTTTCACCCTGTTTGTTGGTTCTGTCAATCCTTTGTCTTCTGATTTTATTTTTTGATTTAGTCTCTCATTATTTGTGATCCACTCTCTTAATTCAAAATTACCTTCTTTCATTATTTTATCTGCTTTTATGTAAACTTCATTTAATTCTGACTCTGTTTTGGTTGATCCTACAAGGTTATCTACATAGAAGTGATCTTTCAAGAACTGAACAGTTAAATCATTTTCATCATACAAATTTAAGTGATGTTTGATGGTTAAAGCCAGTAAACTAGGACTTGCATTTGCTCCAAACAAAACCACATTAAATTTAAATGTTTTAAACCCTTTATTTAAGTCATATGGATCATTAAACCACAAGAATCTTAGTTGATCTTTGTCATAGTCATTTTTCAGATGAATTCTCAAAAAAGCTTTGCTTATATCACTTTGAACTGCATAGTCATCTAATCTAAATCTTAGAAGGATTTTTACAAGGTCTGAAATAAGATTAGGCCCCTCTATGAGACAGTCATTCAAGCTATGCTTATTGCCATCTTTAAGACTACAGTTATACACAACTCTAAGTTTTGTTGTGGGTGCATCCTTTCTATAGACTCCTGTGTGAGTAAGATAATGGCAGTTGTCTTTTTTAAAGGGGTGATCTTTAACTTCCTCAATGAAGCCTTTTTCTAACTGGTCCTTGAAAACATCATCATACATTTTAATTCTATTGTCATTTTTTAATCTTTTCATCAAATTATAGAGATGACCTTTAGCTACCTTTAGATTATCATTTAATTTTGGACTATTGATCTTCCAAGGTAGTTCAATTGAATAATGGCCATTTTCATACATGATGGTATTTTCAAAATTTTCAACCATTAATTGATTTTCATCTGTATGATCACCATCTTGCACCCCCACTGACTCTAATAGCCAGAGCTGTTGTACACCTTTATCTAATTCTTCAGTTGTTAATGATTTATTTAATATTTCAGTATTTATGTCATTATTTGAGTTGTGTAAGACCTTGTCATAATAGGGCAAGTTTGTTAGTCATATATTTTTATTTTTCATTGTTATTTTATATTTATCTATGTGTCCCAGTGGAGCTATACCCCAGTGAGTATCTAGAGCATCCCATCTCCTATTCTGACTATGCCCTTCTGAATTAAGTGAATATAATCAGCTCCAATTAACATTTGAACATTATCTATTGTATCATCATTTAAATTTCTATCTGCAATTTTATATTGCTTTTTAAGTTGTTGTATTACTTGTTTTAAATTTGGTATTTTAAATTTTTGTTGACCAACTTGTTCAATGACTACTGCTTCTATGTTTGTTGTTTTATTCTCTGTGGGTATATCCAGATCTAAATTGACTGTACTATATTTTTCTTTCTGTTCATTTTCTTTGACAAATGATGTTATACACAATTCTTGTTCATTTTTATGAGTTTGTAGGCCTAATTGATTAACTAATGATTGATCTACAAATGTTTGTTGGGAACAAGAATCTATTAGACATCTTATAGGAGTTGTCCCACCTTTTTATTTTTTAAATCCAAGGTTATTGTAGGTAGAGTACACTAGAATTTTTATTGACATTATTTATTGATACATGTCCATTAAATGTTTTTTCATTTTTCTTTTGTTTATTTGAATTTTTAAATGAATCACAAAGACAAGAGACATGATTTAAACTTCCACAATTAACACATTTGAATCTTATTTTTGTTTTGCAGTCTTTGTTAGTATGTCCTGCAGCTGTGCATTTAGTACAAAGGTTTAACTGAGAACACCTGTTTATCCGGGATTCTAAGTCTACATATTTAGTACATCGTGTGCTATTGTGATCATCAGCCGAACAAAATTTACACTTACGTACAAATTCTGTCGTAACATTAAAATTTTGTAGTGTAGGAGTTAGACCTATCACTTTTTGTTCTGATTTGTCTTTTTGTTGTTGTTGTGTTTGGTTTGTGCTTTTTGGTTTTTGTGAATTCTTTGTTTGGTTTATTTGTGAATCAATCTTTGTTTGGTTTATTTGTGAATCAATCTTTGTTTGTGAATAATCTTTGAAGATTTGTACATTGACAAAACATTTGGAAATTCATTCCTTATTTCACCAAGGGTAGGGTATGTATTTCCCGTTATTCTTTGGAAAATATCCCTAATTTGGGTAGGTAAACAATCAAATATTATGGCTTGGATAAACCATGCTGATTTCTCTAGATCTATGTCATTATTTTGTAGATGACCTAACATGCATTCAATTTCACAATAGAAATTGTACAGATCCTGATGGTTATCCTTGGCTGGTTTTATATTTTTTAATTTTATTGCTAAATCATTTACTATTTCTTTTCTATTTAGGAAATTTCTTTCTAGTAATTTGAGAGCTATTTTATACGCTGCCTATTGCCGGTAAGGCATCAACCAGTTTTAGGGCTGGGCCCTTTAAATAATTAAGCAGATAACTGAATTTGTCAACATCAGATATATAATCTTTGTTGCCAATTAAACTATCAAATTTTTCCAGAAAAGACTGAAATTTTGTTCGATCACCCTCAAATATTGGTACTTGTAATGTTGGTAACTTGGCTTTTAGTTGTTTATTGTCATCATTAGAAATGGATACATTTCTGAAGGCCTCAATCAAACTTTGATTTGTAGCTCTAAATTATTTGGTAGATTATCTAAAGCAGCATATAATTCATTTATGTGAGAATCTATTTCAAAAATATTCTGTTCTTGTTCACACAAAAGTGCTGTAATGTCTCTTCACCAACATTTAACCCATCAGTTTCTGTAACAATTTCCTCGTCTATAATTATTATTTCCTGTTTAATTCTATTTAAACCACCCAAAATAGTATCATAATCCCTTTTATTTGGATTTTCTTTGCTATTAAAGCTAGTTAAAAGCCTGGTAATGACTCCCTTCCTTGCTGATCTCTTCCTTTTTAATGATTTAATCTTTGCCTCAATTGCTTCACATTCAGCCATATTTTGTTTATTTTATTTTTCCAAAAATAAGTCCCCTAAAACCCTTTCAACTCTATAAATAAGCTTTATTTTATATTATGTATACAATATAAGCTTTATTTTGGTTAAATAGGCTAGGCTTCGGATTACCCTTATTCTAGAATTTTACCACATTTATGACCAAATGATAAGTTTTGAAGTATTTGAATTATTTCTTATTTTTATTTTTAGTTAGGGCTTCGTAATTTATTATTATTTATATGTAGTAAATATTTGAAAAAGCCAAACATGGAATAAATTCTGTTCAGATGTCAAAATGTTTGATAAGGCGTAATTTTTTTTTTTTTTTGTTTGTTTTAATTTTTTATTTTATTCAAGGTTAAGGTTTTCACAGCAAATAACCCTTCCCCGCACGGGCCACCATTATAGATATGGAAAAAATAGGTCCTGCTCCAACCAGAGTAGCCTAAACACAACCTAGGCTACGTTGGAGATGGAAGACCTAGGCCAAAGATGAACCAGCCTCTATTTGTCCATAAACAGGACTTCCATACTCTTTTGTTAAACAATTACAGCTGAAATGTCAGCTTATTTAACCTAAATTTAATAACCGAAGGGAAATTTATGAACTTCTTACCTTGAAATTTATATATAATTTTATTTCTTGACACCAATAATGAACATTTTTATTCCGGCTTCTTTCGTCTGCCCCTCCCTATTCTGCTTATTATTTTTATCTTTTTCTTCTTCCCAAAACCGTGTTGCCATTTCTAGCTATGGGATCTTTTTTTCTTTTCATCCCATATTTGTTTCTTCGTTGGTGTCTTTTTAATTTTTCTCAGCAAGAGTTCAAGTTCTCCTTCTGTTATTTTTTATTGTTATTATTTTTTAATGTCAATATGGCTTATCCAAGATTAGGTGGGTCCTCCATTTCGGTACTCCCAAATTTTCCACAGCTCCCCCCCTCGTATATAAGAGGAAGAGAGCCAAAATCAAGGTCTCTAAGGCTCATAATGCCATGTATTATTTATCTATTTTTTATATAAATTTTGAAAAGATCGTGTAGTGTGTAAAATGCATGTATATACTGTATAGTGAAGAATAGAGGGAGAAGCATGTGTTTGAGAGCAAGCTGGACTGTTTACAGGGTAAATGAGACAGAAATGATCAGCTAAAGAGGACAGTGACAGAAGAAACGGGGGTTCCTGCACTCCATCTTCTGCCTAACGTCCCCCCCCCCTCGAGTACTTCCATGGTCGATTGGTGTCTATAATCTCCTCCTTCCAAATAATAATAATAATAATAAGAAATAGAGAAGAAGCTTCATTTCTTTAGACATAGAGTGCGTAATCTAGTTCTCGTTGCTGAACAAACCTTGGCCCATTATTCAGCGGTCCAGGCAGCATATTTCTTTTTAAAAATGGAGTATTTTTTTTTAATTCTGATCTTCTTGCACATAAATTACTCATTCTGAATCCTGAAGCAGGATGGTTCTACTGATGGTTCTACCGAATTTGTAGCCTTTCTTTGGCTTTAATCAAAGGCATTATTATTAAAATCGTTGCGATATAAATGAAATATTTATTATTAATGCAAACTGTGACGTGCATTCGTTCCAGCTGCAGTAAATTTAAGCGTATTTGATTCAGACCGCTAAAATAAGTGGAAATAATACATGATATGAGAACAATTGAATTTTATATATATTTTTTTATGTAGAAAGGAGGGGACTAAGGGAGAGCGCCCGCAAAAGTACCCCTCCCCCCACAGAAGACGGAGAGAGCCAAAAACAACGTCTCCAAGGCTCAATGATGCCTTTTTTTTAATATAAATTTTGAAAAGGGTGTGTAGCGTGTAAGATGCATGTATGTGTAGTGAGGAATAGAGAGAGAAGTGTGTGTTTCAGAGCATGCTGGACTGCTCACAGGGTAGATGAGGCACGGAAAAAGATCAGCTAAGGAGGACAGTGACAGGAGAAACGGGAGTTCCAGCACTCCCTAACTCCTGCCTAACATCCACCACGGAGTACTTCCCTGGTCGATTGGTGTCTACAATCTCCTCCTAGAATGTAATATATAATGTAATGTAGAGTCTTTATATTTTATATTATTTAAAAAGTCTCTAAGGTACACAGAATAATGCATACTTAAATTTTACTTTTAATGAAACCAGTCTCCACCCCTTGAATGTTTCTAATTTTCATCACCGTGAGCCTGAGGATAAAAACTATTCCTGTAGTAAGTTATCTTACATTTTTATGTATTTTAGCATATGTTTCACTTCATGAGGCAAGGGAGCTACGTCGTGTTCATTGTCGCAACACCACTTCCCGTTGATCAGAGAAGTTAAGCAACTGTGGGTCTGTGGGTTGGATGGGGTACCATCCTTTGTTCAGCGACCCGTTGTTCGGATCCCATGTCAGACTGTATTTACCTTTGCTCATAAACAACTCCTAAAACACACACACTCTTGAGTCAAGGTCCATTTCATATTAGTCATTTTCTAATTTTAGAGGAAACTTAACGCAAAAATTATTAAATAAAAAATGACATTCCAGAAATTCGTGAGTGATTGTAAATGTCTGCTTACCATTTCAAATAAACAAAGAGTATTTATTAAAAAAGAAAACCAGAAGCCATATCACAATACCACATTTTGTTAGATCAGCGAGGTTAGATGTTGGGAGAAGGTTAAATAAAAAAGGAAGGAGACTAAAAGAACGCTTCAGATAATTATTGTTCATTAAAACTTTGATGTTAAAATCTATATAAAAAGGGGGGCATTTATTCATTTTCGCCTATCATGCATACTTTAATATTGAACATTTAATACTATATTCTCTTTCATCAGTTTTATATATATATATATATATATATATATATATATATATAGAGAGAGAGAGAGAGAGAGAGAGAGAGAGAGGCGCAAAAGTCGCGCATCATATGAATTTTCAGTGTTGACTACTGTATATTATTTTTTTTTTTTTTAGGTTGGAGATGGCTGCGAAATTAACAATAGACGAGAGGGTGAGCTTGGTTTTAATGTATGGAATACCAGGTACAACAAATTGATGACTCGGTACAAAATTTAAATTCTGTACCGATTCATCGATTTGTAGTACCTGGTATTGCATACGTTAAAACCAAGTTCACCCCCTCGTCTATTGTTAATTTCGCAGCCATCCCCTAACTAAAAGAAAAAAATAATATATTATAGTCAACACTGAAAATTCCTATGATGCGCGACTTTGGCGCCACCCTGTATATATATATATCAGGGCTGTGCGTGTCTATCACTTTCGGGTCGGGTCCGGGTCTGGGTCATTTTTCTAATTTACTTTCGGGTCCGGGTCCGGGTCCGGGTAATTTTTCGAATTTACTTTCGAGTCCGGATCCGGGTCCATTATTAAAAATGTAATAATTATAATCTGGTATAGGATAGGTAATAAGACTGCTACCATAGCTACATTAACATGTTTTCTGAAACATAGTAAAACATAATATGGCTATACGGTAGTAGCCTAACCATATATATTAATTAATCTGATTTTGGAAATGTTTGAAAGTAGGTATATTAATTGTAGTATTAATATTTAGTAGTAACTAGGTATAGTTATACATGCATTGCTAAGGGGCAAAGTACGATGTATGATTGCTCTCTTCAGCCCCCTTATTCTAAATTTTAATTAATTTTGTGAAAACAAATTCTATATTTTTTTGAGTGAACTCAAATGGAAATTATCATCTTGCATTAAAATTAAATACTTTGTTTATCTTAAAAAACAAAAATAAAATCGATAATATGAAATAATTAAAGTAATTTGGTAGTAATATTGTCTTTATATTTTGAGGGCAACATATTCTGTGAACTCCTTTAAAACAGATATTGATACAGCGGCATAGCCTATACTTATTTCTCCTAGAATGTAGATTGAAAGTTGTGGCAAGACAGGAAAGAGATTTCTGAATTTTTAACTGAATTTTTTTATTTTGAATATGCACAGTATATATATATATATATATATATATATATATATGAATAAAACCACGAAGGAAAGGAAACAGAATGGTAGTCAAGCGCTTTCGTCTAATGACATCCTCAGGAACACTGAAGTAAATAAAGAGTTCAAGTCTATATACAGGTTACAAAAATATATATATACAGTATATATCTATATATATATATATAATAAACATAGAAACAAAAATTGTGAGAGAAGCATACAAATCTGTAAAGAAAACCACCAATTTTAGCACTTTGCCTGAATTCAACACAAGATCAAATTTTATAGTTAATGCTTGAATGATATATAGGTCACAAAAAATATTTAAAATATATATATATATATATATAAATAAATTGAAAAGTAAAAATTGTAAGAGGAGCATACATATTTATAAGGGAAAACTACCCACGTTTTAGCACTCTGCCCTTCTTGTCCAAATCCTCTCTGAATGAATTCAACAAAAGATCAAATGGATTGTTTACAACCAATTTTATAGATAAGGCCTGAATGATATATAGGTTACAAAAATAAAAAAAATAAAAATATATAAAACTAAATTGAAAAATAAAATTTGTAAGAGAAGCATACAAATTTATAAGGAAACACTACCAAAGTTTTAGCACTCTACCCTTCTTGTCTAAATCTGTTCTGAACGAATTCAAAACAACGGGATCGAGTTGAAAAAGACCTTTGGTCATGTTAAAGTTATTTGTAAGTTGGATAATAGCAGACTCAAGAATATTTCTATTAACAATGTTGCTAGAGTGAAACAAAACTGAAGCATTATTCCAATCAATAGAGTGGGATAACTCTGACAAATGGACAAAAAGGGCACTGGACGACTGTCCCGTTCTAACGGAATATTGATGCTGTTTTACACGCGTGTGCAAATCCTTTCCCGTCTGACCAATGTAAAAGGAATCACATTGTTTACAACCAATTTTATAGATAATGCCTGAATTATTGGTAGGGCTATTTTTTACTATGATATTTTTCACAATATTGTTATATGAAAATACTACATTAATATCCAAAAGTTTAAGTACATTAGCAATGCCTAAAAAGCCTGGGAAAAATGGAAGTACTAAAATATTCTTTGACAAAGTGCGAGTGTTATTATTCACACGATAGAAGGTTCTCTTTGCCTTGTTTAGACAAGATTCCATAAACGCAGGTGGGTAGCACAGATCACTTCCAATACCGTTGATTTTTTCTAATTCGGCATCGATGTATTCCGGACTGGCGATCCTAAGAGCGCGGAGAAACATTGAAGAAAATATGGCCTTCTTAATGGGGGTGTCATGTCCCGAGTAAAAGTGTACGTAGGACAAATTGCTTGTTTTTTCCGATAGATACTAAACTTAAAACCTAGGCTTTCACTATGTACACGCACATGCAAAAACGGGATTGAGGTGTCTTCTTCCACTTCTAAAGTAAACTTAATGGAGGGGACTTGGTCATTTAACTGAAGGAGGAAATCATCCAGGTCACGATTCATGGGCTAGATACACAAAATATCGTCGACGTACCGCAACCATGGGATGCGAACCCCAAGGATTCTCGCAATGTAAGTAATTTCGAAAAACTCCATATAAAACTTCATATAAATATTGTGAAAAATATCATAGTAAAAAATAGCCCTCCAATAATTCAGGCATTATCTATAAAATTGGTTGTAAACAATGTGATTCCTTTTACATTGGTCAGACGGGAAAGGATTTGCACACGCGTGTAAAACAGCATCAATATTCCGTTAGAACGGGACAGTCGTCCAGTGCCCTTTTTGTCCATTTGTCAGAGTTATCCCACTCTATTGATTGGAATAATGCTTCAGTTTTGTTTCACTCTAGCAACATTGTTAATAGAAATATTCTTGAGTCTGCTATTATCCAACTTACAAATCACTTTAACATGAGCAAAGGTCTTTTTCAACTCGATCCCGTTGTTTTGAATTCGTTCAGAACAGATTTAGACAAGAAGGGTAGAGTGCTAAAACTTTGGTAGTGTTTCCTTATAAATTTGTATGCTTCTCTTACAACTTTTATTTTTCAATTTAGTTTTATATTTTTTTTTATTTTTTGTGACCTATATATCATTCAGGCCTTATCTATAAAATTGGTTGTAAACAATCCATTTGATCTTGTGTTGAATTCGTTCAGAGAGGATTTGGACAAGAAGGGCAGAGTGCTAAAACGTGGGTAATTTTCCCTTATAAATATGTATGCTCCTCTTACAATTTTTATTTTTCAATTTATTTATATATATATATATATATATATATATTTTTTTTTTGTGACCTATATATCATTCAGGCATTAACTACAAAATTTGATCTTGTGTTGAATTTAGGCAAAGTGCTAAAATTGGTAGTTTTCCTTACAGATTTGTATGCTCCTCCCACAATTTTTATTTCTATATTTATTATATATATATTTTGTAACCTGTATATAGTCTTGAACTCTTTATTTACTTCAGTGTTCCTGAGGATGTCATTAGACGAAAGAGCTTGAGCACCATTCTGTGTTTCCTTTCCTTTCCTTCTTAAATGAAATATTTTTATTAGGACTATTCTACATTATTTTATTTGAGAAGACTTTATTCCCCAACACCGTTCGATCGCAAACACAATACTGCGTCTAATAATGATTGCGAAAGAGAATTTCTTTGCGGGTTCAGAATGAAGCTTAGAGCGGAGAACAATCTTTCAATGCTAACTTGTGTGCACGGAGTAGACAATGCTACCAAGGCTGCCTGTTTAAATTCTCCTCCCATTTCCATCCACCATTTCATGGGATCTTGATGGATCAGTTTTCTAGCTGAATCTCTCTTTTTCGCGAGGCGAGGACATTTTTCAAACTTTATCCCACCTGCATCAAACTTCGCTCTCAGTGGCACAGTTTGAATTCGTCCTTCCTTCTGAAGAAGTCTTTCCTTTTGTCGCAATTCTTTTTCAACTCACAACTCACAAACAAACAATAAAATATATTAGGATTAGGCTGTTCTCCCGTTACCGTTAACTCTCCAGTTCCAGTGAGTCATGTGGAGGGTGGAGTGATAATTCAATACATTGTTGCCAAATCTAAAGGCGCACACATAAATTTTGTAAATTAAAAACCCGGCTGTGCGGGTCCTTCACTTTCGGGTCGGGTCTGGGTCTGGGTCAATTTTAAAATTCACTTTCAGGTCCGGGTCCGGGTCCGGGTCTTTTTACTAATTCACTATCGGGTCCGGGTTCAGGTCCGGGACTTATCTCACTCTCGGGTTAAACCCGGGTCTGGGTCCGGGTCCGGGTCCGACCTGCCAGCCCTGATATATAGGGTGGCACAAAAGTCAGGAGTCAAAGGATCCAGAGAGAATGAATCTTTTCCGTTCTATGGCTGCCATTATTTTTAAATAAAAAATATTTTTTTATTTAAAAAATGTATAATTTTTGCAATGATGACCTTTTGACTCCTGACTTTTGTGTCACCCTGTACATTCATACATATATATATCAGGCACGTGCCGTGAGTAAATACTCAGGGTAGGCAGACTCAATGCGCGAGCGAAGCGAGCGGCTCCAAGCTAGGGGGTCTGGGGTGGGCGCGAGCTCCCCCAGCGGGTTCCGGGGCGGAGCCCCAGCCACCAACGAATTTTAAGCATAATTAACCCCTTCCGCACCATTTGTGCTAATTTTTGGTCAACAACAAATATTTACTTACCGCTTTATTTGTAGATGAATTCCATTCTTCTCTCTTTGTTTGTAACAAAAGTATCTGTAATTTTTTCAAAGAAATTGTAAGTGGGATTTTGCTCCATTTTAGTAAATCTTTCTTTTAATTGAAATTAGGGCAAGTGATGAAAGCCTTTCCTGTTTCATTCTATTCCTGGTGTAGCTTTAATTCTTTTCAAAGCTGAAAATGAACTCTCAACAGAAACTGTTGTAGCTGGAATTGTTAAAATCAATTGCAACAGCTTCACCGCTTCAGGAAACGTTAGTTCAAGTCCATTTTGAAATATGAAAGCAAGCAAATCTTTAATTGATTTATCCCTGAACACTTGTGCACTATAAATTCCAGCTAGATCAGTTTTCAATCTTATGACATCGAAGAAGTTACCATAATTCTTCTCTAAACTTTCTAGTGCATCCTTATCAATTTCTGTAGCTAGTTTTAGAAACTTTTTACTATCAACTAATGAAATAAATTGTAAATTTTTGAAGTCACTGTATCTTGCTTCCATATGCTGCAGTATATCATTCAATATTAGACAGAATATTCTTTCTCTTTCTTTTTTAATTGGACCTTTTGTACGACATTTTGATTCAGTCAAGTTATTTTCTTTGAAACATTCTTCAAACTTCTCATAGATATCATCAAAATTTTTGCGCAGACCCTCGAGGGAATTCATTGTTTCATTGATTCTTTCAATGCAATATGGAATATCTATAATTTTAGTTTGTAAGATATTGAAGAGTGTGTCAGTTCTAATGAAAATCTTATCATATACCATGAGAAGAAAGTATGTTGAATCTTTCGTTAGCCAATTATAAAATCCATTACTCCTCACTAAAGTATCTGAGTCCCACAATAAAGGATTGCTGTCAATGTTGTTGAAAAGTTTACAAAGGTCACTATGATAGTGTAAAATAGTTTGCACTAGCTTTGAGTTAGAACTCCATCTCGTTGGTGCAGCCTTTGGAATGCGTTTATGTACTATTTCATCAAGAAATTGCGTTCGTTTTGTAGAGTGATTGAAAAATGCAGCAAGACCATCAATGGTCTTGAAAAGATTGTACATTCAGGTATAAATTTCGCTGACTGAGATAGAACAAGATTCAACTTGTGAGCGTAGCAATGGGTAAATAACGCTGATGATGCCTTTTCTCTTACTTTAGCTTGAACGCCATTTAAATGCGATGCCATTACCGATGCTCCATCATATGTCTGTGCTACAAGCTTCTCAGCACAGTTGTATTTATCTAAATTTTTAAATATGCATTCTGTTACACCAGTAGCTCTTCTGTCTTTAAGTTCGTCAAATCCTATGAAAGCCTCTTTAATTTCAGAATCCAATACATATCTTAAAACTGTGGAACATTGAGCTGTATTTGAAATATCAGTCGATTCATCCACTTCTATAGCAATGAATGGGGATCTTGCGATATCTTCTTTAATATTATTTTCTACAGCTATGCCTACTGCTTCAATCAAGTCATTTTGTATCTTGTTAGAAACGCCAGAAAACACGGATGAAGTCTGTAAATGTTGTGCTAATTTTTGGTCAAATTTTGCAGTGTAGTTCAGTAACTCAATATAGTTTCCACGATTTAAAGAGGATTTATCTTCATTATCACCGCGGAAAGCAAGTTCTTGTTTAATCAAAAAGCAAGTAGCAGAAATTAATGTTTTCAGTATGTCTCTGTTTTCCTTTACCTTTTTACTGTGAATTTCAATGCTAAGTTTTTTTTGCTTATCTATGCTCAAGTCGATTCGTGTAGATCCAAATGTTTTCAACGATATTTGACTTTCATAATGCGCAGCAGACCTCTTGTGCTTACTTAAAGCATTAGTCAAATTATTTAAATCACAATATCCTGTTCTTATCCACACACTTTCACTAGATACGGAAAATAACAAGCATGGAAAACAAAAGAGTCTACCTGTTGTAACACAACCACACAACCACTCTTTCTTGCTGTACCACGTCGTTTGAAACGTTCTGATTATTTTTGTTCCTTTACGCTGTAGCAACTGTTTCAGTTCCGGTGTCGGCCTACCATTTTTAATCACATTCAACCTTTCTTCATAAGACAGTTTAGAAAAATTCTTAAGATACTCACTGTCCATATTTGAAAAGGGTTAAATTTTGAAATAAAATGTCTAAAATTTAGTTCAATCACCAGAGGCAAACGACAACACAGACGCGCGCACAGCCACACACCCGACCATGTGTCTGAACGGCAAAACACTGAGTGAAAAGCAGAACTAAATCTGCTTATATAGCGCAGTATTTGTCACAGCTTGGAGCTCCACTCACGGCACGTGGGAAAATTTCATTGCCAAGCGTTAATATATATAGAGGTTGAAAGGCACGGGGAAATTGTGCTTCTAACACAATATTATCCATTTACAAATTTATACATTGAATTTCATACATTAAATTAACATTTATATAATGAAGTGAAAATCATTTACTTTTTATATTTAATATTTTTAGTTTTATTCAGGGTAGGCACTGCCTACCTTGCCTACCCAGAGGGCACGTCCCTGATATATATATATATATATATATATATATATATATATATATATATATATGTAATAATTCCCCTCGGTGGTGTAGTGGTTAGGATCGTTGACTACGAATCCTTCGGCCCCGGGATCGGGACCCGATGACAGCGCGCAGCTATTCATCCTTCCACACATTAAACAAATTGGTTGATAGATAAATGGATACTCTGGGCTGGGCTGTTGGTAGGACGCTGGGCTGGACTGTTGGTGGGACGCTGGGCTGTTGGTGGGACGTGGTTCGGATTCCACGTTAAACTGTAGGTTTAAGGTAGAGTGAAAAGCTTGACCTTCATTAGAATGAACAATTCGGGCGGATGAAAACCAATGTTAACCAAGGTTATATATATATATATATATATATATATATATATATACAAACTCAGAATGGTCCACTGAGAAACTTATATGTTAAACACAGACCGTGCATGGAACAAGGAACTCTTCTGGGAAAATTAAATCCACTATAGTCCGAATAAGTAATGGTAAATGACAAATACCATAGTTTTTCTTTTTCATGATGCAAGCCCGACGTGGGCAACGGGTCTCTCGCAAAGAGGTCCCATAAATATAGCTTCCCTCACCAGCTATCTGCAAAGCAGATAGGACCCTAGATCCATGTCCCAAAGCTGGATCCTATCTGCTTTGCAGATAGCTGGTGAGGGAAGCTATATTTATGGGACCTCTTTGCGAGAGACCCGTTGCCCACGTCGGGCTTCCATCATGAAAAAGAAAAACTATGGTATTTGTCATTTACCATTACTTATTCGGACTATAGTGGATTTAATTTTCCCAGAAGAGTTCCTTGTTCCATGCACGGTCTGTGTTTAACATATATATATATATATATATATATAATATATATATATATATACACACACACACTCGTCTGTATATATATATATATATATATATATATATATATATATATATATATATATATATTTAGTTAGTTATTTAGTATTTTTTTGGATTAATTCATTACTTTTCAATTTCCTTTGTCTTTGAAACAATGACTTTTGTGTTTAGATATTTGTGGTAATTTTACCTTTCATTTATATTCGATGAGAGGGATTAATGCCAACATAAATAATTGAATAAAGGTAATCTGCAGTAAGCGAGGATACATTTATCCCTGTATACCTTCGTACAAAGAATATATCATGCTTTCTCTTCATTAAAAATTCTCTGTATTTTCTGTAAATATTTCTGCATATCAGATTTTTACGATGTGCGCCCGGTAGGTCAATGATTACGATGGCGGGCATTGAGCGGTGAGGTTCTTGTTTGCTCCCGTCTGTTGGCTCCTGAGTTGAGTTGAGTTAGCCGCTTACCCTGTCGTTAGTTGAGTTAGCCGCTTACCCTGTCGTTGCTCGGGGTAAGGTGACCTTTGGAGCACATTCACCCCCACATCCTTGACAGATTTTTACTCTCTATTCAGTTCAGTTTGGCGAAATTCACTGATATATTCATCGTTTAAGTGAAAGTATGAAGAGTTAAACATCATTTCATATAGAGCATCATTCTGCCAATACGCCCATTTCAGGGTATGAGCAACTCGCAGCAACATTGCCAACCAAATAAGGGGTCAAAGTACTGTCGAGGCTTCCATACGTGGTTCATCATCACTGAAAGCAACAATGCTCTGTGTTAGTCTCGTCAAAAGAACATCCATATCCGTATTCAATTTTTAGCAATTTTCGTAAGTTTGTATTGCAGACACCTCCAGTTATTATCAGTCCAGGTGCATGATTCTTCAGGAGCAAGATGCACCACAAGTTTGTTTCCTCCGTAAGGCAGCACAAATTTACCTGTATCAATCACAGGCATACACTTGCTGCCCGAGGCTTGCTCTACACAAACTAGAACAAAAACCACAAATATCTACAATCGCAAACCGTCCGTATACAGGCCTGTATTTAGTTTAGAAGAGTATTTTTTACTGTATTTACTGTACTGAATAGTATTTTTACTGTATTTGTGAACTCAAACGGAATAGAATTTAAAGAAGACTACGTCTGTAGGTGGCATAACCTACCAAAAACCAAACCCCAGAATAAAATTCGGAAAACCTTCTAATACCTTACCTTTTTTCCTTTTTTTGTAGTTACGATTTCAATATTTCTCCCGTACACCTCTTTATGTTTCAATTTAGCTTTTCCATCCTTATTACTACCATTACCATTACAATTACTATTACTATCTTTATCATTATTGTTATTATCACTATTATTACACTCCTTAATGTAGTTATTCTTTTTAGTATTAATTCCAGACAGAATATTGTTGTTGTTCTCACTCAAGTTCAATTTTGACTATTTGAGTTTAATTTTCACTCGACTGCTCTAATTTTACTATTTGTCTTTTTTCAGAAACGTTATCGATTTATTATTTATCAAATAACTATATTACGTGATCTTCTACACTTGTTTTTTCTCCCTCCCTCGCATTTATATACAGTGCTGTGCAAAAAGATTAGGACACCTCATCTACTTTTGTACTTTTCGGATTTACTGTAATGTTAATTTAGGAACATTTCTTCAGATTAATCATTTTGAATTATATATTATTAAAAGGCCCACAAAATTTCGTTTCCAATGATATATATCATAGTTCAAAATGATTAATCTAAAGAAATGTCCATAAATTAGCATTACAGTAAATCTGAAAAGTACAAAAGTAACTGAGGTGTCCTAATCTTTTTGCACAGTTTATATATATATATATATATATATATATATATATATATATATATATATATATATATATTAGAGTGTTCTGAATTATATTAATGCGGAAAAAGTAAAATGCGAATTTGAGATCACATAGGGTTTTATTTGATGACATTTGACAAAACAAGTAAGAAGCAAAAATTTTATTCACTTTGATGTTTGTTCAGGCACTGCGCGAGGACTGAAAAAAAGTACCTGAATTCCAAATTAAATACATTCAAAACAAACTTGTATTAAAAATACCAGTACAGGACGTTCGATATTTGAGTTTTAGGAATGTTGTTGTGATGAACTTACACAATATGGAAAAGAAATTGGCGTTGTTCCTCATTGGCTATGATTGTATCGTTCAAATCCGTAGCAAGTTTAGCTGCCCGCTCAGCACCATCGTTAACAACTTTTAGGTGGCGCACTGAATCTTTCGCATTTATGTGTTGCAGGCTCACTCCTTGTATCAGGGTCTGGCTTTATGAAACATTCATCTAAGTTTAAGGCCTTGAAGACGTTCAATGATCTAGTCGTAATAAAGTCCGTTATCCTTTTGTCTTTGTATGCGCTAGTTGTTTTACACTCTATCCTACGCGAGTCTTTTTTCTTAGGCAGCTTCTTAAACGCTTGAATCATCGCTCTTTACTCTTATGTATCGATTTCATCAGAAAACAATGCCAATGACGCCAAATCTTCGCTCAGATACCAGAGATAGGCAGCCAGCTTTTTTGATGCAGCCTGAGAGACTTCTTGGTCCACTTCTCTGAAATCCTCCAGCGTAGCCATTAGCGTAAGATCACTGAAGTGTCAGAAGCATTAGTTGTGAGACTAAAAAGTCTTACAACGTGCTGTTGGTGCACCCACTAACCTTTGGGACACGCGGCAGGTGCCGCCGAGTGGTCTTTAAATCGTACCGGTGTCCGGCAAAGAAATGTTGCCACCACAAGTTCTAACTGGTACTCTATTTGGACACTGAAAATTGTTTTACATTAGAAGACCATTCTTTCATGCATAAAATAAAATTGCATGTATCACATCAGGCCGATTATCGTCAACTGGCAGAAAAGGACAGCTTTGATCTACCATACGCAGTCCCTTAGTATAAACTAATCTGATCAAAACTTTATCTGACTGTTTCTCATCCAACCTCATCAGTTGACGACATATGTGTGTGTGTGTGTGTGTGTCTGTGTGTGTGTGCGCGGGCTCCTAGGCAACTGAGGTCGAGGTCGAGTGCGTGAAATTCACACATGTAGCGGGGTATTTTTTGTGAGGTAGCACTTTTGATACCTAGGAGCATTAAAAATTTATATAAAAATTTCTAGAAACATTTTTACTGTCGGAAAAAAGATAAGTTCGACCTGAGGGGAGAGGAGAAAGGGGAGTTAGGGCAAAGTGGTAAAAAGGGGAGTGCCAGTAGGGCAAAGTTTTAATGAAAAGTTTCCCTGAAAAGATCTTAATTCGTTAATGGCTTTTGATTAAAATATAAATAAAGTAATAAATATATATATATATATATATGACGTCACACTATGAACTTTAGTGATTACCATTTTGAAAGATAAATCAAAGTATATAAGGTTTAAAGGCCACTAGGGGTGTGTCTTTTAAATATTCTCTAAGCTCCAATCCGTTCTCACCATGTTCCTCTATACACTTCATAAAATTGTCAATTAAAAATGAATAGGCATTTTCGAGAACGATGTCAAAATAACGCATATCATCAACTCGCGCATTTAATAGAGGTTTCAGGTTGAGCAAGGCGGCTATTTCAAAAAGTCTATTAAGGATGAATCAGTAACTAGTAGGCACTAGTCAGTTATTACCATTGTTTTAACTGAAGGTTAACGTTACAAATAATACAATATACAATATACAAATACAATATACAATATACAAATAATACAATATGAGCAGGGGTGTCACTAATTGTTATTCTTGTTGCATTCGCGGAAGCCGACACTTTATAATTCTCAGCCGACCACTTCTCAACCAACACAAAGATTTTCGACAATCATCAACAGTCAACTAAATCACGTTACGTTTGGGGAAGTCTACACATTTAGAATTTGTCTCAAGCACATAATTAATCACACCACTGCTAGAATCTAAACACTCTCACTGATTTAGAAAAAGTCACGGCGTATTGAGTGTTAAGGATACCGCTTAGCGGTGGTTCCATCTTTCTGTTACTGTAGGTGCAGGTATTTCTTGGTGCTACTGCTGCGAGGAGGCTTTTGGATAGCACGTCACGACGCTCCAAGCTCAAATGCTGGTGTGAGGTGGGCTGCTTGCTGCAGTTCGTGACGCTGACCTAGTGGTAAGTCATGTGTCTTGGACTCAAGGCGCCTCCTGTTGGTGTCTCGACGACTCGGCAGCGCTGGATGAAACATTTAGGGATATGCACGAACATGAAAACGCAGTTTCGAGTGTGGTGAAAAAGTATATACACAAAATTATTTAACACGTTAAATGGTTCGACAATAAATCAGTTAACATTGATCGGCCCTATTCGAGAAATAGACGTGTTCATACCGTCCCACTATGGGAGAGAAAAGGTAGTCGTCACTAAAGTCTGTACGGTCTTAATTTTCACGCCCGCATTTGAATGGGCGTAAAAGAAACACCGTTTGTGGGACATATGTTCCGCCTGTACTTGCAGTACCGAAAAGGTTAGAAAGGTACACAGGCCTTCAGTTATGACCTCACTAGACGTCTTATCGTGGTAAACGTTGATGTAGTCGTAAAAATATTTTAAATTGTCCATGATCACTAGGTTGGCGTTTTCTTGTATTTTTTTGTTTTTAGTATGCTGCAACATGACGTAATACGTTTTGCCGTACCATTCGACAACGAGTTTCCTAACCAGAGTCTTTGTTTTTCTTCACTGAGCGTCTGATTCTTCACTTCGCTACAGTTGAATTCTTTGACGCAGCTTAAATTCGACACATACTGAAGACATCTTTAGCATTACGAATTCCTGTCACACTCTCGTTAGAATAACCATAAAACCCTTGAGCATCCTGGGTCGCCAACCTTGTTTGAATTGAGGCCGATTTAAAAACTTCAATAGACGCGTGAATGGACGTCCATCAAATGTTCACTACATCTTCATATTTTACAGATTACTACTTTACAAAAGTGTTGCACGCAATATCAGAGGCAGCGATCGTTATTACAGTTAAATTTGGGAGAAGATTATAAGCACACACACACACACACACACACACACGAGCGCGCGCGCGCAAGCTAAGGAGTGCTGAAACTCCCGCTTCGCCTGTCACTGTCCTTCTTAGCTGATCTTTTTCCGTGTCTCATCTTCTCTCCCTTTTCCTCACTACATACACATGCATCTTACACACTACATAATATTTTCAGGTTAAAAAAAAAAAGGCACCAACTTCAAGAGCCTCGGAGTCCCCTGGGAAGAGGACCATAAATATCCCCACTTCTGGCTTCCCCCCCTGTCGATACCGGGAACGCAGACCCGGGCAGCGGGGCTGGATCTGCTACCGCCCATTCGAGATGTTCTGAACCTCTCTCTGATTCATTTTTCATAAACTTCTGCAACATTCGTGACCTTTACTCAAATTTTCAATCTGTTGAACACCACCTCGCTTCCTCTAAACCTCATCTCCGTTTCCTCACTGAAACTCAGATGTCTGGGACGACTGAGAGCAACTCCTTTTCTGTACCCTCTTATTTTCTTTATACTCAATTTCACTCCAAAGGTGGATGTTGCGTATATTCATATGTACGCAATGACCTAACTTGTTCTCGTATTTCCGAACTCGAATCTTCCGAATTCTATACCCTCTGGCTACGGCTTACATGCCAATCTCAAACTAAATACATGTGCGCTGTTTACCTTTCTCGTAATTCTACTGATTATCCAAAATTCTTTAACTACCTCACTTCCAAAGTGGAATACATTCTTTCCCGCTCTCCCTTTGCTGAAATCTCCATTTTAGGAGATTTCAAGGTTCACCACCACCTTTGGCTTTCTTCCCATTTCACTGACATCCCTGGTGAACTAGCTTACAACTTTTCTATCCTAAAATAACCTGGAGCAGATTGTACAACACCCTACTCGTATCCCGATAGCCTTGGAGATAGGTCCAACATTCTGGATTTATTTCTTACCGTTCATCTTTCTTCTTACTCTGTGAAATTTTTCTCTCCGTTGGGCTTCTCCGATCACAATCTTATATCTGTTTCCTGTCCTATCACTCCAATTCGGCCTTTGGATCCTCCCAAGAAGAGGCGCCTTTGGCACTTGGGCGCTGCTGATTTGGAGGCCTATAGGCAGTACTTCTATGATTTCCTTTGGAATGATTACTGCTTCCGTGGCCGGGGCCCTTCTGAGTGTGCAGAGCGCATCACAGAGGTGATTCTCTCGGGCATGGAGGCATACATTCTATATTCTATTCCTACTACTAATGCAAAAAACCTTGGTTTAACTTTACTTGTTCTAATGCTATCCGCAACAAAGAGGAGGCCTTCAGAAGGTACCATCGCCATCCAACTCCGACCGTCACTCAGCTTATATTTCTGCCCGGAAATCGTTCAAAATGTGTTCTTCGACTCGCCAGAAATTCTTTCATCCGACAAAAATGTGAAAATCCATCCAATTCTAATTCTTCTCGCTCTTTCTGGCATCTAGCTAAGAACCTCTTCAACAACTTTACTTCCTCTTCTTTCCCTCCTCTTTTCCATTTCGACGGCACAGTTGCCGTCTTTTCTTCTGACAAAGCTGAACTCTTCGCTTAGACTTTCGCTTATAATTCAACCCTGGACAATTCCGGTGCTGTTTCTCCATCTCCTCCCCCCTTTGACTTTATTATTTCTGAAATTAGAATCTCTTCGAAAGATGTTTTTTCTACCCTATCTGGGCTCAACTCTAGGAAGGTGTATGGTCCTGATGGTGTTCCTCCTGTTGTTCTTAAGAACTGTGCTTCTGTGCTGACACCCTGCCTAGGCAAACTCTTTCGTCTTTGTCTCTCATCTGGTACTTTTCCTTCCTGCTGAAAGTTCGCTTTCATTCAGCCTGTCCCAAAAAAGGGTGACCGCTTTGAACCGTCCAACTATCGTCCAATTGCTTTGATTTCTTACCGTTCCAAAGTTTTTGAATCTATCCTTAATAGGAAGATTCTTAAACACCTTTCTTCTCACAATCTTCTTTCAGATCGCCAGTATGGATTCCGCAAGGGACGCTATACTGGCGATCTTGTTGCATATCTCTCTGACTCTTGGTCATCCTCCTTTCGGGATTTCGGTGAAACTTTTGCTCTTGCGCTAGACATATTGAAAGCTTTTGATGGAGTCTGGCGCAAATCTTTAATTTCCAAACTGGCCTCCTTCGGTTTCTATCCTTCTATCTGTGCCTTCATCTCTAATTTCCTTTCTGGCCGATCTGTAGCTGCGGTTGTAGATGGCCACTGTTCTTCTCCTAAAGCTATTAACAGTGGTGTTCCTCAGGGTTCTGTCCTATCACTCACTCTTTTCCTTTTTTGATTAATGATCTTTTAATTCGCACTTCCTCTCCTATTTACTCCTATGCCAATGATTCCACTCTTCACTTCTCAACACGCTTCCCAAAGCGTCCCTCACACCAGTCACTTCATGATTCGCATAGGACAGCTGTGGAACACCTCACCTCTGATCTTTCTGCTATATCTGACTGGGGTAGAGAAAACCTTGTGGCTTTCATTGCCTCAAAAACTCAGTTCCTCCATCTGTCTACTCGTCACAATCTTCCACACGACTATCCTCTTACCTTCAACAACACACAACTCAATCCTTCCTCTTATCTTAACATTCTTGGCATTTCCTTTTCTCGTGATCTTTGCTGGAAAGATCACATATACTCTCTTTCTAAAACAGCTACTAAGAGGTTAGGTGTGCTTTACCGCCTCTGCGATTTCTTCACCCCCACTCAGTTGCTGTCTCTGTATAAAGGTCTTGTTCGCCCCTGTATGGCGTATGCTTCTCATGGGGTGGTTCAACCCATACAGCCGTACTTGACCGGGTGGAATCAAAGGCATTTCGTCTCACCAATTCCTCGCCAATTCCCCGCCCCTCTCTCTCTCTCTCTCTCTCTCTTCTCCGCAATGTTGCTTCACACTCTCTTTACTATCGCTATTATGACTGACATTGCTCTTCTGAACTCTCTAACTGCATGCCTCCTTCTTTAAAGAGAGCACGCAGTATTAGACTTTCTACACTTTCTCAGGCCTTTTCTGTCCAACTATCTGATGCAAGGGTTAATCGGTATTTTCAGTCTTTCATCTACTCAACCGGTGAACTCTGGAACAATCTTCCGCAATCCATCTTTCCTCCTCTCTATGACCTCCCATCTTTCAGACGCAGTGTCTAGGCATCTCGAAAACCCCGGACCTTGATTTTGACTCTCTTCTTCTTCTATGGGATGGGGCTTTTGCGGGCATTTGCCCATGGCTCCTCCTTCTTGCATAAAAAAAAAACAATTATGGTAAAAATTAGAAGTAGCACTTCAACAGCTGAGGCGTGTTCACGAAGGCGATGCATGCGAAAGAGTGACGATATTATGTATTGTTTTTTTCTTGATAGGCAATTGTAGGGCGGAGCCTATATATCATGTCCAGACGGGAATGTTACACACACACACACACACACATTCAAAGGTTAAAAGAAAATGATACGCACAGCTTAAAAACAAAATACTTTATTTAAATTACACGAATTAAATAATCTACAAAATAAATACTATACTTACAAGTAAATAAACATTCAGTAATAATAATAATAATAATAATAATAATAATAAGTAAATAAACAAGGCAAAACCTAAAAATAATTTATAAAATAAATAAACAATAAAAAACTAAAAAAGACAATTAACTAAATCATATGTACATCGCCTAATCATTCCTCACGGAAACCAAAGGGAACAGTATCGTAGGTCCCAGGTAACTAGGAACAGTATCGTAGGTCCCAGGTAACTAGGAACAGTATCGTAGGTCCCAGGTAACTGGGAACGTTTCTTTTGGGTATTGCGACACACCTTAGTCCCTCGAAGCTCCTTCACTCCCAGTTTCTGTGCTCGAAAGTTGTGATCCCCCACAACCAGGTGAGGAGGCGCGGCATCGTCATCATCATTATCATCTGGTTCTTCTAAACTTACCAGATCTTCAAGAGAGGCGAAGTTGACGATCTGCTGATTTGCTGGATTTAAAGTGATGCTCTTCGCCTTCACGATGTAATTGAAATCATCCCCGATCCTCACACGTACCCCGTAAGTTTTTGGACCACTCGACACAAAAGAGTCCGAGTAAGCTCTGCCACCATACTCGTCCTTGATCTCCTCAGTTAGTTCACCGAGGAATTACACCGAGGAATTACACCTTCCTTCTCCGTAAACACTACACTGTCGGTATAGCGTGGAGGACCCCTCGAACCAAAGAATGCATTTGAACCCAAATCTTGATGTGTCCGTAAGCCGTTGTAAAGCTAACCATAGGAATGTTTGTGACGCGGGAGGTGATAGTAGCCAATTCTGTCCTATTGTAGCGTATTATGTACGTATTACCTTCGTGCACAATTTCAAGAACCTCTTTAACATCAGCTTTGGCATAATCCCATACTTCGTCAAAACTTTGAGCTAAATGCACGTTCCCTTTGTCAGTGTTCCGTGCAAACCTACCCCATAGACTGTTCAAACATTGCTTTGCACTAAAACGCTTGCCAGGGTTTCATGCAGTATGCTCCTGCTCAAGTTGTATACCCTCACGATCACGGTAACACTGAATGCAGTCTGATTTTTTGTCCTCGGTCTCAACTCACCGTGGGAATCCTGACGCCTCAACTTTATCTTTGAAGAAGGTGTTGCTATAAGGAGTGAAGAGGTAATACGTTTCTGGAACCTCAACACCTCATAAATCTTCAGTATTCTGTACCCATGACGAACGGCTAGTTCGAACTCAGAACTCGTTAAAACGCCCCTGATCATCCTCTGGTTAACTGTATGATTACACACACACACACACACACACACACACACACACACCACTCTTCTCCTCTACGCACCTCACGCACATGGGAAACATAAGCATGTGATCTAAGATGATGGGTAAGACAGGAATCCATAAATCACAAGGGGGAAGTATCTCAACGAAGGGTAGGCCAAAACAGTTCTCGTTTAAGTTGTCATAGAATTCTTCGATGGTGACTAGGGTGGGTCTCACGAGCTTTCAGGGGCACCTACGGGATATGGATTATTCTTCATCACATACAGGTATAAAGCGCAGAGGTCAGAGTAATGAATTTTTACACCCTCTGTAGGTGGAAAGTATAGTATGAAAGGGTTTGTACGCCCTCTCAACAAACTATCACCACACTTCGGAGGGTCCATCATTGACCTTTTGATAACCCTTACCTCATCACGGTATTGATCGTTGGCCTTCATCCACTTATCATACTCGTGTTCACATAATATCCTGTGAGTGAACTGTGAAGTTATAAGCGGGTCACGAGTACGGGTCCAAGCCAGACTATCGGCGGGGGATCTAACGTGGAAGTCACCTGTGATAAGATATTCAGGATGTGGGCACCCGTGTCAACGATATCCGTGGAAGGAGTATACTGTCTTCTCGCCGGTGCGGGAGTCCTCACTTAGTCCATCAGCCCAGGAAACTCGATCATTGATATTAACAGCCACTTCTCCCGTGTTGCGCCCGTGTTTTATGTGTGTGCCTGTCTGATGTTGTAAGTGTGTGAGCCAGTAAAGGGCTTCATACCCGTGACTGCGTGGTTTGATTCGTTGAATGATAGCGAGTGTATCTTCTGGCATGAAGTTGTTCTTGAATACTGTGAAACTTGCAAATAATAGGCTTCGCCCACAATTGCTTACAAGAAAAACAACGCATATCTTCGTCACTTTTCGCAGACATCGGTGGTGTGTGTGGATGTGGGTGTGTGTATGCTTGTGCCGCTGTTCCATTGAGCCTATGTGTATATGCATGTGTCAGCGTGCTATTGAGGTTGTGCAGCTAGGTCAGGTTAGGTTCGGATTATTGTTTTTGTCGTGGTTGCGCTATCTAGGTTGGGTGTATGTATATATGCATGTGTTAACGTGCTGCATCATATCAGGTAGCCTCTAAACCTTATATATTTTCAGAGTTTTATTTTTTGGAATCGTGGCCGCTAAAGCTAATAGTGTGATGTCTCACATATATATTATATATATTAATTTTTATTTATTTATAATTTTTTAAACCAAAAGCTGTTAATGGATTAAGATCTTATAAAGGATTAAAATTTTGCTCTACTGGCACTCTCCTCTGCTACCCTCCTTTTTTCCCCATTTCCTATCATCCCCACCCCGTTTCCAGTTTCTCCCTTTCTCCTCTCTCCTCTTTCTCCCCTCTCCCCCTTCTTCCCCTCTCCCCTTTCTCCCCTTCCCCATCCCTCATTACCACCGCATTTTTTCTACCATACTACTAGTTTCCCTTGCAGGAAATTGTAAACCAACAACAACAATAAGGTTAAGTTAGATTACCTAACCTAACCTAGCCTTGTGGTGTTATCGAATAGAGAAGAAGTATGTGATAAGTGGCCCGGAAGCAGTTGGTAGCTTTGAGTGTGTTTTCTGTGAAGTGCGCAAATAGTGGGGTACATACAGTTTCTGAAAAACCCTCGCCTCGAAAACAAAGTTCCTGAAAAACAAAAAATAACTAATCAAGAATGACCTAGTTCTATTTTTTAATTTTCTTACTGTCGTCAAAAAATGAATAAAATATCCAAAGAAAGTATTTTTTTTAATGCTCTTTACAAATTTCAGGTTTCTCGGCAAACTTTTTTTCCCGAAACTATACAATCGGTTCCAAAAATCCTGTCGTAAAATTCCATATTTCTTACCGATAAACATTGGTATAAGAAACTTTCAACAGGATAAATTTTTAACTGAATTTACCACCCAATATATTCTAACTTTATTTAAACTAATCTGCTTGTGCTGTAGTCATACTCTTAACGATTACACTGCCCAACAAAAAAGCATTTTTTTGCTGCTGATTTAATTCTAAGACCTGTTTCTGGATAATATTGATGTGCTGATTTCAAAAATCACCTTAGATTTTGTCCATCACATCAGGTTTTCGTGCAATGCAATATGCCTATTTTGGGTGATCCATGAAGGGCGCTTATCAAAATTGATGATTTTTGAGACCTGTTAACAGCTGTTTTGCTGTTAAAATTTTATCTGTGGAATACGCAAATCTGTGCATTAAATCTAAAGGTCATGTACAACATATTAAAATCTTGGGTATCTGTGATTTCCCCAGGTTTGAGCGTGACGTCATGATTTGAGAGAGATTTCCCATTGGCGGAGTGAGAGCATCCGGTTCCGCTAGTGACGTTACTTGTAAACTTTCAGCAGTTGGGTTGCAACATGAGCATTAAAGTTCACTATCTCAACAGTCATCTGGATAAATTTCCAGAAAATCTTGGTGATGTTAGTGAAGAGCAAGGTGAAAGGTTCCACCAAGATATCAAAGTGATGGAAGAACGATACCAAGGAAAATGGGATACCCATATGATGGCTGACTACTGCTGGAGCCTGCAAAGAGATTGTCTTGTCATCTGTCATTCTAGGAAGTCCTATAAGAGAAAATTTATCAGCACTGAAAAGTAAGAAAACAAGAAAAAGACAATGTTAAGAAAACTGGTCCAGTGCTTGCTTTAATATGGATTCATTTTTTGCTTATTTAAACACTTTTAATCACTTTATGTGTCAATATTACCATCGTATATTAAAGTTCACTCCCTGCATAATTGTTTACTTTTCCATGCTGATTCTGAGTATGTAAAAACTTATTTTTTGAAAAGAAAAAAAATTGGGCATAACCCTGCCAAAATGCGATATCTCCAAAATATCCATATTTGATTGCTCGAAAACCTGACGTGATAGGCAAAAACTAAGGTGATTTTTGAAATCAGCACACCAAAGTTACCTAAAAACAGGTGTTAGAATTAAATCAGCAAAATTGTTGTTGGGCAGTGTTATATTTTAACGTACTTTTAGGGGCTACTTTGTGGCCACGTCTTTACAACTCCTTTCATCTCCTACTAAAATTTGTTTCTTAAAACACACCATCAATGAGCGAGTGAAAACTCAATTGTATTGTTCTATTAGCTCAGTCTTATCCAAATATGATATAAAATAAAAATCAAAGAAAATTTTTCAAACAATTATGAATGTCTTTCCAATTAAAAGAACTATCCTGTCCCGTAGCCAGGACTTCCCAAGGGGGGGAGGGGTCGAAATTGTAGAAAGGCGAACCTTTTGGTGTAACGATCTAGTCACTGCGGAGGGGTTTAGAGTAGTTTAGAGAAGTTTGTGAAGTTTCAAAAGAAAATGCCAAAAAAATGCAAGTGTTTATTTCCTAAATGATGTTATATATTATAATATCACATCATAAGTTATAACTATGGTTACAAAAGTGGACCTTTCCTGTCAAGGGGGGATCGAACAGGGGGAGGTGAATTCGTTCGACCCACCCTGGCTACGGGCCTGCTATCAGAATAAGATGAAGATAAAAATGGTGATATGGCTGCACCAGTATTAAGGGCACCTATGAAAATCACTGCAACTACAAATTTGGAAGTACACTGTATACATATAAAGACTCAAAATAGAATTTGAATAAAATAAAATAACCATGATCTATTTACAAAAACAAAATTTGTTTTCAGAGGCATACACATCATTCAAAAAGGACACTTGCACTTAAAAAAAAGGACACTTGCAAGAAATTGAGGAGGGATCCGGACGTCGCCGAACCCCCTCCCCTAGATCTGCCCTTGCACGCGCGCACACACACACACAAAACAAAAGAAAACTATTTCTTCTTACCTTTTTTCTTCCTCACATTTATTCTTCATCTGTACTCTTCCTCTTCCACAGTTTTAACTTCCTCTCTTTCACAAGTTCTAACAGTTTTTAAATAAATTTTCTTGACAGATCCGAAATACAACTTTAACCCTTTCAGATCCACTGCTACGAGGCAAGTGTTTTTGAAAACTTGATATGTGAATTTTTTTTAGTTTAGTATCCCATGAAATATTTTTACATTTTTTTTTTTTATTGAAAATTTCGAGAATAAAAACTATTTCCTCGTTTTCGAAAAAAATGTATGTCCAATCAGCATGTAGTACAATTCCTTCTGATCTAATATAATCAATCAGGTCTAAGAAATTAGCAGCGTGGTTTTAATGGTAATAAGTGATACCGTCAAGCGCAAATGGAATAAAGAAAGCTTAAACAAAATTCCTTCATAGGTAACTAATTCGAATCATATTTTTAGCATTTGAATGTTGATCAACTTTTAATATCCATTCATTCTCGTGAAAGTAAATTTTAAGGGAAATAAAAACACGCAAAGTATAATAATTGAATTCTGGTAAAAAATATCGGATCGTTATAATGCTATTACATTCTAGTATACAATAAGTTAAAAGAAAATGTGGTTTCAAAAGATTTTAAATGACTGTACATACATTTTGTGTGTACAGTTTTGGAAAAAAGTTCGACTAGAAACTAAAATTTCTGAACGGCATAAAAAACTAATGATTCGTATCATCTGATTTTCTTTCAGTATTTTTTTTTGTAGCAGTAATAAAAAAATGTAAGAAAGAAACCAGTCATTGTTGACAAGTAATTTTTTTGTTTTTTGAAAATTGTTTTCCTAGGCGAATTTTTTTCCGGATTTACTACTTGCATGTAATAATTTTGTACAGTGAGAGAGATGTATGTACTTACAGTAGGTATTTTAGCCTCTTCATTTATAAGGACTGAAATTTTTTGTAATGAGAGAATTAACTTGCGGATCCTAGAAACCTTAATTAAGACAAATGTTTGAAAGCTTCAGTAAGTGGTCACAAGAGAACAACACCACCGAATTTACAGTTGGTTAATTTTTAAAGTTTTTATTTCCAGCTATTAGTGAATTGCTTTAGTAAATATATTGTTGCTTTGTTGTTAATTAAGTAATTGTAATGTATATTATTTTGTGAAATGGTTTACAAGTTAATATTAATTCTATAGTTTTCAATATTACTTTTTAAATGTAATTTTAATATTATTTTGTACATTAATTAATTTAGTCTTAAATTTATACGAGGGGTTGTTCAAAAAGTAAGTTTACAATGTTAAATACCGGTGTATTATGCATGTACAATAATGTTGTTGGTAGTACAAATTGTACTACCAACTAAAATGAGCTGAATGTTCTACTAAATAATTTCATCATATTTCATCAATTCTGATATGCTTATTTTTATGAGGGATAGTATCATAGTCAAAGAATTATAGTATCAAAGTGTCATAGTATCGAAGTATGTATCATAGGCAAAGTATCATAGACAAAATATTATTGACAAAATATCATAGTCATAGTATCAAAGTATCATAGTCATATATTATATAGATCTATGATTATATTATGGGGCCTATACATTGTATACAATGCAAATATTTATCTAGAGATCTATCTTGGGGACCTACAATTATGAGAGTGCCTAGGGCCTATCAAGACTTTAATCCGGCTCTGAGTACAATATTTTGTTAGGCATGTGTGGCAACACTGTAAAGTGGTAACATCCGGGATCACCACGAACCGAAAAGTTCATCATCAGCTGGTAAGGTGATGGCAACGACTTTCTGGGATCATCAAGGCGTTTTGCATGTTGAATTCATGCAAAAAGGGACAACAATAAATGCCACTTCTTGTTGTGAAACTTTACAGCGACTCCACACGGCTATCCGAAGAAAACGTCCGAGTTGCTTACTGCAGGTGTGGTGTTCTTGCATGATAATGCACGCCCTCAACTGCAAATCAAACATGTCAACTTTTGAAATCGTTCCACTGGGAAGTCATGGATCATCCTCCCACATAGTCCTAACTTTGCACCAAGCGACTTCCATTTGTTTCCAGCCTTACAGGAACACCTCGGAGGTAACCAATTTCAAAACGATCCTGATGCAGAAGCGGCCGTACGAAACTGATTAAAAACTAAGGACCCTACATTTTATTCGAGCGGCATCGGAAAGCTTGTCTCACGCTACGACAAATGTTTGAATCTGTTTGATGATTTGTAGAAAAGTAATAATAAGTTGCTATTGAATACTTGTAATAATTACTTGCCTTGTAATAAAAGTTTCTTCTAAACACCGTGTAACTTACTTTTTGAACAACCCTCGCAAATAACAAAATTTCAGTGTGTATGACTTAATCAAACTTCTTTTGGATCACCTGAAGATCAGGGCCCCCAGCCTCAATTACCAAATGATATCTTCGTTAAAACTAACGAAAATATCACGACTTAACCTAACCAATCGTCAAGGGCGTACAGTTGACCTAACCGGGCATTCAATTTAATTTATGATTATATGTGGTACTGTAAAGCAAAAAACAAGAATACATGGAGGCCCTGATCTTCAGGTGATCCCTTTTTTTTATATAAAACTGTGAATATTTTCTAATATTAGATAACTAATTATGATGTAAGTTGTAATTAACTAGCTTTAAATTATGTCTAAAGAGTGATTATCTGCGCAAATCTTCGTATAAACTAAAATACACTTGAAGTGACATAAACAAAACCAGCACGCATATTCAAATAGAGCATATTTGGAAAAAAGTTAAATATTTAAATTCAAAACACGTTTCTTAATTTAAGGAAAAAAAATTGCCAATACTTTCTAGTATCAGATAATATTTCGTTCTATCCTTCATTTTCCATTGTTCTCTCATGCGTAATTGGATATTCAGAATATGTGTACGCATGGTGTAAATGAACTCTGAAGCTATTCTTTTCATTATGCTTTTCCTACTATCCTATAAATCTTCTTTCAGAACTATTTTCTGTCAACAATGCTGACAGAGGAGGGAGAGCCTTGTTTGTTCTATATTTTCCTACTACTTGTATTCATGTGTAAAACCTTTACACGTCTTTGAGTGTAAGCATGGCACGAGAGTTTTCAGTATTCTGTATCAATATTTCTTTTTTTTCTACCTATTTCATGACCACATCGTAACATTTCTTTCCGTTAGACCAACGAGGTTAAGCGACGTTGGGTCTGTCCAGTTGTTGGATGAATAACCTCCTCCGCATTCAGATGATGTAATGATCCGTGCTTTGTTCGAATCCCACATAAAGTTGTAGATCCCCTCCGTCACCCAACCTTTGCCGTTACGAGTTGCGAAGACGGTTGTAAAAGCCTTCAAATATTATTATTTGAAGACTTTAATTTTGGAATTTATTTTTATTTATTTATGTTTCGCTTCCTGCATAATTAAATATTTGATATTTAATATTATATTCTCTTTTATGAATTACGTATGTATATATACATTAAGATTTTCAGATTTAGTAACTCTATAACCAATTATCATATAGGCAGGGCCGGCGATTGCTGCCACAGGCCCCGGGGAAGGATTGGTATATGGGCCCCCCAGTTTACTCAGTATTTTATTATGAATGTTTTTTGTGTACATAACAAGCAAACTGATTATATGTCCAAGTCACTATTCAAAACATACAGTATAATAATCTCTATAAAATGTATGTTCATTAATTATATTTCCTCTCTGTTATTTAATCAATTGCTTTATTAATATTTTTAGATTTTATCCCCCTTCTTTCCGGGCCCCCTAGAGGTCCGGGCTCCGGGGATTTAACCCGGCTTCACCGCCCTCTCGACGGCCCTGCATATTGGCCGTAATCACTTTCAATTATTTGGACGCTTCTCCATGCAAACTGCGCATGCGTAGGAAAAGTATATTTTAATAAATTTTTGACATTTTCATTTACAGTAAAGAAGAAATACAAATTCTTCGTTTACAAACTAAAGGGAAAAATATCGTGTAATGAATATAAAAAATATTAAAAAATACATGATTCTTTCTTTCATTAATGGCCTCCATTATTTTGTATTGTGCCAGACAATTTAAACTTTAATAGTTAAAGATCAAAGGTAAACAGTTTCAGTTTGTAGTTATATCAGTAAAAATTTAAATGCTGAACATGCTAACACGTGTTTATAATTGTATTTAAGTGTAAAACCTAAAGATCAAAGTATGTTTACATTTACAAATGTTTATTAATGATAAAACTTGAAAGAAATTTCCTTACAATGTAGTTTAGTTTTAAACGCATTTTTAATTCCGAAATGTTTATTAACAAAACATGTTTAGAAATGTGTTTAAATTATTTTAATAACGTTTCTAAACGTATTTAAACGTAAACATGCTTTCACATGTTTACGTTATTTTTATTAAAAAAGTTTTTATAGCATTTATATATATATATATATGTGTGTGTGTGTGTGTGTGTGTGTGTGTGTGTAAATATTTCAAATTAGGTGGAGCTTTTTTGTTCTATGAACGCCACTACTAAAATCAAATAAAATTTACATTATTCTACTTCTCTTGACCTTTTAATTACTATTCAGTACACTTTAACTTGGAGAAACGTAATTTGAATATCGTAACTTAACCTTACCCTAACCACCCTAACCTAACCCTAACCCTAACCAACAAGAGAGAGTGGGGGACATGCAGAAACATGGTTCACTCCTATTTATGTGAGTTTATGTAAAGGCAAAGACACAAAGGGAAAGACTTACAGTAAATAGAATATTACATGACATTTCCAATTTAAAAAAAAAATCTAAAAGTTAAAACATTAAAAAGCCAAAATTGTTTGATTTTCTTAATAAAAATGATTTTCTCCAACTTAAAACATACTGAATTGTGCTGAAATATACTCGGTTAATGAATATACAGACGCATATTAAATTTGGGTCGGGGACATAGAACGAAAAAAACCTTCTTAAGGGCTTCTTAACCCTTTCACTTTGGTTTTGTACCTACAATAACTGCCAGTAATACATTTTTTCAGGTACGCTCGTACCTCATCATCATGATGGGTAAACTTTTCTCCCTCTACCAGTTGATCGGTCCACTAAGCTTTCCCTGTTGGACCTACATTTTGGAAATATATGTATGTATGTATGTATGTACTGCATGTACAGAGCTACGAAATGGGCAATGTCGTCACGCCGCTTTCTGTCGATCAGCAAAGTTAAGCGACTTTTGGTCTGGGTTGTAGTTGAATTGGTGATCCTCCTCCGTGTCCAGATTAAGTAGCGAACTGTGGTTCGTATCCACACGATATTACGTGTCAAAATTCGCGGACGATTCTAAAATAGGCGGTAAAGTTCTTAGCGTGGACGATAGAAATAGGCTCCAAGACGATGTAAATAGGATTATGGGGTAGACGGATAAGTGGCAAATGCAATTTAAAGTTGACAAATGTAACGTTTTGAATATAGGTTCTCGTAGCAATAATTACACGTACACGATGGACAATAGACAGTTAGCGAGCGTTGACGAGGAAGTAGATTTAGGCGTACGCGTATCTAAGGATTTAAAAGTTAGGAACCAGTGCCTGGAGTCTTGCGCAAAAGCTAATAGGATGTTAGGCTTCATAGCGCGTAATTTCGAATTTAAATCGAAGAATATTATATTGCCCCTTTACGAGTCCCTAGTCAGGCCTTATTTAGAATATGCCGGTCAGTTTTGGTGCCCGTATTTGCGTGAGGATATTGGTAGGTTGGAAAGGGTTCAGCGACGCGCCACGAAACTAATTCCGTCATTACGCAACATGTCTTACGAAGATATGATTAAAGAGTTAGACTTGCATTCACTCAAAAATAGGAGATAAAGGGGGGAGCTTATTGAAGTTTTCAAAATCGTTAATAAAATCGATAACGTAAATTTTGACAAACTTTTCACTTTCGATAATAGCAATATTCGTAATAACGGATTTAAGTTACGTGGCAGACGATTCATTATTAACATCGCTAAAAACTTTTATACGTTTAAAGTAATTGATAAAGGAATAATCTTCCAGCTGGAGGGTAATGGTCAGGGATGAGTGTGTTGACAATCAATACCAGCTTGTGACATGCCAGAGTGTGATATGCCAGCGTGTGATATGCCAGCGTGTGATATGCCAGCAATAAAATTATTAAAAAAAAAAAATTCGACTAACACGAACTTAGATGTAGCTCGTAGCGTAAACTAACTCACTTTTTGTTATACTCTTCATACTTTTTTTTCTTTTCTTATCCTCTCTTTACTTGGATGTCTGTAGTTTGCACGGTATGACAGTGTTTGAGTTAAAACTGTGTTTGCATGGTTTATAAGCGTTCTTATTTTACTTCTTTTCATCTTTCACCCCTTTTCTATTCTCTTCGACTATTTTTCCGACTTTTCGGCAGTGGCCGGCGGATGATGATTGTGAGTGTTTCTCTCTTTTTCTGAATGAATGTTAACCCACGAATGATAGGTTTTGCTACTTACTTAACCCCTTATTCTCTTCTTTTAACCCCCTACTCTCTCCTTTCTCTCGGGCTAACCTTAGAGTGGATCTTTGGGTCTTTGTTAGCCTTAGCTTCTGTAGATCTGTAGATCATCGTCATTCTTTATAATTTTTATCATTAACTGACCAGCCTCATTTCATTCTCATTGTTTCAAATTTGGTATCAAAGTGAAAATCATAATAAGTGAAAGAAATCTTAAACATTTTCAGACACCTGAAAAACTTGTTCTGTTCTGATATAAGAATTTGCGACAGGACAAGTCATTTATGAAACATCGGTGTAAGATAATTTTCACCTTCTATTCCCTATTATTATTATTATTGTTATTATTATTATTATTACGACAATATCTGTTGTCGTAATATTACGACAATATCTGTTGTCGTAATATTACGACAATATGGCTGTCAAAATTGGAAGATAAACTCAGCCCACAATTGTAAATAGCTTCTTTTTTTTTTTTTTTAATATTGATTTCGTTATTTGTTCGAATGTTCATTCGAACATTCGCTATTTCGCGAATGTTGTCGTGTGCATAAAAACTTAACGAGAAAGAACTTAAATTTAAATGTTTGAGTATTTTTGTTCATTAAGAACATTCACAATCATGATTACTGTAATCATTTTTGTTTTCCCTTTGGCGTTCATTCACCTACTTTTAATGCACGTCAGCGTGTGTATATATATTTATATACTATTCATAGACACGTTTATAGTTTAAGTGGAAGTAAAGTATGAGCTTTTCACATAGAACATCATTCCGCCCACACGTCCATTTCAGGATACTTGCAGCTCGCAGCAGCATTGTCAAGCAAATAGGGAGTCAAAGTACTGACGAGGCTTCTGTACGTGGTTCATAAAACTTAAACTCCAAGACTATACACTGGGAAGAAACCAGATCTCACATGGCCCAAATGGAGTGGAAAACAGTTTTCGAGAATAAAACAACTGAAGAAATGCCAACAATCTCAGAAGATGAGACGCTGAGAATTTTAGAAAAATATGCCCCGAAAGCACAGCCAAAAGGAAAGAGGAACTGGTTCGAGAGGCAAAAGCGAACAATATTCCGCAAAAGAAAGAGAGTAGCGGAGAAGTTAGTAAACTGCAAAGACAACAATACCAGAAAAGTAATACAAGAAAAACTGGAGAATATCGATAGAGCAATACAGGCCCTGATTAAGGGCCATACAGAGAGGGAAAAGGAAAAGGCGGTAGAAGTAATAAAGGAAAATCCAAAATATTTTTATAGCTATGCGAAAAGAACAACAAAAATGCGCACCACTATCGGGCCCCTAAGGAAAGAAAATAATGAACTAACCGACGATATAAAAGAAATATCTGAAACACTGAGAGCCCAATATGAATCAGTCTTCAGTGCCCCAAAAAGTGACAAAGCAATACCTGACATAGATACAGTCTTTGAAAAGAAATTGCAAAGAGATTTTATAACAGATTTTGATTTTACCCCAGAAGATATAACGCGAGCTATAGGACAAATGAAATCACACTCAGCGGCAGGCCCGGGAAAATGGAACGCATTATTGATTACAAACTGTAAGAATGAAATAGCTACGCCCATATATTGGAGATGGAGAAGCTCCCTAGACACTGGAAAAATACCAAGTATCTTGAAAAGAGCGAACGCTGTACCTATATATAAAGGAGGTGGACAGATCTCAAGCAAAGAACTATAGACCGGTGTCTTTGACATCCCATCTTGCTAAAGTATTTGAAAGATTAGATAGAGAGAAAATACATGACTTCTTGGAGACACAGGAAAGACTCAACGAAAGTCAGCACGGATTCCGATCAGGAAGTTCTTGCTTATCACAACTTATAGGACACTATAACAATATCCTAGTCGCATTTGAAGGCAATGAAAACTACGATGTTATATACATGGATTTTGCTATTTAGCCTTCGACAGATATGATCATGATATAATAGCGCATCAAATGAAACATATGGGAATAACAGGCAAAGTTGGAAAATGGATTTACAACTTCCTCAGAGAACGTATACAGGTCGTTAAAATTCAAGGTATATCATCATCAGAATCGGAAGTATGCAGCTCAGTACCGCAAGGAACAGTATTGGCCCCGCTCCTTTTCATCATCATGCTAACAGACATAGACACTGAAGTAAACAGCAATAGTATAGTAACATCATTTGCAGACGACACAAAGACCAGCATAAAAATCAGCGATATAAAAGGGGTGGAAGCCTTGCAGAGGGACACGAACAAAATATACAAATGGTCAGAAGACAACATGACATTTAACACAGAGAAATTTTAGCTCTTGAGATATGGTAGAAATGAGGAACTTAAACAAAGAACATATTATGCCTCAGGGAGAGAGGAAATTCAGAGAAACACGAAAGCGATAAATTTGGGGGTTACAGTGACCGATGATGCGAAATTCCAGACACAAAATCAAAGAGCAATAAACAAAGTAAAAGAGTCGCGGGACAGGTGCTAAGAACCTTTAAAAGAAGGGACAAGACAGTAATGATTCCCCTGCTGAAAACACTGATCATACCAAAACTTGAATACTACTTAGTCTTAACGTCCCCATACAAGAAGGAAGGAACTAATAAAAAAGAAGATATTCAGAAATATTTCACAGCCAAGATTGATGGCTGCAAAGAACTCAACTACTGGGAAAGACTACGTAAACTAAATCTGTACTCCCTGGAAAGAAGAAGAGAGCGGTCCACCATAATACTGTATATACAGTCCATGGAAAATGATCGAAAAACTGGTACCAAACCTCAAACTAAACTCAGTTACCACCCACACACTACTGGAAAACAGGAAAGGCAGAATGTGTAGTGTTCCCAAACTAAAGGCCCGACGTGGGACCTCTTCAACACTGCAAGGAAACAGCTTGGTTTTCAGGGAGCCAAGACATTTAACCAGCTTCCAAAGGACTTCAGGAACATGACAGGGGTCAAAATTGAAGTCTTCAAAAGAACACTAGATGCCTGGCTCAGGACGGTATCAGATGAGTCGGGTGTACCAAGCTATCAGCGGTGGAGAACGCAAGAGAGCAACTCGCGCCCCCATCAAGCCAGGCCTAGAGGCGGGGCCACCAGCTTGACCTACGTGTGAAGGGAGACCAATGCACGAAACTACTACCAGGTGTACCAGGTATATACAGGGTGTCTCAGAAGTCGCGCACCATAGGCTTTATTCAGATTTACGAGGTTTACGAGTTGAAAGTGATTAAAATAATTAAATTGAATGAAGCTACATTAGCCAATGGTGTCTCAGAAGTCGCGCACCATTGCCTAATGTAGCTTCATTCAATTTAATTATTTTAAGATAGCTTTTTGAGTAGCTGTACATACTATTAATTTTATTATTCGAACATTATCGAACATATATTGTAATTAAACATCACTTATAAACCATTTCGACCCGTAAACCTCGTAAATCTGAATAAAGCCTATGGTGCACGACTTCTGAGACACCCTGCATATATTTGCTGTAAGGGGTTCCAAAAAACCTTAGTCCCCCCCCCCCCCATTTGCAGCTTACATGTTTACTTATATCGAAATAGTTTTTCGTGATTATAAAAATATATAAAATTCTTTATTTATTGCAGGTACTAAAATTACTCTATCTGATAAAGTGATAATATAATGGCTTCTCAATTAATTGGTGATTCGGAGAGGCAACGTGTGATAGATCGCATACGAGCAATAACATTTCGGGAAGTTCGTGATGCTGGAGCCACCTTTCTAACACGTTCATGGGTTGCCAAAAAGTTGCGAAGAAGTGAGGACTTCGTCAAAAGAAATTGGAATAAAACTTTGGATGAATGTGAAATGGATACAACCAAATCTGGGCGCCCAAATTTGCCACTCTCTCAGGAAACAAAGGACATCATTGAAAGCGGTACGCGTAAGCGGAAAAACAGCTGTGCTAAACTTTCTAGAGAGATCGAAGTGTTGAGAGGAAAGATCGTTAGTGGTGAGATCATTCGACTGTACCGTCATAGGCAAGGTTTAAAGCCTTGGCATGAACTTCCAAAGCCAAGAAAAACTCAACTTAACATCGATGACAGAATGTGGTTTGCCCATTATCTTGAAGATTGGGATGTGGATGATTTCATGCATTTAGCTGTCTCCGATGATTTTTTTGTTTATGTAACACGTCGGCCTAACTACCAAAATGATCGAGTGTGGGCCACAACACCAGATGAAATCGATGACAATGAACATTATCGCGAATTATTAAAAAGTCCAGACTGTGTTGGTGTGTTTTATTCACTGCAAAGAAGCTCATGTGGATGCTGAAGCCAGCATGTCATTCCTTTTCTAAGAAACCCAAACAATGTTATGGATGTCGATCAGGTCACACTTCTGCCCGATAAGGCCCCCTGCTTTAAGGTATTAGCCACTCAACAGTTGTTGCGGAACCATGAGATCGATTTCTTTGGAAATGAAGAATGGCCAGGAAATTCTCCTGACCTGAACGTCTGTGAACACATTGGATCAATTATAAAAGACAAGGTTGAATGTCTCTTGTTTCAAGAACCTGCAGCAAATCGATTTTCGAAGGATACAATAACGCAACACATTGAAACTGTTTTAGCAAATTTGCGCAACGATCAAGATCTATTCACGTCACTTTCGGCAAGCTACCCAAAGCGAATTCAGGCTGTCTTGGAAGCCAATGGCGGGAACACCAAGTTTTAATTGTTTCTTATTAAATGCAGGATTAAATTCTCTTTTGTAAGGTATGTTTAGTTTTACTGTACCTCTAATGGTTTAGGCCATGGGCGGGGGGGCTAAGGTTTATTGAAGCCCCGTAAATATTATATTTTGTACAAGGAACATCAACTCGAATTCTTAAGATTTCGCCTTTGTTGAGCTATGTATGAAATATTTCATCAAAATCAAACAGTAACGTTTATATTTAAGGAAATTTTCAAGTATATATTTGCACATGTGTGTGTGTGTGTGTGTGTGTGTGTGTTTGAGAGAGAGAGAGAGAGAGAGAGAGAGAGAGAGAGAGAGAAAAAAGCAATAATGCATACATAATAAATTCGTCTTTTTTATTCATATTCCAAACTGGAGACAATACCTGAGCGTCTACATATTCTAATTTGATACATGTTCATATTTACGTGAACTGACGGCAACAGGAACCTTTTGAATTTGTAATACCGCAGGATGTATTATGCATTTTTAAACCACTTTAATTTATAGACACTAGAAGATGAGGACAGATCTACAGAAGCTGAGGCTAACAAAGACCCTAAGATCCACTCTAAGGTTAGCCCGAGAGAAAGAAGAAAATAAGGGGTTAAAAGAAGAAAATAAGGGGTTAAGTAAGTAGCAAAACCTATCACTCGTGCGTTAAAATTCATTCAGAAAGAGAGAAAGAAGACAGCATCATCATCCGCCGGCCACTGCCGACAAGTCGGAAAAATAGTCGAAGAGAATACTTCCAGCTGTTGCAAACCAGTCCTCCACTCCATAGGGAGGTAGAGGATGCAGCACGGGGGGGTGAAAGATAAAAAGAAGTAAACTAAGAACGCATTAAAAACCATGCAACACATTCTTAACTCAAACACTATCATACCATGCAAACTACAGACATGCAATGAAGAGAGTTATAGACATGAAAATAACGAGAGAGAGAGAGGAAAAAAAAGTATAAGAATAACAAAAGGGGTTAGTTTACACTACGAGCAACATCTAAGTTCGTGTTAGTCTAATTTTTTTGTTTTTGTTTTTGCTGGCATCCCACGCTCGCATGTCACAAGCTGGCATTATCGTCAACAGACTCACCCCCTATCACCACCCCTAGAGCTCCTGTTGCCAATTGTTTTATTATATTAAACAACGTTAATAATTTTAACGAAGGAGAGGGAAAAGGGTGAGGTTGGGAGGGAAAAGGGTGAGGTTGGGAGGGAAAAGGGGGATTGTTTTATTATTATATTAAACAACATTAATATTTTTAAAATGCCTATCTAAACGGTTCTTAAACACATTAACGCTGGTAGAGTTCACGACTGGTGCAGGAAGATTATTCCATTTATCAATTACTTTAAACGTAAAGACGTTTTTAGCGATATTAGTAATGAAACGTCTGCCACGCAACTTAAATCCGTTATTACGAGTATTGTTATTATTGAAAGTGAACAGTTTGTCAAAATTTACGTTATCGATGTTTTTAACGATTTTGAAAACTTCAATAAGCTCCCCCTTTAATCTCCTAGTTTCGAGTGAATGCAAGTCTAACTCTTTAATCCTATCTTCATAAGTCTTGTTGCGCAATGACGGAATTAATTTCGTGGCACGACGCTGAACCCTTTCCAACCTATCAATATCGTCACGCAAATACGGGCACCTAAACTGAATGGCATATTCTAAGTGAGGCCTGACAAGAGACTTGGAAAGGGGCAATATAATATTCTTCGATTTAAATTCGAAATTACGCGCCATGAAGCCTAACATCCTATTAGCTTTAGCGCAAGACTCCAGGCACTGGTTCCTAACTTTTAAATCCTTAGATACGCGTATGCCTAAATCTACTTCTTCGTCAACGCTCGCTAACTCTCTATCATCCATCGTGTACGTGTAATTATTGTTACGAGAACCTATATGCAAAACTTTACACTTGTCTACGTTAAATTGCATCTGCCACTTATCCGTCCACTCGATAATCCTATTTACATCGTCTTGGAGCCTATCTCTATCGTCCTCGTTAACAACCTTACCGCCTATTTTAGTATCGTCCGCGAATTTTGACACGTTACTAGTCAAACCTACATCTATGTCGTTAATGTAAATTACGAATAGCAATGGGCCTAACACTGAACCCTGTGGGACACCGCTACCTACATCCAACCACTCCGATTCACTACCATTAACAACGACCCTCTGTCTCCTAGCACGAAGCCATTCCTCTAACCAGTTAGCTACCTGACTGCGTATACCGTGCGCTTTAACCTTCGAAATTAATCTTCTATGCGGAACTGTATCGAACGCCTTTTTAAAATCTAAACAAATAAAGGCAGCCGCTCTATGCCTATCGTATTCGCGCACTATTTCGTTATAAAATTCTAACAAATTAGTTAAACAAGATCTATGGCGTCGAAACCCATGCTGACTACTATTAATCAAATCGCGACTTTCTAAGTGTTCGATGATACGATCCCTAACTACGGATTCCAAAAGTTTACCGACAATTGACGTTTAGCTAATGGGCTTATAATTGCTAGCTACTGTGCGGTCGCCTTTTTTGAAAATGAGCGTGACGTTAGCTAATTTGAAGTCTTCAGGAATAATCCCCGTTTCGAGTGACTGATTAAAAATCTTCGTTAAGGGGCCTACGACACCGTCTTTCAAATCTTTCAGACGTCTAGGATAAAACGCGTCAGGGCCTGGAGCCTTGCTAACTTTTAACTTATCGATATAATCCGCAATCTCACCCTCGTAAACAGTTATTTCATCCAAAATAGTCTCGCTGCTAAATGGAACGATATCGTCCACATCGGGAACATTATTGACGTCTTCTACGGTAAAAACTGTCGCAAAAAGGTTATTTAAAATACCCGCCATCGCCTGAGCGTCGGAAGCCAAAGCGCCATAAGCGTCCAAGAGAGGGCCTATATTATCTTTTATCGGCTTACGATTATTCACGTAATCGAAATGAAGGAGGAGAGGTAGATGATGAAGGAAAGGTAGATAGATGATGAAGGAGAGGTAGCTGAAAGAAAAGTAGATGATGAAGGAAATGTAGATGAAGAAGAGGTAGATGATGAAGGAGTAGATGATAAAGGAGAAGCCTTTATTCAATATTTGCCATTTTTTTTTAGTCTAATTTTAGAGACGATGGTACTGTGAAGGTTTAATTATATATTAACTTAATTTTGACGCATTGGTTTAAATTTTAAATTTATTAAAAGAGTTTAATAATATTTGACCATGGCAGGAAAGACCTTTTTAAAATACAGTGTACAGTTTAATTTCGCTGTAAAGGAATACATTAATACTGAAATCTTATATTACTGAAGAAGTTTATCAACAGTGAAAGGATAAGGGTTGTGATCTGAGGATATATGCTTTGGCTAACCTTGGTTTTGCTTCCGACCGAATTGTTTATTCTGATGAAGGAAGATCAAGCTTGTTGCTCCTCCTTCGATCTACGGCTTAACGTGGAATCCAAGCCACGCCCCAACACGGGTGGTTAGAAATTACAAAGTCTTCCCCCGAATTCGCTCTCACGATCTCCCGATCGGTAGCATAGCGTCTTAATCTCTAGACCACCTAAGGGTACCAATTTATCTACCAACCTATTTTCATCGAAGGATGAACAATTGGGTAAGCTGCGCACCGCCTGCTGTTACCGAGAATTGAACCCTATCCGGTGGATTTTGTAGTCAGTGATGCTAACAACTACACCACGAGGCGCATATATGATAATGATAATTTTATATATATATATATATATTGGCGCTCATAAGTATTCGTACAAAGAATTATTTGTTATATTCGTTCTTATCTTTTGCAACATGGAAAGGATAATTATAAAAAGTTTACCGTTCGTTTAGAAAAATTTAACAAATAAAAAAAATTAGTTTAACTTCACTATATAATGCAAGACATCCAAGAATTTAAGGAAAATAAAAAAAGTTAAAATGCAAAAGTTTTCGTCAATTTATTTACAAAATTGTTTGATACTTTGTCTCCACCTTAGGCTTGAAGAATTTAAAATTTTTATAAGTAGTTGGCAGTTTATGAATTTTTATCAGCAGTTGGCAGTTTATGGATTGTAGAATTTTCTCTGAATCTTCATGGAAGACCACCAATGACTGTACAAGCCATTAGTAGGCAATGGGAGGTCGTGGTAAAGAGCTGTCTACAGATCTTAAGAGATCTCTTATTCCTGCACATGAGTCTGGAAGATAGAAGAGGACTTTCGAATTCCATTTACGATGGTTGCTGCAGTTATAAAAAATGGAAATGCTTTGGAACAATCAAAACTCAACCAAGGTGTGGACGACCTTGTAAGATTTTAGAACGTACAGCTAGACGGATTGAAAGAATGGCTGTTGCGAATTCACGAGTGACTGACTGCAGGTGATATTTGCCAAATATTAAGACTATCTAAGATCGATGTCCTCCATCAACTATACTTCGTACATTAAGAAAGAATGGTCTGCATGGAAGAGTTGCACGAAGAAAGCTTCCATTACGAAAAGCGCACAAAGAAGCTCGTTTAAAGTAGGCCAAGGATCATCAACATGATGGATTTGAATTATTTGGCAAGAATTCGGTGGTGGTGGTTTGCTTGTTTGGGGATGATTTAGTGATTCTGGTTCAGGAAAGCTTGTTGTCATCAATGGAATCTTGAATTCGAAGAAATATCAGGAAATTTATAGAAGAAAATTATTTGTTTTCAGTTCGGGAGTTGCGAATGGGTCGCAATTGAGTACTAAGAGAAGATAATGATCCAAAACCTAAAAGTAAGAGCACCATAAAATGGCTTCAACAAAAAAATTTGAAGCTTCTCGACTGGGCCAGTCAAAGCCCACATCTGAGTTTAATCGAGAATGTATGGTTTGATTTGAAAAAAATGCTATCCGCAAGAGGAACCCTTCAAATCTGAATGAATTACAACAATTTTGTTTTAGAAGAATGGTCTTAAATTTTTATTACGAGATATGGAAATCTTGTAGAAAAATACCAAAAATGAATCAATGAAATCATTCATGCAAAATGTAGACACAGAAAGTATTAAATAATTTTGTAAATAAATATATGAAAACTTTTGCATTTTAAATTTTTTTTTATTTTCCTCAAATTTTTGATTTTCCTCAAATTCTTTAACCTCAACATTATATACTGGGGTTAAAGTAATTATTTTATTTTTATAATTATCTTGTGCATGGTACAAAAAGAGATAAGGATGAATATAACTGAAATATTTCTCTGTACGAATACTTATGAGCGCCACTGTGTGTATATATATATATATATATATATATATATATGTATATATCAGACCAGACCAGGCTAGACCAAACCAGACACGTGAACTTGGAACCACGGGTCACTAGATCATCTGAAAGCAGAGGATGGTCACCCATCGAGCAGCTGAGCAGGCCCAACATCGATTAACTACGTTGATCTTGCAGGAAGCGGTGTATATATCCAGCTGGTCACAACGTAGCCCATTTTAATTGACAAAACTGTATATTATGTTTATATTAAAAATAAATTTCCTTCATACACAAAAAATCGTAGATAAGTTTACTAATAGAGAACAATTTTGTTAATCCAAAGACTGGGATGAGATTCGGCTTCGAATTAGAGTTAATTTTCGATTGCAATTTGATAATGTATTTTCCAATTTATCTTTACCTTTTGCAATTAAATTATATCACTGGTCGACAAAATCGAACTTTTTATTTGTCACATGAACAAAAATGAGTGGATCTTATAGGTTTTTTATCGCTGAGTTCAAAAATGGCCTAAAAATTTTCCTATCACCCACCAATATTGAGTGAATCGAAAATGAAATTTGGACTAATTTATAGGCGTAATAGCAATATCAAAGTAGAAAATGCATATTGAATTCACCTAAAATGTGGCTACTGATGATTTACGCTTGTATTTCGCCTCTGGACCATCCCTTGACAATGTCCAGCAGTAGTCATCCAACATGCTGGGGCTCCACTTGCTCTGATATCGCTTCTCCATCGTGGATATTTGTTGATGAAAGCGTTCCCCATGCTCATCACTAACATCGCCTAAGTTTGTTGGGAAGAAGTCGAGATGTGAGTCAAGAAAATGAATTTTCAACATGTTGCACCCCACGTCTTTGTAGGCCTTGAGAAGTTCTTCAACAAGTGACTCTTAATTTTCGGCCTTGAAGTTTCCGAGGAAATTTGTGTTCACTACTTTAAATGCTCTCCAAGCTGCTCCTTCAACTTCACTTAGAGTTTCATCAAACGCTCTGTCTCTCATGATTTCTCTAATTTGCGGGACCACAAATATCCCTTCTTTGATTTTGACCTCGCTGATCCTCGGAAATTTCTGTTTCAAGTAGAACCCCCCCCCCCCCCCCCCGCCATTTTGATCCATAGCCTTAACAAAATTTTCCATTAAACCAATTTTAATATGTAGTGGTGGCAAATAACTTTTTTGGATTAAGAAGAAGTGAACTGGTGAGATTTTTATGCCCTGGAATCAACACTTGTCGAAGTGGCCATTGTTTCTTTGAGTAATGGCTTTCCTGTGCTCTGCTGTCCCATTCACAGAGGAAACAACAGAATTTCGTATAACCCAGTTGTAAACCAAGAAGAAGTGCAATCACTTTCAAGTCTCCACAGATATGCCAAGAGTATTTATCATATTGGATATGTTTCACAAGCAGGTCCATATTGTCGTATGATTCCTTCATATGTACGGCATGTGCTAATGGAACTGAAGGGTATTTATTTCCATTATGGAGTAATACAGTTTTTAAACTCAGCTTCGAGGAATCAATAAATAGGCGCCATTCGTTTGGATCATGTTCTTGGCCAAGGGTTTTCATGAGAGGGTAGAAAGTTTCTTTGATGCTTGCGGTAAAAAGATATCTTTGTGCCTTTTTCTTGAAGATTCCAACCTTTCAACCTGGAAGCCGAAAGTTCGGATTGATCTTTTGACAATTTCAGATCGCAGACAAGCTCGCTCAGGTCTGCTTGAGATATTAAGTGAGGCTCTGTCGATGAACAAGATGGTTCAAACATTGGATCAACATCGTCCGTCAGTAAACCATGTTGAGCTTCGTCATTACCATTGTACATCAATTTCATTTTCATCATCTAAACTCCACGTTTCCGGTGGCCTTGGTACTGGCAAATGTTTATTATGTAAAACAGGCCTTATGGCTGATGGTAAATTTGAGTATTGTACCATATGTTTAGATTTCGCAGTAATACCTAGTATACAGGGTGTCCCAGAATTAACTATCTATTTCAATGAAATCGGACAAATTTAATAAAAACTGACATAATTTTGTGTTTATTACTAAATTATGATACAAAAACAAATAGATTTATAAATCATAAGTCAAAACTTTATTTACTTGAATGTGATAAGCCTTTTTCATCAGTGTCGAACGCAAGATTCTATGAACTGTTGTCTTGGATATGTTGAGCCTTCGACCGGCCTCCCTAACCGAAGTTGTTGGTTCATCCTCAAACAATTGTCGTACCTGTTCGGTACTGTTACGTGCTGTCCTTGGGCGTCCTCTTCCCACCTCGTCGTGTACGGATCCAGTTCTTTTAAATTTGTTCACAAGTTCACGAATCGCTTTGTCTGTAGGACCGGTTCTGTGGAATCTTCTTGTAAATTTTTCTCTGATTTCATTACATTGCATTCCTTTGATACGGGATGTTACAACAAAGATGCGTTCTTGTGTATTCATTATTAATAGGGTTCTGAAAGAGAATGAAAATAAAACTATGAAAAACTATGAAAAAATTCTGAAAATAAAATTATGAAAAAAATTTAGAAATTTATACATTTTTAACACATATTAAACATGATAAACATAAATAAAAGTGTGTTTTTAAAACATTTGTCCGATTTCATTGAAATAGATAGTTAATTCTGGGACACCCTGTATTTGTTAAGCAGAAATAACAATCCGTTAAATGGTCTTTCGGCTCTCTCCATATCATCAGAACAGCAAACGGCATTTGACGAGACCCATTTGCCAGCCTGTCAGAAGTCTTAAACACGTAATACAGCATATATGAGGTGCCCACGTCTTGTTCTGATCCCCTACCTTGCAACCAAAATAAAGTTCGCATGCTTTTTTGACGAGAGGGGTGAAATTTCGCCTTTGAAATTTAAGTGTTAACTCTCTGCACACATAACAGAAACAGTTTGGATGGTTGACACACTTGCGTGGCATTCTGTCATGAAACAATACGAACGCACTGACACAAAAAATGATTAAGGAAAATCACAAATAAAATGCACGATGTTCACTGAGTGAAATCAAATGAGTAACTGACAAATGAAAGTCAACAGTGACGTGTAGCAACTTATAAGCAGAGGAAGAGGAAGAGGCAGACCCCGCCCCCTTCCTATTCTCACTCAAATCCTAAGACCTAAGTAATGTAAATTCGTGTGTCACTCTAAAACTGCGAGTGATAGAAAAATTCTGTTTTCATTTTCGTAATCAACGTAAAAAATTACACATAGTTCAAGTAAAAATATCTCTGTGACAAAAACTTTGTTGACCAGTGAATTATTTATTAAATACTAACAGTAAATGTCAAATTACGTTAAACTGGTTAACTAACCGTACAAAATTACATTGGTACGGTTTCGGAAAAAAGTTCGCATAGAAACAAAAAATCTGACAAAAAATCTGACAAAAAATCACTAATTTGGTAATTTTTTGGGTAATTACTAATTAGTAATTATCCAATTACTAATTGGGTAATTACTAATTAGTAATTTTTAACCTTTTCTTTTTTGTGATGTTAATAAAGTTTCAAAAACAAAACCCACTTATTACTATGATAATTAGTAATTTTTAACGCTTTTTAGAAACTTTATAGTTCTATTGGCGAACTTTTTACAGAAATATACATATTTCTAGTCCAACTGTAAAATATCTTTACTAATTATAGTAAATGAGTAAAATTTAGTAATAATTTTAATATGATTTCGTAATATCTTTAACAGTAGTATGAGTTACACTAAAATATTGTAACAAAAAGAAATTTTCCAATAAATTTGTAAATTTCTTTATATTAATCAACCGACATTGATGGTGTTTTAAATAATAATACGCCGTTAATGAATATTTATTGGAAGAGAGACTGAGGAATATGAAATATAGGACTTTCGGAATGTATGAAGGCTGCGTTACAGATCCCGTTACATATATATGCAAATACATGTAAATGTAGATCCGGTTATTCTCTCTGGAATTGAAGGTCATGCGAGGAATTTCACGAAAATTTCCATTTTTTGTTTTAATATTTGAGAATTTTCGATGAGAGAATGAAAGTGACACAATAATAATTATATTAAAAAAAGCGCTATTGATAAATTTATATACATTTTTTTGATTCTGATTGAATTTGAAATACTTTGAAATTTGCCAGAAATGCTCTCCAATTACATGAATGAATCTGGTGAAGTGAGTTATATACATTTTGTTAAGGAAGTTAAAAAGTAATGCTTGTTCCCGTTGAACTACAGTGTTTTGGGTGAAAGTAAATCTCGTGTGTGAAAGAACCAGATTGATATAAAATTCTTCACACTGTATACATTGTGTGTGTATGTATGCATAGCGCAGTTCAACATCATTTAGATGTTGTCCTGTTATTCATCGTGGATGTAATTCATTAAGGAAACGTGTGTGTGAACACGTCTTTCTTCAACACTTTCAACTCGGTGTTTGATAATTAATCAATTATGTTAGTTTAAACATATAATGTATTGTCCTCAATAGATGATCTTAAGTAAATACGATGATTTTCTGCAGTAATGGTTACATGCTCTTTCAGACTGGTGTTAATCACAAATAATGTTGTTATAGCGGGCCTAACCTATGCTAATCTAACCTAAGCAACGTAACGATCTAATCTAATCCACAGGACACACCTTTCGATAACATTTCCTGTTAGCGAGATGGCGTATTACTATTTTCAAGCCGGTTACTTCTCTTTACGGGAGTGTTTATCATTTCGTATAGAAAGTTTATTTACATTATTTTTTGCCCTCTAATAATTACACATGAAAATATCCTAAGGTAACATTTATTGTTGCTTTCCTCTGTCGTGCTTTCATGCGTCTCTCTCTCTCTCTCTCTCTCTCTCTCTCTCTCTCTCTCTCTCTCCTCTCTCTCTCGTTGATTGTGCCACACATGGCATGAGCAACCATCGAGCAACTAATTTTTTCATGGTAATATTATATGGGTAATCGGACGCAATGTATGATAAGTCTTCGGTACGGTGGCTTTGGTGGGGTACGGAGAAATAATGCAACAACGAAATGATGTTTTGTACACAATAAACATAAAAAAATTCCTTAAAAAATGCATGTGTACATTAGATTAGTAACTGAGTATAAGAGAAAAGTGTACGCATGGTGTGAATGAACTCTAAAGCTATTCTTTTCATTATACTATAAATCTTCTTTCACCACTATTTTCTGTCAGCAGTAGCTGGCGGAGGAGGGAGAGAGCCTTGTCTGTTCTAGACTTTACTATTACTACTATTCCTTTGTGAAAGTTTTACACGTCTATAAGTATAAGCATTGCATAAGTTTTCAGTGTTCTTTATTTTTCATTACTATTTCTAACTTTTATACTTTCTTCTTGGGCTAGCCGAAAGTGGATCTTAGGGTCTTTGGGTTACCCTCTCTCTCTCTCTCTCTCTCTCTCTCTCTCTCTCTCTCTCTCTGCTAGAATTTTTCCATAATAGTATACTTTACACAACTCAACTAGAGCAATAGATATAGTGTATCTCGACTTTCAAAAAGCCTTTGACAAAGTCCCTCACGGGAGATTGATGACTAAAGTTAGAGGACAACGAATTACCGCGCTCATTTCCCACTGGATTGAAGATTGGTTAAGAGATAGAAAGCAGAGAGTGGTAATACATGGAGTAGCTTCGGAGTGGGACCCCGTCACCAGTGGGGTTCTACAGGGTTCCGTTCTGGGTCCTTTACATTTTATCATCTATGTTAACGATATAGACGTTGGGCTCCTAAGTACAATTTTTAAATTTGCAGGAAATAGTTGGGAAATAGTTAGGAAATAGTGTAAGTAATGAGGAGGGTGTAAGAACGCTTCAAAATGATCTTGTTAGGTTTAGCGAATGGTCTGCTACTTAGCAGATGCCATTTAACTTGAACAAATGTAAGGTAATACACATAGGTACAGAAGTAGTAAAGAGATCCTTAAAAATACTAGGTTATATTAAAAGACAGTCCCAATTTAGAAACAAGGAGATTGTAATGACTTTACAATTCACAAGTTAGACATCAACTCGAGTATTATGTAGTTTTGGTCTCCGTCCCTTAGGAAGGATATAGAAAGTTCGGAAAGGGTGTAAGCAATGGCCACAAAATTGATCCCTTCATTTAGACTGCAAAACTACCAACGAAAATTAAAACGCTTAAATGTGTCTCCTTAAAGACCAGCAAGTTGCGAGGTCAGCTTATTCAAAGTTTTAAGATGCTCAATGGAATAGACAGGGTAGACTACAGGAAATTATTCTCATTTAATACCAATCCGACAAGAAACAATGATTTTAAATTAGAACTTAAAACATTTAGTGCCTCCATTTGTAGTAATTTATCCTATAAAATAGGTAATATCTGGAACCAACTTCCATCGGAGGCCGTTTCAAGCCAAAGTGTAAGCATGTTTAAAAATAGGATGAACAAAGTTCTGAATACACTCTTCTCACATATAATATAATTTAAGAAAATAGTATTATAACGTAATCCTGCGTGAATTTGCTTAAACGTTTCCTCGTACACTTAATTCTCCCCCCACTTTAGAGAGGTGTCTCTGGTTCATTGTGCCCCACGTAGCATGATCAACCATCAAGCAATTCATTTTGTTTACCATTTGCCCCATAAAAAACACCTCTAAGTGAGAGACTCTTGAATTCGCCGTAGTAACAACGGGTGATCACCCACGAAACACTTTCAACCTCCATAAGGGACAAGTACACGGGAATAGATACAGGGACCTCCCACTGATATTCCTCGCCGGCAAGAGATTTTCTCTACTCTCGTGGTGGCACAACACCGCGAAGTATGATCGAAAGGGATGGCTAGCCTGAAGTGGGTCATTGGGACTTTGTTGGGCCAATACCTCGGTAAATAGAGCTGTAAATATTTTGTATAAAATCAAGACCATATGTTTGAGGGTTTTGTGACGATACCAAGTGGTTGATATGCGATCGGCACAAGTATATTAATTATTATTGGTTAGTTTATACAACGGTACTATCTAGTGTACGATCTCTATCCGTGCATGGCGTAATTTTAGAGCTAGCTTACGTATATATTCTCTTCTTTCCTGTAAAATTTCCTTGACTACTTTTCCAGGGTCAAGGTATTTTCTTCAACCTCTTTCCGTACCCTCTGGCGGGGAGGGAGCGTACAGTTGGGAGAGAGCCTTATGCTTTTTTATCCAATTTTCTACTACTGCTCGTAGGTCTTTGAGGCTTCGTCTTGTCCTTGTAACTCCTTGTAACACACTCACTCTCTCTGTCACACACACACACACACACACACACACACACACACACACACACACATTTTCGCAAAAGCAAGGTAAAACGTCTTAATTCCATATAAAAAAAATTAACCTAACTTAAACCTAACAGTGTCATCGAATCAAGAAGTATGTAATAAGTGATCCAGACGCAAGAGGGTTGAAGGGGTTTTCTGTGGAATGCAGAACAGTGAAGTACGAGCTACCATAGCCTAACCTAACCTACTTTAATCTAACATAATATAACGGAATCAGAATTAATATGTTTTCCTGACTGTAAAAATGTTTCTGAATTTTTTTCATATAATTTTTTTTAATGTTTCGAGGCACAAAAAGTGTTACCTTAAACAGGAACATACGCACACACACACACACACACACATCTCCGCATAACCGAAGTACCAACCTTTTAAAATCCATATATCTAAAAAACTAATTAACCATAACTAATTTAATCTAACCTAACCTTAGTGCCATCAAACAGAGAAGGACGTGATAAGTGTCCGGGACATAAATGAGGGTTCGAACGGTCTTTTCTGTAAGTTCATTAAATAGTGAGGTACTCGCTAATCTAATCTAATCTTACCTAACCTAACCAGGACCAATATATCTTTTTTCGGGCAATAAAAAGGCTTCTGGATTTAAAAAAATATTTTTTAAGCAGGAAAGAGGAGCCAAGGTCGAATGGTCGCAAAAATATCCCCCATACAGGAAGATAGTAGACATGCTAAGTGACTTTTCACTTCAAATCATGTTACCTTAAACAGGAACATACGCACACACACACACACACACACATCTCCGCATAACCGAAGTACCAACCTTTTAAAATCCATATATCTAAAAAACTAATTAACCATAACTAATTTAATCTAACCTAACCTTAGTGCCATCAAACAGAGAAGGACGTGATAAGTGTCCGGGACATAAATGAGGGTTCGAACGGTCTTTTCTGTAAGTTCATTAAATAGTGAGGTACTCGCTAATCTAATCTAATCTTACCTAACCTAACCAGGACCAATATATCTTTTTCCGGGCAATAAAAAGGCTTCTGGATTTAAAAAAATATTTTTTAAGCAGGAAAGAGGAGCCAAGGTCGAATGGTCGCAAAAATATCCCCCATACAGGAAGATAGTAGACATGCTAAGTGACTTTTCACTTCAAATCATGATTCAAAGGTCCCCTTTGGTATGGAAATTCCTCAGGGCCATAGGAAAAAATTTATCTAAAGACAAGTTGTATCTTAAATCCAAGATGGCCGCCGTCGACCATATTGGAAAACATGGCCGACTTAGAGCCAAGGAACCATTTGTCATAGAAACTATTATGATACATGTTTTCCAGCTAATTTGAAGTCGCTGAACTCATGTCTAGCATCAATTTTACATTTGGAATGCATTTGAAGGTCAAATCCGGGAAATGATAAACAAAGTTGACATTTTGATAAAATTTATGAAAACAGAGTTTAGAGGCATGGAAGCAAGAATTGCAAATTGAATGATAAATTTACAAGTTCTGTAGTATCTAAATAGTATAAGTGATACATAGTATACTCGACCAATAACTAGCCGACTCAAATATATCATCACAAAATGTTGTGACAATGTAAGCACATTCATTACATTCCTTCGTTCAGCACTAACCTGATTCCTCATCTATCTGTACCTCATTCATCTTACCAGTGTGGGAGCACAAAACCTTTACATCTACAGAGATACATGCAGGGCTGCCCCTACACGTACCACTTACAAGGAGCCTTACAGTCTGTCTTACACTGGCAAATGACAAGCTCTGGTATGTCCCGCAAAATAGTGGAAGTTGCGGTGTAAACTGGAGTTGGCGCAGAGTCGGGGGATTCTTGCTGCCATCCCCATTCCGTTGGAGAGACTGGAGCTGGAGCTTTGATGAGTGTATTACCCCACACGTGTCCACTCTGAAGTCACAAGAGCAATAACTGATTAGTTGAAATAACACTTCTAGAAATACAACTGCATGCAGTAATCTCAGGCATGAGTGATGTCCCCATCCATGCAATGCTGTCTTACCTGATAGGCTACTCTGAGGAGGTGCTGATGCAAAGCGTCGCTGCTTGGAGGCATGTGCTCGAAGTCGCGTCCTTTGTGGAGGAAGAGGGAGAGTCTAGCAGCATCCACGGTTGTGATGCCCTCTTCAGAGACACCATAGAGCTGCATGACGAATCTCTGGAGCGTGGGTGTGTGAGTCTTGATCATCTCCAGGGTGTGGTTAGGGCAGGAGAGCAGCTCGAAAGGTAAGGTGAGTTCAGGGAGGGACTGCCACATTGATCAGGCCGTCTTTTTGCCTTTGCCATAGAACGCTAAGGTCCTGTCGCATCCCGTTAACGCATGAAACGCCGGCAATGCCATTGCCTTGGATGGTCCAAGTCCGCGAGCGATGACATGCGCTGAAGTGTACCTGGAAAAGAATATAGTGATGAGTTAGACAATGGCCTCGTGATCTAAAAGCTATCGGTACACTGCAGACACCTGGCTTAAAGATACCTCAATAAAATGACTGTACCTGAAGTGACGCCGCGATCCGAAGGCAATCCAGAGTTCATCAATTCTCTGTCCGAGGGACACAAAAGTGGAGACGCCCAGCACTACAACATCACTGTCGCTGGTGCGGACGATCACTCGACGATGACCAGCGTAGGTAGCTGAAGCCACCTGCAGAAACATCCGAGTGTTGGCTTCCTCGTGTGTGCAGGGGGCAACTGCACCAACATCAGCGTCAGCCGGTGAACTCACACAATCACTGAGAATGGTAGTGAAGAGCTGTTTGCCCTGAAATGAAGAAGTCAATATAATTGAGGATATGCTGAGGAAGTCAATGTAATTGACTTCCTTAGCATATATAGAGACAGGAATATTTTAAGAAATATTAATTTCTATGTCAGTAGCTCGCAACAATCAGCTAACCTATGGAAGCGTCATGAGCTTCAAGCTGTTGGCCAGCTCCACGAACAACTGCTTGTTCAGGTCCACACGTAGAAAGGCAGCCCAATTGCTAGGAGCTTTGGTCGAGAGAGTAACCCGCCTCCGCGCTCCGCTGCCTCTTTGCTCCCGAGTTCCTGACTTCAGGCTCGTCTTGGAGTAGACATCCCAGACAATGTCAACCCAGTCGTTTCTTTCAAACCAGGAGAGGATGTATGGCAGAAACACGTCTGTGAAATAGTCTCCGATGGTCACGGCACTTCCAGGACGAAGCATTTGAACGAGCACAGCAGCATCCAGCACAGCTGCGGTCGTCACCGGTCTGCGATTGTCGAGATCCGCTGGGACAATGCAGTCCAGTATCTCGCTCTTAGTTCCATGGTGCATGTGTCCCTTCCGAGTAAGAGAGGGAGAATGGGCAGAGGTCTCATGGGAGAATCAGAATCAGGAGCCGGCTAATCGATACCTGGTCCATCAAGAAGCATGTGCAAGAATGATCTCAACGTGGGCAGGATGGATTCAGCTTCACATGAGGTTGAGAAGGAGCCTGTGAAAGCCTGCTTCATGTGGAGATAATCTCGTCGGAGGATCTTGGCTGCTTTGTGGAGGATGGAGACTTCAGTTGATGTATTGTTTTCCATATCAACTACAGCTTTGCTTAGGTCGTCGTCGAAAACAAGAGACCAGCAACGATTCATTGGTATCGCCTTGATGTCAGGAATCATGCGCTCAATATCCTCTCGAAGGCGTGTTGTATTGCATTTGATGTAGGGAAAACCGAGAGCGGCGAGGCGCTTGTCATAGAGGGCCGTTAAGTCAGCCATTGCCAGTGACGTCCCTGAAACACAATTATCTTCAATAAAGTCAAGTAACTCGTTGAGAACATGTGCTCGGATCACCTGAGTCGCATGACTCTCAGTCATGTCACATCCGACCGTCGCCGCTTTCCTGTAGAGCCGAGTCAGGCACTCACGATGATAGACGGCATTAATAGCGACCATGTCACCGGCAGAAACTTTAGCCAACAGACGTTTGTCACCTAACACTCGAGCGCTTTCTTATCCAAGCCAAGAGGGGAGGCCTTCCTCAGCTCTTTCTTGTTGCCCACTTCGTCACAGAAGAGGCATGGAGTGTCGACTGGTTCACTCGAAGATGTAGAGGGTGAGGGTGAGGCCTGTGTGATGGACCTGGCACCACTGTTCATGCGGCGAGTTTTCACTGGGCGAACTGACTCTTGCCCTTGGTGCTTTTTCCTCGCTCTCTGCACTTTTTGATTGTCGACAGCATTCCTGCAACTTTTGTGCCACATTACTTGATTAGATATCATCAGCTGTACTACATTCTGAGCACCACCACCAATATCATCTACGACTACAAAGTCAGGCAACCCCTAATTCCTTGAGTTCCTGGATGGTGTCCCGTAACTTCTTTATAAGAAGCTGAAAGTCTTTCAGGTTTGTTTCTCAATTTCACAGATGATGAAGGATTCTTAGTCGGTTTATAGCTTTTGTCTGACTGATATATGAAGCATAAGCTCCAGTCGCGAGTGTCCATGATGGCAAGCGTGCTTTTAGAGTCACTCATTTCGGATTAATCATTGTGAATCTGAAACATGAAATTGAATTTCTAAAGGTCACAGAACTTAGAAACGTGTGTGATAACTCGTTTTCAGCTAAATTCAGCATGAGAAAGCCATTTCTGAGGTTATTTTGGGGTGTCTCACTCCGTCAGTTTGGAAACTGCGGAAAATTCCCAATTTCAACATGGCAGTCAGCGGCCATATTTGATTTTCGGGGTCAAAATGACCTCCAAACCCCATAATAACCTCAGAAATGGATTTCTCATGCTGAATTTAGCTGAAAACGAGTCATCACACACGTTTCTAAGTTAAATGGTTCAAAAGTTAGAAATACGGTCATTAACATAATTTATGCTGATTAGGCATTAAATTAAGCATGTCTATGCATAGATACAACGTGTGTCTTTGGGTAAATTCTTTCCTATGACTCTAAGGAGCTTCCATACCAAAGGGGACCTTTGCATCATGATTTGAAGTGGACACCATATTTTGTGCACTTAACATGTCTACTAAGAGGAGAGCCAAAATCAAAGTCCACTGTTTTCGAGATGCCTGGACACTTTGCGTTTGAAAGAGTGGAGGTCATAGACAGGGGGAAAAATGGACTGAGGAAGGTTGTTCCAGAGTTGACCGGTTGAGTAGAGGAAAGATTGAGAATACCGATTAACCCTTGCGTTAGAGAGCTGAACAGAAAAAGAATGAGACAGTCGAAGTCCGGTACTGCGTAGTGCTTTACTTGAAGCATGTAATTAGAAAGTTCAGAAGAGCAGTGTCCGTTATATTAGCGATTGTAAAGAGAGAGTAAGGCAACATTGCATCGAAGAGAGAGAGGGATTGAAGACAGTGAGTAAGAGGTGGGGAATTGAGGAGACGAAAAGGTTTTAATTCCACCCGGTCAAGTAGAGCTGTGCGAGTTGAGCTACCACACACATATGATGGTTCCGAGGTACCCCAAAAAAATCACCTTACTACATAAATGTAAATTATCACACGTTCGTTCTATCTTACACACACACACACACACACACATTTATTTTAGTTTTACTCCGGTTTTCGTCGAACGACATATATATATATATATATATATATATATATATATATATATATATATAATATATATATATAATATATATATACAGTATGCATGCAATACCATTATGAACCTCAGCCTTTGAGCCTTTTTTATTGGTTGTTGTAATGCGAAAGAAAGTAATTTGTCCTTATCGAGTTGTCTTCCGCTTTATGCTGCTTTCTATCATCGTCGTAATGATAATAAAGAAATCGCGTCAACAACCAAAAATAATAAAGTTAATTTATAATTTCCGAAACACTAACTTTTATGGCTAAATTACAAAGGAAACGATTTTATTATTTCATCCTTTACGATTTAGAATGAATTCGGTTTTTTTTTTGGGGGGGGGGGGGGGGGGTGACAAGTGGGGACTTGTGGAACCGGGGATTTTTTTTTTTTTTTTTACTTTAAGGATAGGAATTAAAAGGATATGAATTCAAAAGATATGAATTTAACAGGAAGAAAAAACGTCAGAACACAACTTATTAGTTTGTAGTGGTTTATATATACACACCTTTCCTTTCATCCTTCCAAATGTTCCGTGCGATGATTCCTCATTTCACGAAGGTCAAGCTTGTCGCTCCTCCTCTCGAGTTGGCCTGGTGAAGTAGTGAGTTGGTTTCTTGTACTTTTCACCTTACATAACCAGGTACGCCAAGCTCATTGGGGATTGTTCTAAGTCAGGTGTCTAATCTTCTTTTGAAGATGTCCACCACAACACCACTCGTGTTCCTTAGGTCTTTGGGTAGCTGATTAAACAGTTTCGATCCTCTCACAACAAAACTATTTTCTTTCAGGGTTAAGGATGTTCTCTGTCTAGCCTTTAATTTGGGAACACGACACAGTCTTACTTTTCTATTTTCCACCGTTGTTTGGGAAGTTACAGGGTTCAGAGCAAGATTAAGGATTAGTTTCTTCATTATTTTCCAAGTGTAAATAATGGTGTGTGTGTGTTCTCCTTTTCAGTGAATATAGGGTTAATTCGCGTAGCCTTTCCCAGTAATTTAGTTCTTTGCGCCCATTGACCTTGGTTGTGAAGCTTCTCTGAATCCCTTCTAGTTGTCTAACGTTTTATTTTTATATGGACATGTTAGGACCGAGCAGTATTCCAATTTGGGTGTGATCAGTGTTTTCAGTAGAGGAATCATTATATTCCTATCCCTTCGTTTAAAAGTTCTCAGTCTGCCCAGTTATTCTCTTTGCTCTGTTTACTAATATCTTATTTTGTGTTTCAAATTTCGCACTCAATATATTTTGCCCCACCCTTTTTTCTTAGCTAAATAATAGGCCATGGGGCTGAAATGTCTTTTAGGCCGTAAGTTTTAACTTTATGCGCTTCACATAACCTGATTTTTCCAGTTTGATCCTCCCTCCTTGTATAAAACCGATGGTTAACGCAGTTTCGTAAATGGCGTATGGCACTGATGTGCGTAAACAGAGAGTTGTTATCGCGTTCATAACTGGAGAAGGAAACAGTTGGAAATATTCACAAACGTCTACAAAACGTTTACGGAGATGCTGTGGTTAATCGAAGCAAAGTTGGACGCTGATCTAAACGTGTGAGATCATCAGAGAGGGAGAACCAGCCTCGATGATGAGTCACGCAGCGGTCGCCCGGCATCGGCTGTGACATCTCATACTGTGCAACGTGCTAACAGCATCATTCGATCAAATCGGCACGTCACATACAAGGAGCTATCACTGGGGCTAGGAATTAGTGAAGGAAGTGTGAATACGATAATTCAGCAACGCTCGCCGGCTGCTCTCACCTGGTCTCGATCCCTGGGCCGATGGATTCGTAGTCAGCGACGCAAACCACTACACCACTGAGGCACATGTGTATATATAAATATAAACCATGTTATTTATATAAACCATCATGGTTTATATATATATATATATATATATATATATGTGTGTGTGTGTGTGTGTGTAATAATATTTCCATAAGTACGGTAAGGGTCATCTTTAAGAAAATTTCGAGCAACCAGTGTGTGACGTCACATGCTTATTCTTTGGAAGGTTTAATTTAGGAAGCGCTGAAAGAGTTTTAAAGTTTTAAGTAATTCTATAGTTTAAAACTTAAGGTTGACTTAAATGCATGAAAGGTGGAATAACGTCAGGAATTAAAACCGAGTTTGATTTAAGAATCCGCTTATAATTTCAACGAAATTTATGAACTAGAGTTAACGGACACTAATAATCAAATAATCGACTATACATTTATACACTAGTTTTTGGCGATGATTCCAAATATGATAGCCGTTTCTCGTGCAAATGCTCAGTTTTTGAGTTGTCCTGTACAGTTTTTTGGCTAATGACCTGATTCTTTAATCATGTGACGAGAAATCGAACACACTACAAAATATCAACCAATCACCGTCATTTTTTCTTCTTTTGTGGGTGCTGGAGACGGTTTTCTTCTACATTTTAGCAGGTACTATGGAGTGTGACGGGTGTACTCTCCCTCAGCTATCTGGACGTTATCACGAACTTTAACGGGAAGGACGATTTAGCTATCGAGCTGTTGCAAAATCATAACATACTCCCAAAGAGTCGCACTTGTCCTCGCTGTAATAATCCCTGCATTTTGCGTAGTGACCGCCATATCTTCTAGTGCAATCGGAGGAAAACTGACCCGAAAAGTGACCACCACAAGAGGTGCAACTACTGTTTTCTGTTCAAAGGCGACCCGACGACTCGTGTCCACACGAACAACATCGAACGGCTGTGGAAAGACGTCAAGAGCTGGGCGTTGAGGGCGGGTAACAGTGTCATTACCGCCATTACTTCGCCCGATATCTATTCACCCATCACCCAGATCATCGGACTGTGTTCCACCATTATCTGAAGGAGATCGCACGTCAGAGCAAGTGTGGTTTACGCGACCCTGTGGTGGCTAGTGTAGTTTACGTTCCCCTACATTATCCTAGTGTAGTTTGCGTTCCCCAACTTTGTCAGCGTATACCTAATCAAATAAAATGTTGAACTAACGAAAATATTACGAATTAACCTAACCAATCGTCTTTATATATATATATATATATAATATATAATATATCAGTGGCGACTGGCGTATAGGAGCGATGGAGCGGTCGCTCCCCTTGCTTGAAACGATAAATATTAATTTAACAGATAAAAAATATATTAATTTTAAGATATTAAAATAAATATTCTTGAAAATATTTTAAAATTCATGTGGCATATCATGAATGGAGCGATAGATTTTTCGCTCAAGTAAATATAAATTATATTTACTGTTGTAATGAAAATATAAGTACAATCGCGAATTTTTTTTATAATAACTTTATTTTTACTAACAGTTACTTCAGTAATAATGATATAAACCATTTAATGTATTTTATTGAAATTATTACTATTTGTAATTAACTAGAATTGTACGTCTGGCATAGCCGCATATGTTAATACAAGTACTCTTGTGAGCGGCAGTTGGATTCGCGCTAGCCTATTGTGAGTCCGTGTTGTCGTACAATTTTATGAAATCGCACCCCCCATACATTTATACCACGAGTCGCCACTGATATATATATATATATATTATATATATATATATATAATATATATATATATATATATAATATATATATATACACACACACGAGGGTAATTCAATAAGTATCCGCACTTTTTATTTTCATAATTTTATTTTCACATCTGATAGATTATAAACACATCAGTTCTCAACAGTCTCCCTGTTTCTCAATACACTTAGTCCAGCGATCTACAAGCTTCCTAATGCCATCACAAAAGAATGTTTTGGCTGTGTGCGTAGCCAGTCATGCACCGCCTCCTTCAGGTCATTATCGTCTTGGAATCGCTGACCTCTCAAAGCGTCTTTTAGTGGTCCAAACAGGAGCGTGGAACTACAGTAACAAGTGCATCTTATTCTGACATACTTCGGAATGAGTTAAAGCAAGCAATTCGCACAAAACGGAGAGGGAGATTGTCGGAAGGTGTTATTTGTTACACGACAATGCGCACCCTCATACCGCTGCACAGACTAGAAAATGCCTTCAAGAACTTAAATTTGAAGTTCTCGACCATCCAGCCTACAGTCCAGACCTGGCACCTTCGGATTTTTACCTGTTTGGACCGGTCAGCGATTCCAAGGCGATGATGACCTGAAGGAGGCGTTGCATGATTGGCTACGTACACAGCCAAAAACATTATTTTGTGATGGCATTAGGAAGCTTGTAGATCACTGGACTAAGTGTATTGAGAAAGAGGGAGACTATGTTGAGAAGAGATGTGTTTATAATCTATCAGATGTGAAAATAAAATTGTGAAAATAAAAAGTGCGGATACTTATTGAATTACCCTCGTGTGTGTGTATATATATATATATATATATATACAGGGTGTCCCATAAGTCCGGCATCATAGGAGAAATTCATATTTTTCTATTTCTACAAACCATAATTCATATTTTTCTCTTTCTACAGGCCATAATGTCTGTGAGCAAGGAAGAACGAATCCAGATAATTCTACTCATAGGAAATCGGAGTCAAAGAGAGGCCGCTGCTGAATTTAACAGACTGTATCCAGACCGCGAACCAATAACACAGAGTTGTGTTAGCAGACTTGTTGCAAAGTTTAAGGAAACAGGATCCATAGAAGATAAACCACGCAGTGGACCTTCAAGGAGGTCCACTGACGATGATACAGCGACTGCTATCCTGGCTCATTTTAGCAGAAGTTCCAATAAGTCTCTTCGGCGATTGTCCGCCGAGACAGGAGTGTCGAAAAGTAGCATCCATCCCATTCTTCAGGCTCACAAATGGCATCCATATAAACTTCAGATCCTACAGAAATTAAGCGAAGATGATCCCGACTGGCGAATGGAATTTTGTGAATGGGCTACGCCCCAATATGCTCGGGATGCAAATTTCCCGTCCACCATTCTGTTCAGTGACGAGGCTGTTTTTTATGGAAATGGTGAGGTAAATCGACAGAACACCCGCTACTGGTCTCAAAACAACCCTCACTGGTATACCTCTTCAAAGGAACAAGGTGCATCTTGGGTGATGGTATGGTGTGGCATTTGGAAGGATCGCATCATAGGCCCCCTCTTTTTCGATGAACATGTCACTGGAGGCACCTACCTACGTATGCTCAAGGAAGAAGCATTTCCCAGTGTCTTGAACGAAGAAGGAAATTTCCCAACATGGTTCCAGCCCGGATCTCACGCCACTAGATTTTTATCTCTGGGGCCACTTGAAAGCGCTGGTATACGCAGAGAAAATTATGAATGTTGAACATTTGCGGCAGCGCATTATTGGGGCATGTAACACCATTACTCCTGACATCATTCACCGTGTGCTTGCTGACTGGGTATCACGTCTGAATTTGTGTATTGAAAACAATGGTGGACATATTGAGCACGTTCTGTAAATAAAAGCTTTTGTTTTGCCGTTTTTTATTATTTTTGCTATGATGCCGGACTTATGGGACACCCTGTATATTGATGATTGGTTAGGTTAAGTCGCAATATTTTCGTTAGTTTTAACGTTTGATTTGATGGATTCATTTAAAAAAATGTCTCGTGAAGATCCTAGTGTAGTTTACGTTCCCCAACTTTGACCTAGTGTAGTTTGTGTCCCCTTTTGCGTCAGGGGGACGTAAACTGAATCACCTGAAGATCAACGCCCCCAGCCTTCTTTAGTTAGCCTCATAAGGCTAACTAACGAAAATATCACGACTTAACCTCACCAATCGTTAGGTCAACTGTACGCCCTTGACGATTGGTTAAGTCGTGATATTTCCGTTAGTTAGCCTTATAAGGCTAACTAAAGAAGGCTGAGGGCCCGATCTTCAGGTGATCCCTAAACTACACCTGCTCTCGCACGTCCATTCCCACCTCCACGGTAATTGTAAGTACAATTTAACACCTGTTAAGGTTAGATTAGGTTTGGTTTGGTTTTTTTTTAACTGTTTCAACCCCACATTTTCCCTCTTCTTCTAAGCCCTTCCCACTTTTGTTGGGGGTTCAGTATTCTAGGCGGAAGAAAAGGTAACTCCAGAAAAAAACATTTGCACAAGAATAAATATCACCATTGAAAAGGAGAAAAAAAACCTATCTAGAAAAATGTGGATTTGTCTGATATGTTTGTTTCAGGTCGACCCTACAAATATCAAAATAGCAAAATATCAAATTCCGCTAATTTCCATATTTCTAGGGTCGACCTGAAACACCCTGTATATATATATATATGTGTATATATATATATGTATATATATATATATGTATATATATATATATATATATATATATATCACGTTCCTTGGTAGTGTAGTGGTTATCATCATTGCCCACGAATCCACCGGCGATGGTTGGTAGATAAATGGGTACCATGGGTAGCCTGGTGGTGAAGACGCTGGGCTGTTGATTCGTTTGATTAAACAATCCGGGTGAAAGTAAAATTAAGGCTAGTAGGATTATGCAGTATATACAGGGTGGCGCAGAAGTCAGGAACCATAGGCACATTTTAATAATTTGTGTTTTAATGTGTTTTGTTCTTTTCAGATTTGTTGTTGAACCTATGGCACAGAAATTGACAACAGATGAACGGGTGGAGATAATTTTAATGTGTGCAACGCGTAGTAACACACACCGATCAGTTGCTACTGCTTTTAATGACAAACACCCTGAGAGGCCGCCAGTTGTTCAGGCATCAGCTGGAAAACTGTTCACTTGCTTCAAAGAAACGGGAAGTGTTCATGACCGGCCGCGTTGTGGCCGGCCAAAAAGTTCAACCGATGCAGCAACATCACTAACGGTACTCAATCACATCGAAAACAGCCCACGTAAGTCCTTAAGAAAGTTATCCAAGGAAACGGATGTCTCCAGAAAATCCATTCAACGAATTCTTGCAACAAATCGTTTCCACCCCTACAAAGTCCAACTCGTTCAGCAACTGCACGGTGACGACACAGACCGTCGTGTAGAGTTCTGCCAGTGGTTTCTACAACATCGACAGCTTCAACGAAGGATCATGTTCAGCGACGAAGCGATATTTTACTTCAGGGGTCGTGTCAATAGGCATAATGCATTGGTTAATTGGTCCGTACTTTTTTGAAGGCAATGTAACAGGTGAAACATATCTGCATATGCTGCAAACATTTCTAATGCCCACACTGGACGACATTCCATTGGCAGAACGGGCGGAGATGTGGTTTCAGCAGGATGGTGCACCACCACATTTCGCAACCATCGTCCGGAGCTCTTTAGATGAAGCACTCCCAAGCAAGTGGATCGGACGGCGAGGGCCCGTCGAATAGCCACCTAGGTCTTCAGACCTCACGCCTCTTGACTTTTTCTTATGGGGCTATCTCAAGTCGATAGGCTATGCTGATCGATCCAGAACCATACGTTCTCTAAAGGATAAAATCACATCTGAGTCTGCCAAAATCAGTGCCAATATGTTATGGAATGTTTAAACATTATGCATTCAACGCGTCAGAAAGTGTCTCCAAGTGGAAGGCCATCAATTCGAATATTTATTATAATTTAATAAAATGTGCCTATGGTTCCTGAATTTTGCGCCACCCATTACAGTATATAATAATAATAATGAAACGTTATTTGGGTTTATAATATTGGACTTATTTATAGTCTTATATTGCCTTCTATGGTTAATTTCACTGATACTAATTCCTGTTTCTACTTTACTGATACTGGCTATTGCTGTGCTTTATGAACTTGCCTTTACTCTCTAGCTCTGTGCGTGCAGGTTTAACATAAACCGAGTAATCGAAAGACCTTGTTCCCCGAAATAATTTTATTTAACGAAGAACTATTATACTATTAACTATAGTTAACTATTAACTATTAGTTAGCCTTATAAAGCTAACTAAAGAAGGCTGGGGGCCCTGATCTTCAGGTGATTCCAAATATTTAATGAATCTTTATCGCAGGAAGTTGTTCCCTCTTATTTTAAATTGACTAATGCAACTCCAACCTTTAAAAAAAGAGGATAAACAATAATCGGAAAGCTTTTAGAAACAGTTATGAGAGATAGTATAGTCGAGCGTCTTCTTGCAAGCCAGTAATCTTATAAAATAAAATCAGCAGAGGTTTCGCAGAAATAAATCTTATTTAACAAATTCATTGGAAATTTTTATGAAGTCGTCGGCATTTATGATTGTAGTAGAGCGGTAGATATAACATATCATATTTAGATTTCCAAAAGGCGTTTAAAGTTCCTTATAAACGATTGTTAGAAAAACTTAAATGTTATGGAATACTGTAAAGGTTCAAGTTCTTAATTGGATTCATAATTGGTTAACTGGTAGAAAACAGAAGGTAGTAATTAACGAGGAAGAGTCAAACTGGGCTGATGTAACTGTATTCCGCAAGGGACCGTTTTGGGACCAGTCCTTTTCATATATGTTAACGATCTTGATGGGAATTTAGTAAAATTCCTAAATTTGCCGACGATACTAAAATTGCGGGTAAAGCGATTAGTTTACTCGATGGATAGAATCTACAGCGCGATCTTAATAATTTAGTAGTGGTCTAATGAGTGGGAAATGAAATGTAACGCAAATAAATGTAAAGCCATGTGTATAGATTACCACAACAGTAAATTTAACTACACTATGGGAAATAGTGTTAAAGCCTCTGAAGAAAAAGATTTAGGTGTCATTGTTACTAAAGATTTAAGGTTCTCAGAACATTGTTCAGTCGCGAGAAGTAAAACTAATAGAGTATTGGGTTTTATTTCTCCTAATTTTGCATACATGATAAATTGAAAGGTATTGTTTTACCATTATACAAGTCGGATCACCTGAAGATCAGGCCCCCCAGCCTTCGGTAGTTAGCCTTATAAGGCTAACTAACGAAAATATCACGACTTAACCTAACCAGTCGTTAGGTTAAATGTAGCCCTTGACGATTGGTTAGGTTTAGTCTTGATACTTTCATTAGTTAGCCTTATAAGGCTAACTAAAGAAGGCTAGCGACCCTGATCTTCAGGTGATCCTATAAGTCGTTTGTTAGACTTCATTTAGACTATGCTGTACAGAAGGATAAAGAAATGGTGGAAAGGGTTCAGCGCTGCGCACCAAATCCTATTCGAACGTTATGCAGTGAAACATACGAAGGTAGACTCAAAGAGCTGAACTTATATACGCTTGAAACTCGGCATTTGATGGGCGAATTAATTCAGGTAATTAAAATTTTAAATTGTTTTGATAACCTAAATTATGAGAATTTCTTTAACATCGACGATAGGGACATTACGAGAAATAATGGTTTTAAAATAAAGGATGAAAGATTTGAGACAAACATTGCGAGGGGCTTCTTCACCTATAAGATAGAGAGGTGGAATAGCCTACCGGGGTCGTGACAAGCACCCTAGTTGATATGTATGAGAACAGTTTGGATAGGTATTTTAGTAGCGTCAATTTGCATTAAAGGGCGGGTAAATTAGGGGTGATTTTTATTATAAAATACACATTTGCGGTATACTTATTTCAGTGCACCTGAGACATTTATGTCGATCATTCTAAAGACGGAAAATGTTTGCAAATTTTGTGATTTAAAGTCGTATACTGATGAAAAGTTTCAAGAGTTAAAGAATGAAATTTCGGGCGGACCGCAGGCGGGGTGAGGTGAGAGTGGATTTAAGTCCACTAACCGCAGTGTCAGTCATTATGAGGTCCTTCACCCCGGGAATCTTCGGGGTGAAACCTCTGACTTCTTCTCATCCCCCCACTCCAGGACTGCTCGGTAACTGAGTATCCCAAATAGTTTGGTCAATTTGGAATTTCGAATTTCTAACCTCCTCCTACTTTAAATGTAGGAGGAGGTGCTGATCGGCTCTGGTTACGGAGCACTGGATGTTCTCAAATGATACCAAATTGATGGAGACGGAAAGCTTGATGGCAATTCTTGGGAGCCACATAGCTTCGCTTAGTTAATTAAATATGAAGTACTGTATATTAAGTGTAAGTATAAGTGTAAGTATAAAGAATGTTTATTCACTGAGGTAGCAGCAGTGATTTCCCTTAAGATGTAAATACAGCAGTCTCTCTATAATCGTCGTTAGTTTGTTCCATGAACAGACCACGATTAAGGAAACAACGATTAATGGGTCATTGAAATGCATGTAATAATGACAATTCGTTCCAGACCACCTGCTGTATTGTACTTACCAAATTATGAAGTGGCTGCCTGCTCATGGAGTGGGGTTGGTGTGGCTTGGTGATGGAATTTTATTGCTTGGTAGGTGAATCACCCTCCATCAGCAGATCCGGGAGATCAACTGCTGTTGATGTTGATGGATGGGGAGACTTCGGTGGATCTGATTTTCTTTTGCAGAAATAATCCAGAGTTGGTTGTCTTGTAGCCTTCTTTTTCTCTGCTAAGATTTCCTTATAGCAACAAAAGGCTTGATTGGCTTCTCGAATGACTTTGGAGGATCTTTCTGTATTGGGGTCATTTTCTAAAATATCTTTCATCTTCTCCCAGTGCCAGAAGAAATCCTTCAGATTTCCTTTTGTCAATGTCTTGACACTTCATTTGACTCCTCTGATACCCTGTGCTCTTCAAGCTGCAACAGTTCATCAGTGTTGAGTTCTTCACTATGAGATTCCAAGAGCTCTTCGACATCGTCCGTTTCCAACTCAAAGCCCAATTGTTGACCCAGCTCAATAATTTTGTCTTGAATTTGTGTTGGAGTCTCCTCTTCAATTCCAGGCAAGTCAGCAACACATTGAGGCCATAAATTTCTCCAAGCAGCATTCAAACAATAAGTGCTGACTTCATTCCACGCTGTAGATATGTTATCAATGGCATGTTTCACATTGCAGCCTTTCCAGAACTCTTTCAAGGTAAGCTTGCCTTCTCCATCTGTGGCAATAACATTCTGGTCCATGGGCTGCAGTATAGATGTTGTATTCGGTGGCAAGAAAATAACTTTTACCATGCCATAAGTCAAGTCCTCCAAGTTGGTTGGATGCCCAGGAGAGTTATCCAGAATAAGAAGGGCCTTTTCTGAAAGATTATTGCGCTTGAGGTATGCTGTCCTTTTCTTTAAGGTCATCGCTTATCCACAATAACAATAATTTTTCCATCTTAATCATAATTTCATCTCTAGAATGTATCATTTTAATAGAACAGGCACTGCTAATTTTGCAATATCTTTGTATTTTTTTATCGGCCACAATCGATCGCATGGTAGTTGGCGGTACGCCATATTCCCTGCCAATGTCTGTAGCACCTTTTCCATTTTCAAAATCATCTATAATTTTTAGTTTAATCTCCAATGTGGTCACATTTCTAGGCCTTTTACCTTTACCACCACTTTGTACAATCTTAGGAGGGGCCATTTTCACTTAATTTTACTAAAGTGAATTAAAAAAGCATATTTTAAAGTAAATTGCGTAGTAAAACTGCGCGACGTCAGTCTTCACTGAGTGCTCAATAAAGACTGATGCCCCGCGGGCAGACGACGTCACGACGATTAATAAAGGGAAGACGATTAACGAAATAATGGTGTTAAAAAGGGAACGACGATAGATCGAAACTACGATAGTCGAGGACCGATTATGGACTACTGTATAGTAGGAGGCGCTGGTCAGGTTTGGTATCAGAACACTGGGAGTTCTCACATGGTACTGTTTTTACTTTATTTTTATTTATGTGCTTCAAATATATGAGAATTCTCAAGAATTCAAACCCTCCGAATAGTTATCGTATATTAAATTATTTTGGGGAAGCAACTCCTCCCTCCCCTTCTTTTTCTTTTGCTCCTTACTTTTTTCATTATTATTATTATTAAAAGGGTCCCTTGAGCGAGGACTAGTTAAGATAAAGTACAAGTAGTAATGTTCTCTTTGTAAAATATAGTAGGAGACGCTCGTCGGGTCTGGTTTCAGAGCACGGGAAGTTCTCGGATGATGGGAAGCTTGATGAGATCTCTTGGGAATCAAAACCTCCGAATAGGCATACTCATCTTCAAAGAAGTTATTTAGAAAAGTTATTTAGAAAAAAAATTATTCATATTATGCATTATTATTCCCCATTCTACATGGGGATTTCTTAAATTGTAGGCCTGGCCAGCTAGAGGTGCCCGCTGGACTAGTGCTCCTTTATTTAGGTAATTATTCCTGTGCGAAGGATGCTATATAAATTACCACATGATAAATCTTCGGTACAGTGGCTTTGGCCAGGGTACCAAGGATATTATTCACGTTATCCTTTATTTTTCGCTTTCTTCTAATGCGTAACTGAGTGCACGAGATAAGTATACGTATGGTGTGAATGAACTGTGAAGCTATTCTTTTCATTGTACTTTTTCCTACTTTCCTACAAATCTTCTTTCACCACTATTTTCTGTCAGCAGTGGCTAACGGAGGAGGGAAAGAGCTTTCTGTTCTATACTTTACTATTACTATTCCTTTGTGAAAGCTTTACTCGTTTATAAGTGTAAGCATAGTATAAGTTTCCAGTGTTCTTCTTTTTTATTGCTACTTCTAACTTTTCTACTTCCTTCTTGGGCTAGCCTAAAGTGGCTCTGAGGATCTTCGTTAGCGTATTATCATTAAAACACACACACACACGCACATATATATAGGGTGTCCCATAAGTCTGGAACCATAGGGTAAAATAAGTAATTCATGTTTTTCCGTTTATGCAAGTGCCAATGATGTCTTTGAGTAAGGAAGAACGCATCCAGGTAATTCTGCTCGTAGGAAATCGGAGTCAGAGGGAGGTCGCTGAGGAATTTAACAGATTGCATCCGGACCGCGCGCCGATAACACACAGCTGTGTCGGCAAACTTGTAGCAAAGTTCAGGGAAACGGGATCCATAGGAGATGAACCACGCAGTGGACCTCCGAGGACATCCGCCGACGATGACACAGTCACTACCATCCTCGCTCATTTCACAAACAGTCCCCAAAAGTCTCTTCGGCGTTTTTATTGCCGTTTTTATCATTTTGCCCTATGGTTCCAGACTTACGGGACACCCTGTATATATATATATATATATATTATATATAATATATATATATATATATATATATATATATATTAGCGGATGAATTTCACACACAAACACGTAAAAGAAATGAATGATGCAAATTCACAAGAAAAAGGAAAAATGATTCTGAGGAATAAATATATATATATATATATATATATATATATATATATTATATATATATATATATATAAATTGGCGGCTCGTGGTAATTTTACTTACGCATGCAGTCATGCATTACAGTGTAGTACATATTAGATAAGCTGTATTTTTGTCTTTTATAGTATTCTTATGAGTTATGTAGTAACCGAGGATAGAACCAATATTATATTAATATATTAATAATAATTTAACTTTATTTTTTTAACTTAAATAATAATTTTAAATTCATTGAGTATATTATTTACGCATGCAGTGCATGCCTTGCATTCATTAAGAAGCTGCCCCTGAATTATTATTTATTATATATATACTGTATATCCCAAACTCCCAACCATGCAATCTACCATTTCCATGTTCAGACTGTATCCATGTTTGTGCCATTAAAAGTTCGTTCAAAGAAGCGGAAGTCCCTTAATTTCATTCTCTTAAAGTACGAACAAGACAAGACAATCAGTGGTTTAGATTGTTTTAGATTTCCATCGGAATATTTCCCATATCCTCATTTTCCATCTGTTTTGGAATTTATTATAATTATCATCATGCATCTAACTTTCCATCCCCAAATTTTATCAGATTAGGCATCCATATTTAATGTAGTATCTTTAAAATCCTTGTTTGTAGTCTCTTCCTTGTTTACCCTATTTTATTTTCCAATGTTGAATAATTTAACAAGTATAATATTATATATTTATATGTTGTTTCACTCTGTTACCATGTCTTTCAATTCATTTCCTCTTATGTCTCCTGTAATAACTTGTACGTCCGAGTTGAGTAACGTACTATACTAATTATAACATTGTCATAGATAAATAAACTCCTCTCTCCATTTTCTGATTGACTACTTAATTAAATACCAAATTGAGTATTAAATAATTCCATATTTCATACTCAGTGTATGGTATCACATGTATGATATACTGCTGTAAACTTCACACTTATAGGTCATTGTGTATATATCGTGTCTTGTGAATCGTCCCATGTAGTAAAACGTGTATTAATTTTATCTATTTCCTACGTATTATCTATTGTCTATTTATCACCCTGTGTCTGCTCGCACATATCTAAGAATGTATGTAATCTTACGTATACATCATTTAAAAGTAGCGAAACAAAGTACAGCAGCGGTCAATAAGGCGAACAAAGTGTTAGGTTTTATAGCTCGAAATTTTTAGTACAAATCGCGCGATATTATAGTTCCTCTTTATAAATCATTAGTTAGACCCCATTTGGAGTACGCGGTCCAATTTTGGAATCCGCATATGCGCAAAGATATAGACAAAATCGAAAGAGTTCAAAGACGAGCAACTAAGATGATTCCGTCTCTTAGGTCAAAGTCGTACGAGGATAGGCTTAAGGAGTTAAAATTGACTACACTCGAGACTAGGAGGTTAAGGCAGGGCCGGATTAAGACCTTTAGAGGCCCTAAGCACTTAAAAGATTTTGGTGCCCCATATATATGTAATTCAAAATATAAACAAAAATAAACCATAAAATAAAATTTTATTTTTTGAAATGAAACAAAACTTACAGTAAGATGGAAAATAATGTTTATTTTTGTATACTTCCACTTCATTTATATTTGAAAAGTTTTCTCCTACTTTTTTTAATTGCAAAGTCTTTGATCAGATCCTCAAAACTAATCTTACGTAACACATCTGCTTCTATACTTAGTAGAGATAAGGCATCCAGCCTGCCTTGTTGCATAGTTCTTCTGTTGGTATTTTTAATATACTTCAACTGAGAAAATGAACGCTCAGCTGAGCAATTTGTGACCATTAATGTTAAAAATATACGAAAGGCAATTTCTACATTTGGGAAGGCACACTCAATATTGTCTTCTACAATTATTTTATAAAGTTCAGCATGACTGAATCTTGTTTTTACATTTACTATAGCACACGAAAATATTTAATCTATATGTATTTTTAATATGGCGCTCAAAGATTTGATATAAACAAAATAATAACGCAAAGCGTAAAGTGTGTGATTACAACGAAATATATTTATTCTCTCAAAAGGGTTGTTGTTCACTACAAATTCAAACAATGAAAAAAAATAAATACTATATATGAATATATATAATTCAGTTTTCAACAGCTTATAGGCTATAAGCCGCGATTATAATAGTATAATAAATCCATGGTAAATCCGACAATGGAAAATTTCTGTGGTGCCCCCCTTCCCTTGATGCCCTAAGCACGGGCTTATTTTGCTTAATGGTTAATCCGGCCCTGGGTTAAGGGGTGATCTAATCCAGGTTTTCAAAATTATGAATGGGTTTGATAACGTAGATAGAGATAGCTTTTTCGAAATATCTCAATATAATAGGACTAGAAATAACGGGTGTAAGTTGACAAGTAGAAGGTTCGAGACAGCAGTTGCGAAAAACCTTTTTACGCATAGAATAGTAAATACCTGGAATAGTTTGCCGGTAGAAGTAATTAGTAGCACGTCTATAAACATGTTTAAAAATCGATTAGACGCGCATGTTGATAGAAAGGGTATAGTTTAAGGTAGTAAAATTAAGCCTTTGTGGGGATAGATCCCACAGCTCAACACAAGTGTTGTGGGATATAGGGAGGCAGCGTCTTGGGTTAGGGGATACTCTCTGTCCTTACACACCCCATTTAAAGAGATTCCTCTGCCGAGCGGTGCCCCCCATAGTACTGTGAGGTATTGAAAAACTCATGATCTTCACTTGCACCACAAACACCTTTAAATGGGAGACCCATAATGGGTGCACACACATTTCTACATTCCTGTACAGTCTTTACAGCCACAACTACACTTTTCCTCGTAAGTGTATATACAGGGTGTCCCGTAAGTCTGGACCCATAGGGATTTATAATATATTTTTTTATTATGTTGCAGGTAAACCATGTCACTGACTAGAGAGGAGAGAGTTCAAGTTATTTTGCTGGTCGGGACCCGCAGTCACCGGGAAGTGGCCGAAGAATTCAACAATATGCATCCAAACCGCGCACCAATCACACACAGATGTGTTGGCAAGTTGATAGCCAAATTTAAGGAAACTGGATCCGTAGCTGACAAGCCTCGCAGAGGACCTTCAAGGACTGTTACGGAAGACGAAACCAGTACCAATGTGTTGGCTAGCTTCGCTGTCAGTCCCAAGAAGTCACTTCGACGCATGTCCAGCGAAACTGGGACTATTTTGTAATTTTATTAATTTTGCCCTATGGGTCCAGACTTACGGGACACCCTATATTGTAATGTATTTGGTTGTAAATTTTGACTTGGTCCGCAATCGATATGGACCGTGACTTGATGGATACCGTAATGAAATTGACTGGATTCTTTGGATCTGATATATTTGCATGTCCGTTATAAATAGATATAGAGTGTAACATATTTGTGGATAGTAGTTTATTATGACTTGATCCTCTGGATCGAGAGATTCTATCCTTAGTTTTAAATCGATAATTAATTATTTTTAAATTGATAATTATTTAGTTTCGTAAAAATTGGTCGTTGCCAATTTACCGGCAGTTTTACATGAATTTCTTATGTTCTTGTGGTTCGGAACCCACGTAAAATTGTAGGTCCCCTCCGCCACCACGGAGGACATACACAATACACGATTACGAACACAGTTAGGTAGACCAGCCATGAGTGGATCCTAGGGTCTTTGTTGGTCTGAAACATTATAACATTATAACATTACCCGCACATGATCTGTACAATTCAATTGTCTGTTTGTTCACCGACTCACATATTCTTATGTAAAACCTTTCAACCTTTTAAATGTTCCGGTACGATGATTCCGCACTTCACGAAGGTCAAACTTGTCGCCGCCTGCTCTCAAATCTACATTATTATATATTTATATATATATTGTAATCATCTCTAAATAAATGCAGAAGTAATGGAATTTGCAGATACATTCAAAATTTTAGTTTTATCTTTATTAGAATACCTACTTACTTTGTCTTGAATATTTTGCATGTACGATGCGTTTTAACTGTTACATATTTCATCGTTACTGTTGTATGTTACTGTCACAGTCTTGTTATCTAACTCTTACACCATTGTTATTTACTGCTACTTGTTAATTTGTTTCTTCTTGCATGTTTATGTATTTTAATTAATGTCAACATTCATGTATGCTTTCTTGTATGTTTATTTTCATTCATGTACGATTACGAGTATTTGCATCTTATCGTCCTTTCCTCATTTTACGCCTAACCAGTTAAAGAGTGATAATCATATGTGTAATCATGATTAGTTATCATATAAAGTTATGTAAGTCGTAAAAATGTGTAGTTAAACACTCGACCAGCGAGTACAAAGTACGTTAAAAACTTGATGTACTAAATAGTAATATTGTATTAGTGTACAAATCCCGACATTATTTCGCCATCAAAAGTATGTAATTAACACATTTTTATTCTTTATTTAATATTTTTTTCGTCTATTAAAAAAAAGCAGCAGTTCGCAGATTCTCTAACTTAGGGGTAGACTTAAACTTCAACTCTATTCCCCCTCCCCCAATCTTTTTTCTAAATTTAATTCATATTTTATAATGTAAATTAATTCCTGTCTTAGCCACCAGCTGATAAAGACCTGTTAAAAATTCATGTCTAAGACCTGACCATCAGCGGTAAATAAGATGCTGTAAATTCGTCTTCCCCATTCAGTGCCTCCTTCTGTAGAAAAATGTGAATAAAGTTTGAGTGAAACAGAGCTGGAACTGCAGCACTCATGCATATTTTTGGTGTATGTGCGCAATGTGTTGTAAACCACTTCCACAACTCTGATGTTCTACCGCTAAGGTCGAACTCAACTTCGAGGACCCCATCACGTTAGATCGTCCAGCAGTATATATATGGATTATGTAGATATATGTGTATATATACACCTCGTAGCCTCGTACTAGTTCCGTGCGTTCGTTTCTCTTCATACGAAGGTCAAGCTGGTGGCCCCGCCACTAGGCCTGGCTTGGTGGAGGAGCGAGTTGCTCTCTTGCGCTCTCCACTGCACATAGCCAAGTACACCCGGCTTATCTGGTACCGTCTTGAGCCAGGCATCTAGTCCTTTTTTTTGAAGACTTCAACTTCGACCCCTGTAACGTTCCTGAGGTCTTGTGGAAGCTGGTTAAAAGTCTTTCTCCCTGACAACCAAGGTATTTTCCTTAATTCTCTTTACTATCGCTATTATAACTGACATTACTCTTCTGAACACTCTACAGATCTACGGAAGCTAAGGCTAACAAAGACCCTAAGATCCACTCTAAGGTTAGCCCGAGAGAAAGGAAAGAGTAGGGGGTTAAGTAAATAGTAAAACCTATCATTCGTGGGTTAACATTCATTCAGAAAAAGAGAAAGAAAGACTCACCATCATCATCCGCCGGCCACTGCCGACAAGTCGGAAAAATAGTCGGAGAGAATAGGAAAGGGGTGAAAGATGAAAAGAAGTAAAATAAAAATGCTTACAAACCATGCAAACACAGTCTTAACTCAAACACTGTCATACCATGCAAACTACAAAACATACCATGCAAACTACTACTTCCTCTAACTGCATACCTCTTCCCTTCCTTTACGGAGAGCATGCAATACCAGACCTTCGTCACATGCTCGCTCCTTTTCTGTCCAACTCTCTAACGCAAGGGTTAATCGGTATTCTTAAACTTTCCTCTACTCAACCGGTCAACTTTGGAATAACTTCCTCGGTCTCTTTCACCCCCCCGTCTTTGACCTTCAATCTTTCAAACGTAGTGTCTCCAGGCATCTCGAAAACTTTGGATCTTGTTTTTGGCTCTCTTCTCGTTCTAGAGAGGAGTGGAGACCGTTTAAGCTGGCACTCGTCCTTGGTCCCTTCTTCCTGTATAAGAAAAAAAAATATCGAAGTCTCTGTAAAAGTGAAAATGAACACATTCAACCAAATGCAGGAACAAAATTTGGTTATTCAAATATTATATAATTCGGGTATACCCTTTTTTTATTCTGGTCTGTTTATGTATGCGTGATTACTTTTTTCTTCCGACTTGACTTTCGTTGCGGAAGTTTCGGAGCAATCATGCTAATAAATTCTCAATTAGTTAATTATCAATATAAATTAGGAGTGCATAAACAATAATTAAATATTATTCATTGAAGGCAAAGATGATCAGTAAGGCCATAATTACTCTTATTGGAGCAATATATACATTAATTAACTTTTCTTCATTGGTCTGGTCGCCATAAACTGTTTATATTCACGTCTGGAGAGAGAAAAAGAAAGTGTGTGTGAGTGTGTGTGTGTGTGTGTGTGTGTGTGCGTGGCCGAATTATGTATAGGGTAATCCAAAAGTCACGCCTGAATCGGCTTTGTTCTATCCTAGCTTGTAACGTAGCGAAGCTGAAAGTTTAAGCCACTAAATATCTATATACCATATATTTTAGCTGAGCTTGACATATGGACCACCCTGTAGCTTGAGTTTATGCTCATCTGTCTACACACGAAAGTTGAGACTGTCGTCATTTTAAATAAATAAATCTCTCTCTCTGTCTCTCGTAAAAGCATTTCATTACTTTGCCACTTTGCCTACGTGATGGTTCTGCGCGTACATGGTGAAGACATGGAGAATTTAACTTTTACCGTTCTCTTAATACCTTTGGAATTAAGAGAATCCCTTTGGGCCTGAAGTAGGACATGGGTTCTTTGTTGGACCAATACCTCGGTAAATAGAGCTGTAAATATTTCGTATAAAATCAAGACCATATGTTTGAGGTTTTTGTGACGATACCAAGTGGCTGATGTGCAATCGACACAAGTATATTATGATTAGTTTATATAGCGGTGGTATCTTGGGCACGATATGTGTGCATGGCGCAATTGCGGAGCTAGCTTATACTGTTTATTCTTTTCTTTCCTGTAAAATTTCCTTGACTACTTTTCCAGGGTCAAAGTATTTTTTCAACCTTTTTTCAGTTTTTTAGTTTTCTACTACTGCTAAAATAGTTTTAAAAAAAATGAACCAGTTTAATAACAAGAACCTCACCGGGTGGACCGAAAGGACTTTGAGCTTCCTCTTGTTCTTGTAACACTCGCTCTCTTTATTTTTCTCTTGTAACACTCGCTCTCTTTCTTTTCCTCTTTCTTTCTCTTTCAATGTCAGAAGGTATGAAATTACATTGTATATAATCCTATTTTCACTAATTTAATGAGCTCGAAATAAGTTGCATCTTGTTTCTTATTATAATTATATACATAAATGCACGTACGTGTTACTGACGTAAAATATATATAATTATGCGGTTTCTAAAGATGCTTAATAATGAAAAACATATTCCACTATTACGAAGGATGAAAATAAGGCTTCTAATTAAATAGCCTCGAGTGTTTGTGGATTTCTATGTCATTAGATCCGTCTTGGATCTCCTCATTGCGAAATCTTCAGAAAATGATAGAACGTTATGAAGAATTAAAAATATTTTTTTAATCGTGTTTTCGACATTTCTTCAATATTATATGGTTTCAGTAGATGTAATTTTTTATATCTTTTTTTCACATTTATTAAAGAGAGACGAAGAGAACATTTTTATTGATATAATAAATGCAAGAAGAATTTTAATGTGAAACAAACGGAAAATTTAGATTTTGATATTTTTACCACCACAATTTTGTAATTTAAGCTTTTTGGCTTTACTCGGTTCTCGGGTTAAAATTAAAAGGTAACTTATCTTAAAGCGAATTTAACGTAAACTAACCGAACTATACAAAATATTAAGCAATTACTACGTAGATACGAAGAATTAATAGGGAAATAAGAGAAGTTAAATGAATGATGTTGTCCTCGTTTAATTAAATCATAAATGACGTTTATACAAATATTTATCAGTATTTATTTATTAAAGGAGATTAATTTGTCTTTAAACGCAGCTGGACGAGAAATATTTTTAATGTCGGAAGTTAAATCATTCCATAATTTCAGTCCAACATTTAAAGTGATGCCTGCGTTTAGCTCCATTTTCAAAGCAAAAAGTGATTTTATGAGGAATAACAGCCTAAACTTCCCCCGTTTTATTCCTGCTTGGAAAAGAGTGAATATTCCGACGAGTTACAAAGTATTTATTAATCCATTGTAAATTTATATATTTTTTCATTTGAAAATGAAAGTGAAATGAGTCACTTAACATCTTTTATCTTTAACAATTTTAAGTGTATCAAGCAAGAATCCATTCGAATGAGCTTACAAACCAGCCTCAGTTAATATTCTTTTACCTCGTTTCTGGGTAAAGATATTGTTTAAAGTTGTCAGTGCAGTTCCCCCATACAAGCGTGCAGCGCATTATGTATAAGCGAGAACAAGAGTTTTATACTGCTGTTTTGAAATGTGGTTAGGAACTGTAATGATAAACATTATCGCAACGCCTCTATTTTAAATATATAATTTAAATGGTCTTTCTATGTAGTAAGTTCTTGTCAAGCACAACTACTCAGAAATTTCGTTGTTCTACATTCAGTTCATCCAAATGTACATTTTGTAAAATTTGTTTATTGACATTAAAAAAATAAATAAATAATAGGTCATCCAGTCCACAATTTCAGTAAATACATGTGTAAAATGTTTTTCACTGTGTTAACATCTTCGCAACAAAAAGATACTCTTGTCATCTATGAATATTACAAAATTAACCGTTTATCGCGCAGTGTGACTTTACTGTTTTTGTTCTGGCTAACGCCAGACTATTTTATTCAGTCTCAGAAAGATCTCTGTGAAGTAAAGGATTAAGCAAACGTCTCTCAACCCTTTACTGCACAGAGGTTTTCCGAGACTGAATAAAATCGTCTGGCGTCAGCCAGACAAAAATCAGTAAAGTCACACTGCCCGATAAAGGGTTAAATATACTCAAAGATCATGGAAGTCATTTTGAAATTTCGAAAAAAGTTCGCCTAAAAGAATTGTAAAAAGTATAAAGAAATTGCTAATTAGTAATTGAAATTTTATTACCGTCACAAAAAAATAGTAAATATTCAAAGAAAAAAATTACGAATTAGTAATTTTTAAGATTTTTAAAAATTGTTTTTTGGCGAACTTTCTTCCGAAACTACAGTGAAATAACATTTGTATAATTCTTCTTAGCTTATAATAATAGTTTGTCGAGTAGAATATGATCTGTCATATCGAAAGTCTTACTCAAATCCATAAATGAAAATCATGATTTGTCTGTTTTCTTTAGCAACGTCGGCATTTCCAGTAAGATTTAAGATTGCCATTTTCACTCGATTTTTTTCCTGACAGAAGCCATATTGATGTGGAGGTCATAAATTACTGTATGATAAGATTTATCCTATTTTTTTACCATTTTCTAAAAAGAAAATTTTGCCGACTATTGGCCGAAAATTGGTTGCTAGCGCGGGGTTACCTTCTTTAAAAAGAGGTGGTATACAAACCATTTTTAGCAGTGATGGGAATATAAATCTGGGGATATTGAAGTTGCGGAGTTTAGCCAAAGTTATGAGCACCTCTGTTTTAATAAGCTGCACATATTAGTACAGGAATTCTTATTTTTAATGTCATTGGTGTTTTTCAGTTCACCATGTAATACTTTACAGATCTCTTCAGGAACAGTAGGAACAAAAGAAGATGAATTTAGTGGGTTGGATGTTTTGTAATCTCATTATAATTCAAGTGTTGTTAACAACATTTTCGCTGAAGTTTTACTAACTCGGGTTTTAATAAGATTCTTCATAGTCATCCGGTATTTTTTCATACCACCTTTGTACTTGGAAAAATCATTATAATGGTTATATTTTGCAGTTTCAATTAATTTAATTCTATGCTGGGTAAACTATATGATAGTTTAAAAATTATATATTACAGATGCAGTTTTAATAATTAATCTATTTTTTTATTGACTTGGTATTTTCGGGAGAAATCCACGGTTTTGCCATAATTTTATATTCTATTATTTTTGGGGTGAAGGAAAAAAATTTAAAAACAGGATGTAAGGATTTATGAAAGTACTTTAAACATACGCTCTGGGTCGTTTGAAGGCTCAACACGGTCAAATTGAGTAATATCTACCGCTGCCATAAATTTTCTTTTATAACCTTGGACTATTTTATATTCAGTAGTTGTTTTGTTAGGTGCTTGTGCAGTATTACTGCTGTGTTTAATATAAGTAGGGTGATCATCACTATTAACTGTAGTTATAATCTCAGGGATTCACAAGGACGTTGCTGTTTACAAATGTATTCAACACTGTAGATTTTGTTATTCGATTACCATAGTTGAAAACGTGAGCGTGCTTGACAAAAGTATGAGTAAGATAAAATGAATTCCAAAAAGTTTAAAAATTACAGAGACGGATGAAGAACTTACCTCGTTTCGCAAATCGATGTTTTAGTTACCCTCAATTATAATATTCGATTTAGTTAAGATACGCGTTAGTATATCTAAATAAAGTTGTAATAATAACGCTTGCACGGGGGTATTGATTGGTTGACCTCCTCCGTAATGGAGGACCTACAACTTCCCGGTTCACTGCAACAAATAAATGTAGAGGATGATCACTTATCCGATTACCAAACAAACCCAACGTCGCTGAGCCTCTCTGATCGAGTGGGAAGTGGTGTTGCGACGTGACCGCGGCGTAACCCAAGCATTAAGAAGCTATTTAAATTATAATTTGGTGCTCTCTCTCTCTCTCTCTCTCTCTCTCTCTCTCTCTCTCTCTCTCTCTATATATATATATATATATATATATATATCTGGCATAAATAGAATAAATGTTTTCTTTTACATTAATAATAATTAGATTTTCAATTTCACAATTACACAAGAAAATACTTCACTAGATTCAAAGGACACACACACGCACGTACGCACGCACGCACGCAACCTTCCTGGTGTGCAGTGTAATATTCTACAGGGTGTCCATAAATGTTTACCCTGAAAACAGTATGCTCTCATGTTTTAATGACGAATCTTACATCCGTTTTCTTTTTACAGGTGATCTCGTACACGCTCAGAATTTCTGTGCTGGTGTGTTTCGTCTACCGCATTCGCCGCTAGGAGCGCTGTAGTAGCTGTTCAGTTAAGATGGCGTCTGTGACAGAGAAGGCACAATGTGTTGTGTGGCTTGCAAAAACCAAATCTCCTCTCAGTGTTCACCGAAGGTTCAGAACAAAGTATGGAAAGAATCCACCTGATGTGAAGTTAATTAAGTCGTGGATGAAAAAATTCTTGGAAACTGGAAACGTGGAAAAGGGAAAGAGCAGTGGTAGACCATCAGTTTCCGATGGGACGGTGGAAAACATTTAAACTGCTTTCACACGGTCACCAAGGAAATCGGTGAGACAAGCTTCATGCCAACTAAAGATACCGAAGTCTACGGTGCACAAGGTGTTACACAAACGTTTGAAGTTACACGCCTACAAGGTACAAATTGTTCAAGAACTGAAGCCTGATGACCATCCAAAACGTGAACAATTCGCTCACCAATATGCTCACCAATTACGCCATCCCCCAGCTGCAGGACAGGCAGCCAACTGTCATCTTCCAACAAGATGGGGCACCCCCTCATTGAGCACATGTTGTTCGTGAAACTCTCGACGCAACATTTCCAAATCGATGGATTGGCAGGGACGGGCCAATCCCATGGCCCCCAAGATCACCAGACATTACCCCGCTGGATTTCTTTCTCTGGGGGTCATGTTAAAGATTTGGTTTATGCAACAGTTGTTCTAGATATCAGGACATTGCGAGAACGCATTACGGATGCAATTGCAACAGTTAACCCACAAATGTTGGAAAATGTGTGGCGTGAGTGTGAATACCGTTTAGACATTTTACGTGCCACTAGGGGTGCACATGTGGAAGTTTATTAAGTTCATTAACTATGCATCAAAACTTTGTATGTTTATCTACTTATGATTAAAACTGTGTTTGAATACGAGTATTTATTTGAAAGTCATAGCACGCTTTAATCAAGGTAATCATTTATGGACACCCTGTATATTTTATAAACTGTTAATATCACTGTTTAATCCAGTTTCGGTGAAAACTTCGAGTATAACACTAAGTTCAACCTTATAGAAACTTGCAAAAAGGATCTGCAAGTAATTCTAGTTCTTGGGCAAGTTGCGGTTATTTATCTAATTAATATTAATGGTTAGTTTTCCGTTTTACGTCCTTCGTCTACCAGAGGGCGCTGAGACGGGTGGTAACCGCCCACCAACTGGGGAAAATAAGTCCCCCTTAATAGGAGCACTGGGTCGAGCAAAATAAATTACGTGCAGCGAGCTCATCACCACACCCCTTCTCCATTTCTCAGACTGACTTGGGACAGTTCAGATTAATATTAAGTATTTATATCAAAAGGTTAAGAGATTCATAAGAACTTAAGTTTCCCCAAAGTTTACTTTCGAATGCAGCAAACTCTTTATATGTTAATAAAATAATGAACTTCGTAATAACAAAGAAAAAAAAAGTTTGTCCATTATTGTAAATAATTTTCCGCCAATTGAGTAAATATTCAATTGGTTGGAACTCTTAAAACTACATTGCGATCGAAAATAAAGAATTTACATAGGCCTACAGAAATAAGTGTCAATCGATACTCGCCTTGTTTCAGTGTTTCGCCCGTATTTCGTCGGTTTGCACCTGCAATATGGGAGAGAGTGAGAGTATGTGTACGTGCGTCTGCTGTACGTTTTCACTTGAAATTAATTAAAATTAACCCCCATATCACCTGCGTGGAGAGAACTCTACACGAGGGTTGGAATTCCATGATCCAAGATCACTTTACATCAACGTCGAACGAAAGGGCCACACAGAACAAATGCGGACCATAAACAAGCGTATACAAATATATATATATATATATATATATATATATATATATATATATATATATATATATATATATATATAAAGTGGAAACATTATTTAATTGTTCGACATTTTCGACTCTCTTTAAATTCGTGTATACATGTATGTATGTATGCGCGCGTGCGCTTGTAAATCTAGTGGCAACACAACACATTAAAACGTTTGGGCATTTGTGTTGTAGATGCGATGTCTCGTGTTCACGTTAAGTGTTGTGGTACGAATGTGGTATAGATTGCTATGTTAAAAATATTCTAATAAAAACTGCGTCAAATCTTTTGTTACTAAATTATTGCCGACAACCTATGATGTAAAATTACATTTTTATTCTTTTTCGAATACGGGGGGCTTAAACGTCATACATTTTCATTGGAGTTCAGATGTAATATTTCATTCAAGGTAGTTTGTTAGTGTAGAATTACCTATTTAGGAGAAATCCAATGACAAGGAGGAATGTAAATGCCATGAAAAGTCTTCTTTAATGCGCAACGTTTCGAGCAATACGCTCATCATCAGGCTAGATAATAACAATATGAAATTAGAATCAATAAATAAATGTGAACAAGACAAAATAATTTCTAAAAAACCTATTCATTAAAAGCAAATTTTAAAAAGACTAAAAGAAGAGGGTTAAATTCAAAGTTATAAAAATTTACATATAAAATTACAAGAAATTTAAAAGCTATTTTTAAATTACATATAGTAAATTTGAAATTAGTACACTGGAATAATTAACACTAATACAATGGAATAATTAACACTACGAACCTTTCAATGCTGGTTCCGAGGCACGAGTAATTTAAAACAAAACAAAACAGGAAACAAGCTATGGGTTGGGCGGTTGGAGTTATAAGTTAGGGGAAGGGGGGATTATAAAAAATTGGGGAGGGGGGAGGGGAGTTGGGATTATAAAAAATTTAGAGGGACAGCTGAGGAATCCACGTTTAGAGAAGGGGTCAATGTTTTAATATAAAGAGATTCCAAAATTCTAAGTGAGTTAGGACAGGAATTACAACCGAGAATTTTAAAATTATCTAAAGTGACATCAGTTTTACATTTTATACTGTGTTCCCGAATTTACTATATGTAATTTAAAAATAGCTTTTAAATTTCTTGTAATTTTATATGTAAATTTTTATAACTTTGAATTTAACCCTCTTCTTTTAGTCTTTTTAAAATTTTCTTTTAATGAATAGGTTTTTTAGAAATTATTTTGTCTTGTTCACATTTATTTATTGATTCTAATTTCATATTGTTATTATCTAGCCTGATGATGAGCGTATTGCTCGAAACGTTGCGCATTAAAGAAGACTTTTCATGGCATTTACATTCCTCCTTGTCATTGGATTTCTCCTAAATATTAAATTGAAGCTTTGTAGAAGCAAACCGCATGACTATATATATATATATATATATTATATATATATTATATATAAAATCTTAAATATACCTAAGGAAATTAAAGCTATAACTGTTTCCTGCCTTTGGGCTATGTTTATGATGTTGAAATTGGCCTAATAATGACACAACCATTTCAGTTATCTTATTGCCAGGAAGAGGCCAGGAGGGTATGTATATGTACGTATGTATGCATGCATGTATGCATGTGTGTATATATATATATATATATATATATATATATATATATATATATATAGATAGATAGATAGATAGATAGATATGTATATATATATGGGAACAGATAGCAGTGATTTTGTGCGACGTGCGATGATTATTTAACACAAGCAAAAGATGAGACTTACTTTTACACGATGAATTCTTCCTTCACTTCCTTGTGTACTCATAAACTCGGTAAACAGTTTTGTTTAGTATCAGTAAAATGACAAGATTCATACATGTTTCTTCTTTTTCACAAAAGTGTCGGAAGACTTTGTTACGCATAGGTAAGTGACCTTATTTAGTGAGCCGTCTTTGTTTCGAATAGTTGAGAAAGAAGTTCGTTGATGTTACCATGGTTTCTTCTTCATTCAGCAAATTAACTTCTAACTTCCTCCAGTTCTTATGAACAAAAACAAAACATTCTCAAACTTTATTCTTATGTTTGGTCAAATTATTATTAATTAATTATTAATCATTATTAATATAAAGTGGGAACATTATTTAATTGTTCGACATTTTCGACTCCTTAAATTCGTGTTGTTTGCGAGTTCCCCTTTGGAATTAGTGAACCGTGCGCGACTGCGCGACACTCTTTTCTGCAAAAGAGTATCTTTTCAGACGGAGCAATAGAATTTTATTTTCCGAGTTAACGTTTTGATTGAGAGAGGTGAAATACAGCATACATGATACCCATTGATTGAATAACGAGGACTTGGTATTATGCATCGATTATCTTGGGATCTGCATCAGAGAATAATAATATTATTAAGGGTTGTTTAATTTCTTTTGTAACTGAAATGGTCGCTTGGCTGAGGGGGACTACATCTTTACGTGGGATTTGAATTCCGTGAGGTCAGTACATCATTTGGAAGCAGAGTACAGTCACCCATACAACTATTGAACAGTCCCAACGTGGCTCAACCTCGCTAATCTAAGGTATAGAAATAAGACCTTGTATGTATAATGGTTATCAAGCAAAGCTTTCTTTCTCTCGAAAGGGAATTCTTAATGCATTAACAGCGTTTTGAAAAACCACGAAAAATTTTCAACTATTGACATCGGGTATTCAGGTCCCCAATGATAAATCTAGACGTTGGACCTATTCAGTATTTATATCAAAAGGTTATAAGAGATTCATAAGAACTTAAGTTTCCCCAAAGTTTACTTTCGAATGCAGCAAACTCTTTATTTGTTGATAAAATAATGAACTTCGTGATATGATGGTGACCAATAGTTGGTTAGGATTCCACGTAAAAGTGAAGGTCCCCTTCTTCATTTGACCTTTACTCTTACGAAGAAGGATAAACGGCTCCACAAACATTGATAATCTCTAAACGAACACACCGTGTCTCAGTAAAAAAATTAAAAAAAATTAAACTAAAGTTTAAACTTTAGATTATTTGCTCTGAATCTTTATTTAGAAAATTAATTTTATACAGTTCATAAACATTTATAGTTATGATTTGTAAAGTTACTAAGAGTTGAATATTATAAAGTAATCCTTCTATTTAGGGTGAGAGTTTTATGAGTTGCTTATGAGCTCATTAGGCCAAGCGCGTAAACTCCAAATCAGATCTGGATTTTTATAAAAAAAATTGACGTGTGTGTGTGTGTGTGTGTGTACTAAAATTCTTATTTTAATGGGTTATTTGTAATGCAAGTTTTAAAAAGTTTTAGTTAGTAAGAGTTATAATTTTGAAGGTTCAGGTAACTATTGGGCTACGTCGTAGCCAATGTCGTAACACCGATTCCCGTTGATCAACGAAGTTAAACGACATTGGGTCTAGGTTGGATGGGAGACCGTCCTCCGCGTCCAGATTATGTAGCGATCCGTGGTTCGGATCCCACGTAAAGTTGTAGGTCTCCTCCGTCATATGACTTTAGATCAGTGGTTCTTAACCTGGGGGGCGCGCCCCCCTAGAAACAGGAATTTCTCTAATTGTATTTGTTATTCTCTTAACGAGAGCATGGGCTAATATTGAGAAGTTATTGAGAATGTTATTTTGATTGAAGGGGGGCGTGGAGGGAAGGACCAATTCCTAGAGGGGGCATGGTAGTAAAAAGGTTAAGAACCACTGCTTTAGATGTTGAGAAGGAGGTTAAACAAACCCAATCATTATTATTATTATTATCAGGTAACTCTTCAGGTGTGTAATGCTGAATTGAGGGAGAATTTTAAGATTGTCGGAATGCCTTTTCCTGGTCTAACAAAGAAGAACCTCGAGTTTGCCTGATTGTCCCATAGAAAGCTGTACGCGTTCCACTGTTGTCCTTCATCACCCCAATTTTTTTTTTTTTTTTTTTTGTAGGGGAGGAATTCTTCGTGGGGTTAGCCAGCCTCTGAGGTTTGATCAACGAAATCGCGATAAGACCTTAACGCCTTTTAAAATAACTACATAAACCTTAATTAATTTCTAATTAACTTTTAACTTTGTTTCTCTCTCTATTTCTTGCTAACTTTTCCTATCAGATTTTCATTTCCCATCTGGTTGTCATGGAAACCAAACCAAAAAAAAATGACGATCTCGAAAAAACTTAATACAAATCAGAGAAAATAAATAACTTGATTTATAGAACATTGTTATTGAAAATAAGATTTATGGCAATAAATAAATTAGAGGTTGAGAGGCTCGAATGAACAACAACAAAAGCAGCAACAGGAAGATAAGAAGTTAATTAGTGAAATAAACCACATAATTAATGGTACTTCACGTGAATAGACACAGATCAATTTTGTTTTATAGTAATTATTTTATATCCAAACAAGAAATTATTTTATATATATATATATATATATATATACTGTATATATATATATATATAAAATAAAATATGATGGATATATGATAAAACCTTGGTTAACTGGTTTTCATTCTGACGAAGGTCGAGCTTGTTGCTCCACCCTGGACCTACAGCTTAACGTGGAATCAGAATCACGACTCACCATGGGTGGTCAGAAATTACAAAGTACTTGCCCGCACTCGATCTTACGATCTCCCAATCAGCAGCCCAGCGTCTTTAACCACTAGGCCACCGAGGGTACCTATTTATCTACCAACCTATTTTTTCTGGAAGGATGAACAGCTGGGTAAGATGCGCGCCGCCTGTTTTCACCGAAAATCGAACCCACGTCCGGTGGATTCGTAGTCAGCGATGCATATATGGGTCTCTGAGATCGTGTTGCGAAGTGGTTGGATTCCACGCTAAGTTGCGATTCCCTTCTTTCATATAATCTTATAGGTTCTGGTAAAGCATTCTATATACACGCGTGTCTTGGTGTGATCGAGGGTCGTCTGAAGCGAAAGGTTAAAAAATTTCATCTCTCGGAGCTGAAGTTTACATCTTTGCAGGCAGAAATGCAACATTAGAGCTGTGATACTTTCCTGATACAAAGTTAATGCGATAACTTTATTTTCTAATAACTGAACTCGATCGCCAATTACAATCACCACCTCGATAGGTACACTGATTCTGAGATAGAGAGGTAGTGCAGGATAGAGAGGTAGAGAAGGATATATATGTATAGGTATCATGGTTAATCGATCAACTTCTGCTGTATAGTTATCACTGGAATGTACTCGATTTTCGTGACAGTTCGCAAATTAATATTAATATAATATTGATGCAACAAAATGTTGATAAAATGAAATGCAATCAGTATTTCCGGAATGTATTTTCTCAAAGGTGAAACTATGTTGTTTCCGTATTTACTACATAATGAATTTACAGTATATCGGTACTCATTTTTAACCCCGTTTCAATAGCGTTATCGAAATATGTCATTTAGACTGCGATTTCGAAATGGCCAGGTTACTATCGTTTCAAAAGTAAGAGCTTGATTAATCGATATCTCTTCATAATTATTTCGATGCAAGTGCGCTATCTAGGTCGAACCCTCTGCAGCATTCCGCCTCATTTGCGAGATTTGGTGGAGATGAGAATTGGTTTCAGCTCCTGCCCTCGTAGCCAACTACGCAGAGCTGATCAAGGACTTTGCACAAGAACGTGTCTAGCTGGTTCTTGAGGTCCTGTGCTAATGTCTCCGAGCAACTGATACAATGAGAAAATGGAAGTTATTCAGGTTTGTTTGCTAGAAGTTCGTCAGTTCTTTTGGCAGCACGTTAAAGAGTTTTGGGTCTCGTATTCTAAGGGCATTTTCTCTTGTCCTACCGCAGCAGGGACAATACAGAATCTGTCTCTTCTCTTATTCCAGTATGTTTCTATTCTATTTCTAAAATTTGGGGGACAACCCTCGAGTGTTTTACATATGTACGAGTATATTACTGTATACAGCTCGCGCCTTCCTTCCAGAGAATTGAGTTTCAGGGATTGTAGTCGAGACCAATAGTTTTCATCTTTCGTTGCCTCTGTTTAAGATGTGAAAGTCCTTTGTATGGCTTCCTTGTTTGCAATGTCTCGTTTTCTGTATGTTTTGTGAGTATTGAGCAGTAGTCAATTATTGGTAGGCCTAAACTCTTTCATAATTTTAGCATGACGTTTGCTTTTCTGCTGTGGAAGCTCCTCCAGATAATTCCCATTATTTTTCTAGCCGTTGCAATTTTAATGTTTCTGTGTTCTCTGAATTCTGCATCCGATAACATTACTCCAGGATCCTTGACTTGTGGGCTTAGTGTGATCTGTTCGTCTCGCAGTGTTTTTTGTACCCATTATTTTGTAGCAGTAAATGTAGCACCTTGTTACAATATCTTAGTGGTTGAAATACTTCTTCGTTGAACTTCGGAGTGTTGTCTTCCGCTCACCTGAGCAATGTCTCAGTCGTTTAGTAATTTTTTAACGTCACCTTCATTTGATATTTCCTTCTATATTTTTGTCATCTCGAACCAACATGGCTTCGGGGCCATTACTAAACTTAAGAATAATGGAATTACTGGGAAGCTGGGACGATGGAGATTTAATTTTCTGGCCAAAAGAACACAAAGTGGAAGTAAATGAAGTTAAATCCGAAGTATCTGAAATTGTCACCCCTGTTCCATAAGGTACAGTATTAGTTTCCTTGCTGTCTATAATGTTGATTACAGACACTGATGCAAATATCGTGTTTCGCGGAAATAAAGAAAGAGAGAGATAAAGACGGGTAGATGTACATTACATTAGCGTATTAAGTAAATTATAATGAAGAGGAAGAGATTGTAAACACCAATCGATCAGGGAAGTACTTCAAGGGAGTTGTTAGGCAGGAGAAAGGGAGTGCTGGAACTCCCGTTTCTCCAATCACTGTACCCCTTGACCGATCTTTTTCCGTGTCTCATCTACTCTGTGAGCAGTCCAACATGCTCTCAAACACACACTTCTCCCTGTATTACTCACAATACATATATGCATCTTACACACTACACAATCTTTTCAAAATTAAGAGAGGCATCGTTTATTAAGGACCTTGACTTCGGCTCTCTCCTCTTTCCATTGGGGGTATTTTTTGCGGGGCTCACCCTTGGACCGCTCTTCCTGTATAATTATATCAGGTTGTAACATAAATTCTGCTCGATTAGAAAACGTACAATAGATAATAGAATAACCTGAAGATAATGTGAAATAGTTTTAGAAATGTTGCAAAATACACGCGGCGACAGGTTCGCACAGGTTTTATCACGATACAGAATGATACAGAATGACTTAGGCTAGTGTAGGCTTAGGCTAGTGTAGGCTTAGGCTAATGAATATTTTCTCTGGTGTTTTTCATACCGTTACAACGCCACCCCTACGATATTACAGTAATTGAAAATTAATCGCAAATTAATATTAATGTAATATTGATGCAACAAAATGTTGATAAAATGAAATGCAATCAGTATGTGATGCTGTATGAGTTCCATAAAGGATCTAACACTAGTAAATCTGCAAGAAACATTCAGAGAGTTTATGGAAATGATGTTGTGAGCGAATGGATGTAGAGGAGATGGTTTGAGAAGTTCAGAAAAGGAGACTTCAGTCTGAAAGGTTATATATCAACGAACAGGACTACCAAATGAGTTAGATGAGTTGCTGAAAGCAACAGTGGAGGAAAACCCAACGATAACTAAGAGAACTTGGCCTGCAACTCGGCATTAGCCATATGACCATTCATCTTCATTTGAAGTTGTTAGGAAAAGTAGTGAAGGTTGGAAAATGGGTTCCGCATGATTTGTCACAAGCGAATCTTCAACATCGAATCGATATTTGCACATCACTGCATTCTCGGCAACTGCAGGCACCCGTTTTGAATCGGATCGTCACTGGGGATGAAAAATGTGTCCTCTATAACAATATTAAGCGTAGGCATCAGTGGCTTGGCCGTGAAACAAAGCCTGAACCTCAGCCAAGGAATGGACCCCATCCAAAGAAAATTTTGCTATGCGTTTGGTGGGATATGCAAGGAATTATTCATTTTAAGCTTCTGCCAGATAACCAAACAATCACAGCTGAAGTCTACTGCCAACAACTCCAACGATTGAAGATGGCATTACAAGAAAAAAGTCCTGCATTAATTAATCGCAGAGGTGTTCTATTCCACCAGGATAACGCGCGCCCTCACACTGCTCGAACCACCACTGCCCAATTGGAGGCATTTGGTTGGGAAAAAATGATTCATCCACCTTATTCTCCGGACATCGCACCTTCAGACGACCATTTATTCAGAATCTGCAACACCACCTAGATGGACAAAAGTTGCAATCCAGGGAAGCTATCGAAAACGAAGTGATCGCTTTTTTTAACTCGAAACCAAGGGATTTCTTCGAACGTGGCATAAAACAACTTTTCTATAGGTGGGAGGAGGTTATAGAAAAGAAGGGAATTATATTGATGATTAATTTGGCATTATGTAATTTAATTTTTGTTGTGAATAAACTAAAAATTCGAGCAGAATATGCGTTACAACTTTATATATATATATATACACACACATATACTGTATATACTGTATATGCGCCTTGGTGGTGTGGTAAACGTCGCTGACACTACGAATCCATCGGCCGGGGATCGAGACCCGGTGACGGCAGGCAGTGCGCAGCAAAACCCAGCTGTTCATCCTTCCACCATAAAAAAAATGGTTGGTCGATAAATGGGTACCCTGGTTGGCCTAGTGGTTAAGACGCTGGGCTGCTAGTGGGGCGTGGTTTGGATTCCACGTTAAACTGTCTAAGGTGGCGTGACAAGCTTGACCTTCGTCAGAATGAACAATTCGGGCGGAAGGAAAACCAAGGTTAACCAAGGTTATATACAGTGTATATAATGTCACTCAATTTCATGAACTTCTCTTATATCTGGAACTGATCTCCAGATCTTTGACAGAAAAAAAAAAGTTGTGTTGAAGATTTTAAGATCATCTTGTAAGCTTATCTCACAGTTCACAAAATCTTCAGGTTGTGATTCACTTAAAATATTTTTTTAAATTATTCACCAAATACGGAAAACGGTATATGTATGTACATACAGTATGTACAGTAGCACTCGTAAGTATTCGTTCAGATATTTCAGTTACCTTATTCTTTATCTTTTGTACTGCATAGGATCTACAGATCTAAAGAAGCTAAGGCTAACAAAGACCCGAAGATCTACTCTAAGGTTAGCCCGAGAGAAAGAAGAGAGTAGGGGGTTAAAAGAAGAGAATAAGGGGTTAAGTAAGTAGCAAAACCTATCATTCAGAAAAAGAGAGAGAAAGACTCGCCATCATCATCCGCCGGCCACTGCCGACAAGTCGGAAAAACAGTCGGAGAATAAGAGAGGGGTGAAAGATGAAAAGAAGTAAAATAAGAACGCTTACAAACCATGCAAACACAGTTTTAACTCAAACACTGTCATACCATACAAACTATAGACATGCAAGTAAAGAGAGGATAAGAAAAGACCAAAAAAAAAAAATATGAAGAGTATAACAAAAAGTGGATTAGTTTACGCTACGAGCTACATCTACGTTCGTGTTAGTCTAATTTTTTTTTAATATAATTTTGTTGCTGGCATATCACACGCTGGCATGTCACAAGCTGGCATTAATCGTCAACAGACTCAGACTTTGACCATTACCCCCAGAAGTCCTGTTGCTAATTATTTTTTTATTTTAAAAACGTTAATATTTTTAAAATGCCTATCTAAGCAGTTCTTAAACATATTAACGCTGATACAGTTCACAACGGACGCGGGAAGATTATTCCATTTATCAATTACTTTAAACGTAAAAAAGTTTTAAGTGATGTTAGTAATGAAACGTCTACCACGTAATTTAAATTCGTTATTATGAGTATTGCTATTATCGAAAGTGAACAGTTTGTCAAAATTATGTTATCGATTTTATTAACGATTTCGAAAACTTCAAAAGCTCCCCCTTAATCTCCTAGTTTCGAGTGAATGCAAGTCTAACTCTTTAATCCTATCTTCGTAAGACTTGTTGCGTAGTGACGGAATTAGTTTCGTGGGGCGTCGCTGAACCCTTTCCAACCTATCAATATCGTCACGCATATACGGGCACCTAAACTGAAGGCATATTCTAAGTGGGGCCTGAAAAGAGACTTGGAAAGGGGCAATATAATATTGTTCGATTTAAATTCGAAATTACGCGCTATGAAGCCTAACATCCTATTAGCTTTTGCGCAAGACTCCAGGTACTGGTTCCTAACTTAAATCGTTAGATACGCGTACGCCTAAATCTACTTCCTCGTCAACGCTCGCTAACTGTCTATTGTCCATCGTGTACGTGTAATTATTGTTACGAGAACCTATATGCAAAACTTTACATTTGTCTACGTTAAATTGCATCTGCCACTTATCAGTCCACTCCATAATCCTATTTACATCGTCTTGGAGCCTATTTCTATCGTCCACGTTAAGAACTTTACCGCCTATTTTAGTATCGTCCGCGAATTTTGACACGTTACTGGTCAAGCCTACATCTACAGGGGTTAGACAAAATAATATGAACACCCGCCGATTTCACCGGTTATCTTTACGGACTGCTCAGACACAAAGTAAACGGTCAAATGACTGGCAAACCTATTTAAATGCGTAACAGAGAGTGTATACGTAATGTTATAATCCTCACGTTGTTTTTACAGATCTGAGTTAATTATGAATTAGCAGTTATGAAAGACCTGTCAGACTTCCAAAGAGGGCAAATTGTCGGAGCGCGGATGGCTGGTGCATTGGTGACGAAAACCGCTCAGATGTTCAATGTATCCAGAGGAACTGTCTCTATGGTCATGTCTGCATACCAAAACCATGGAAAGACAAGCACCGACAAATGCAATAGTGGACGCAAGAAGAAGCTGTGTGATCGAGACCGCCGGGTGCTAAAGCGCATTATGACAAAGAACCATAAGACCACAGCTCCAAAAGTGACTGCAGAGCTTAACCAGCATCTTGCAAGCCCGGTATCGACCAGAACTGTATGTCGCGAGCTCCATGGAGGGCTGCAATTGCCAAACCCTTCCTTTCGCACATCAACATTGAGCGGCGCAGAAAATGGTGTAATGACCATAAGAATTGGTCACTGGACCGGTGGAAGAATGTAGTCTACTCCGACGAATCCTCCTTTACGCTATTTCCATGTTCCGGTCGAGTTTACGTTTGGAGACAGCCTAAAGATGCTTATGACCCAGACTGCCTGACCCCAACCGTTAAGCATGGAGGCGGATCTGTGATGGTTTGGGCAGCAATATCGTGGAATACTTTTGGCCCAGCTGTAGTACTGCATGGTAGGGTTAACCAGGTCCATCCCATGGTCCAAACGCTGTTTCCCAATGGCGGCGCCGTCTTCCAGGATGATAATGCACCAATCCACACCGCTGGGGTCGTTAAAAACTGGTTTGAAGAGCATGTTAGTGAAGTAGAACGCTTGGATTGGCCTCCACAATCCCCGGATCTTAACATTATCGAGCATCTGTGGTGTCAGTTGGAGCAGCAGGTCAGAAGCCGATTCCCACCGTCGGCGTCTTTGGAGGAACTGGAGCAGGGTTTGCTCGAAGAATGGCTCAGGATTCCTCTAGCCACTGTCCAAAAGCTGTATGAATCAATTCCCCGACGCATTGCAGCTGTTATTGCCGCTAAAGGAGGACCAACTCCATATTAAGAATAAAAACCGCCATTTATCAAGGTGTTCATATTATTTTGTCCAACCCCTGTATGTCATTAATGTAGATTACGAATAGCAATGGGCCTAACACTGAACCCTGAGGGACACCGCTATCTACATCCAACCACCCCCATTCACTACCATTAACAACGACCCTCTGTTTCCTAGCACGAAGCCATTCCTCTAGCCAGTTAGCTACCTGACCGCGTATACCGTGCGTTTTAACCTTCGCAATTAATCTTTTATGCGGAACTGCATCGAACGCTTTTTTAAAGTCTAAATAAATAACGTCAGCCGCTCTATGCCTATCGTATTCGCGCACTATTTCGTTATAAAATTCTAACAAATTAGTTAAACAAGATCTGTGGCGTCGAAACCCATGCTGACTACTATTAATGAAATCGCGACTTTCTAAGTGATCGACCATACGATCCCTAACTACGGATTCCAAAAGTTTACCGACAACTGACGTTAAGCTAATAGGCCTATAATTGCTAGCTACTGTGCGGTCGCCTTTTTTTAAAAATGGGCGTAACGTTAGCTAATCTGAAGTCTTCAGGAATAATCCCCGCTTCCAGTGACTTATTAAAATTTTTTGTTAATGAGCCTACGATAACGTCTTTCAAATCTTTCAAATGTCTAAGATAAAGCGCGTCAGGGCCTGGAGCCTTGCTAACTTTTAACTTATCGATATAATGCGCAATCTCACCCTCGTAAACAGTTATTTCATTCAAAGTAGTCTCGCTACTAAATGGAACGATATCGTCGACGTCGGGGACATTATTTACGTCTTCTACGATAAAAACTGTCGCAAAAAGTTATTAAAAATACCAGCCATCGCCTGAGCGTCGGAAGCCAAAGCGCCGTTAGCGTCCACTAGAGGGCACCATATTATCTTTTATCGGCTTACGATTATTGACGTATTCAAAAAACTTTTTCGGATTATGTTTACTATCCCCAGCTACCGTCTAAGCTCGATATATCTATTAAAGTTAGCTACCGTGCCATTGTGCTTATTAAGTCTATACGCTCTGTTACGCTCGTTTATGAACTCACCTACTTCTCTTGTCCACCACGTGGGCCTACCATGATTACTAGCGCGCTTGGGCCTACGCGGAATAAACTCCCTTTCGATATTCAAAAAAACTTTCTTTAAACGCCTCCCAATGAAAATTTGCGTCATTACCCATAAATAAATTATCCCAGTCCACTACTCTCATCCTATCCGCAAAACTATCAAAATTAGCCCTACGAAAATCAGGGACTTATATTACGTTACTATCCTTACTGTTTTCTATCAATATCTTAAACTTAATAATGTTGTGATCACTACATCCTAAACTGTCACCTACTTCCAAACCTTTGACTATATTTTCGTCGTTCGTCATCACCACGCCTAAAATATTGTCACCGCGCGTTGGTTCAGTAACTATCTGTCGTAAAAAATTATCTTCCATGAACTCAGTCTCAAACCCTCATCATTACCAGTAAAAGTCTCTTAATTAACGTTAGGGCAGTTCGTCTCTGACAACTGTACTATCCCAATTAGTAATAGTTATGAAAAGTTTACCGTTTGTTTGGAAAATTTTAACAAACAAAAAAAAATTAGCTTAACTCCAACATTTAATGTAAAACATCAAAGAATGAGGAAAATAAAATTAAAATGCAAACGTTTTCGTAGATTTGCTTAAAAAAATAATTTGATAATTTGCGTGACCACCTTTTGCTTGAATGACTTCAATGATTCGCTTTTGATATTTTTCTCCAAGGTTTGGATATTACTCAGTAGAAATTTTAGCCCATTCTTCTAAAGAAAAAAACACTCCTAAACAAGTAAACTACCGCCACCACTTTTAATCGTAGGAAGGGTGTTTTTCTCCTCGAATGCAGTATTTGATTTTCGCCAAACATACCGTTGTTTCCGAATAATTCAATTTTGGTCTCGTCTGTCCGAAAAACTTTCTTCCAGAAAGCAAATTCACCATTTTGATGATCCTTGGCGTACTTCAAATGAACTTCTTTGTGCGTTTTTCGTAGCAGAGGTTTCCTTCGTGCAGCTCTTCAATGCAGACCATTCTTTGTCAATGTATCACGTACAGTAGAGGGATGGACGATCTTAGACAGTCTTCATATTTGGCAAATATCACCTGCAGTCACTCGTGAATTCGCAGCAGCCATTCTTTCAATCCGTCTAGCAGCTGTATATTCTGAAGGTCGTCCACACCTTGGTAGAGTTTTGATTGTTCCAAAGCCTTTCCATTTTTTTATAACTACAGCAACCGTCATAAATGGAATTCGAAGCTGCTCTTCTATCTTCTTTTAACTCTTTCCAGACTCGTGTGCAGGTAACAGATCTCTTAAGATCTATACACAGCCCTTTACCAAGACGACCCATCGCTTACTAATGGCGTGTACAGTCATCCATCTCACATGAAGCTTCACAGAGAAAATTGTACAATTCATACTTGCCCACAGTCTCTAATCTATAAACAGCCAACTACTGTTAAAAATTTTAAACTCTTGAAGCCTAAAGTGGACACGCAAAGTATTAAATAATTTTGTAAATAAAATGGGATCACCTGAAGATCAGGGGACCCCAGCCTTCGTTAGTTAGCCTTATAAGGCTAACTCACGAAGGCTGGGCCCTGAGCTTCAGGTGATCCAATAAATGTACCAAAACTTTGGCAGCTTAACTTTTTGTTCCTCAAATTCTTTGATGTTTTATATATTGGAGTGAAACTATTTTCTTTTTATTTGTTAACTTTTTCCCAACGAACAGTAAACTTTTCATAACTATCCTATGTATGGTACAAAAGATTAGGACGAATATAACTGAAGTATTTCCCTGTATGAATACTTATGAACGCCACTGTGTATATAATATATATATATAAACTAGTTACATTTGGAAAACATGAAGCCATTCTAGTTTATCGAAGTTATTCTTGTTATGAACGATTTAAAGTTACATTTTATAATTATATTTTCTACAAATATCGGTTTCAAGAATCGGTTTCGTAGAATATCGGTTTCAAGTCGGCTAATTATCTTTAAACTATTTACAAAGTTATCGAAGTAACAAACATTACTTGAGCTAAAACATACATTATTTACACAGTTACAAATTGTTTCGTTTATGAAAACATCCAATTTTTTTCTTAAAGCTAACTAAGGAGGGATCTTTTCGGTTTGACGGCCTGCGGAAAAAACAAAAACGCAGATTTTTTATTTAGTTAATGTTTATTACATTTCAGAGTAATACATTTTAGTTTAGAGAAATGAAAAATACACCAAGAAAATAGTTGAAAGTGTAAAAAAATAACATGATAAATAAGACATTACTAGAAGAAGCCCGTGGTAAAAATATCACGTTTAAAGAATCAACAGGGGCAACCTCCGGGAAAATTACTTAATACCCAGTTAGGTCAACTGTACGCCCTTGACGATTGGTTAGGTTAAGTCGTGATATTTTCGTTAGGTTTGACAGTAAACTAACGAAAATATCACGACTTAACCTAATCAATCGTCAAGGGCGTACAGTTGACCTAACCGGGCATTCAATTAACCTAACCAGTTGGTAGAGTCTAGAGTTTGAAGGTCCAGTAGTCATGACTTGGCACGGGGTTCCAAAACCGGCGCGACGGTCGCATAGCCTACAGGTTGCGGGACCGTCGAGACGGTTCTGGAACAACTTCAAAATTATCTATATATATAAAGTGAAATCGGATAATATTTCTTTGTTTGTGTATATGCTCTTTCCGGAAATATTATTAAAAAAAAAAAAAATTGTCCTTGTTGATTAAGCGTGATATTTTTACCACGGGCTTCTGCTAGTAATGTCTTATGTTTTGTTATTTTTCCACTTTCAACTCTATTTTCTTGATACTATTTTTCATTTCTCTAAACTAAAATGTATTATTCTGAAATGTAATAAACATTAACTAAATAAAAATGCTTGGTTTTTCGTTTTTTTGCGCAGGCCGTCAAACCTAAGGAGCTAATGTTTACTAAATTATGTGGCAAGTCATTCCAAAAATATCTTACTCGGACTAAAGAAGTATTTTTGTAGATCCACTCTGTAAATCTGTTTTCTAATTTTCTAATGTACTAGAGTTCTTCCTTCAAAGTCTAATAACAGAAAGTTACTTGGATCTAATTTGGCCAAACCTGAAAACACACTAAATGTTTGTATCATAGAGTTCTTCCTTCAAAGTCTAATAACAGAAAGTTACTTGGATCTAATTTTGCCAAACATGAAAACACACTAAATGTTTGTATCATAACTTCCTTCAAACACAAACTCTCAAAACTAAACGTGCTCAATTCTTAATCTTTCACTGTATTCCTTTCTTCTTAAGCTGGGAATAAGCTTGGTGGTTCTACGTTGTGCACGCACGCACGCACACACACATTTTATATATATATATATATATATATATATATATATATATATATAGGGAAAGGCAACAGCCACGATGCTCATGTAGGGGTAAATGTGTTTCAGGGGCCATCTCTAGTCCAAGCATTAACAGGGTAAGCGGTCAACTGAACCCAGTCTATGTACCAGCAGGCGGGGGTGAACTAGAGTCTCACCGCTCAGAGTCCACTACCGTATCCACTGACCTACCGAGCGTGTGTATATATATATATATATATAATATTATATATATATATATATATATATATATATATGGGTTAAGTGCAGAATGTATTTTTATACCTCTACCTAATACTTTCACTACCAGTATAAATTTATTCCTATATCCGATATCTTTATGTGATGAGATTTTTATTTCTGTCACATTACTCCTTCATCGAAGTAAGGCATATGGGTAACTTTATTGCAGTGTCCTTGGTCATTTGAGGGGTCCCGCGTCTTAAGGTACCTATGCGCCAAAATTAAAATTCGCCTCCAAAGTTCAGCAATATTCTCGCAATAGTATCTCTGTTATTAATTGAGCTAGAACGTTCATTTTTGGCTAAATTAGAGTTCTAAGTACGCTAATGAAGATGATGATGAGTTTTTGGAATAGATTTTCATATTTTATATTTTATATATATTTTTTTTTATTTTTTGATTTTCTTATTATGCCGAACTTTGGGTGAACTTTTGGCTGGCGATAGAGGTGACAAAAGTAACTCGCTTCATAAGGTTTTCAACCATACTTCTAGTGTCGTAAGGTCATTATAACCCAAAGCACGCGATAGAGGAAGGGTGAAAATAGTGATATCGATCAAAAACACGTTTTCGCCTGTGGTGGCGCTTAGGTACCGTAAGACGCGCGACCCCTCAATTTTCATGGGCTAGTTTCCGCAAACGATTCTCGTCTTTCTTCAATCATAACGGGTTAAATGGTTAAGGCTAAACAGGTCAGGAAAATTTTTGTAAATGAAGTCATGTAAATTAAATTTAATGGTTCATAAATTACAGACAAAAGAATTAAGTATCTGAGAAATAATTTAAATTGTTGACTTAGATTGATGCAGGCTAAGCTAAAATTAATCCTACCCCGACAAGGGTTTGCAAGTATTAGTGCAAAATATTATAAATATATACATGTATATAATTTTGTGTGTGTGTGTGTGTGTGTGTGTGTGTGTGTGTGTGTGTGTGATATAAAAATGAGAACAGCATGAAAATTACTGATAAACAAATGCAAATGTGGAAAGAGCACAAACCGGCCGATATGTAAAATATATATATAAAGGTTAGCCTCTGCTGAACGTTACTGGTTCAAATATTAGTCTTAGGCTGCAATGCAGAACTGACTTTCAAAGAAAAGATTTTCTTCCCAATAAACTGATCTTTTTCAATTCAAGTTAAATAATCAAAATAGTGGTTGTGGACGACACGAAAATCCAAAAATATGTCTCGTACACTTTTCATCATTCTTTTAATTGTGTTCGGTATATATATATATATATATGTGTGGGGGGGGGGGGGCTTTATGTAGGGTCCTGAAGCAGCTGCTCCATTTCTCCATTTGCACCCTAATAAATCCGGGTCTGGGTTGTTGTATAGCCGAAGTTTTGTTTTGTGACTATGGGGTTTAAAAAAAAATATTTGTAACATGTACAAATGTTGAGAAAATTCTGTTCTTTATAAACATTAATGAATAGAGTTAAAAAGATATATAGGAGCAAATAAACGAGTAAACGCTATTTTACTGCTTGTACTAAATGCCTTGGTACTTTTGCATTATCCTCCCAACACTAATTTTTTTTATAACGGCTAACGCCTGCGGCGGGCTGTTTTTACCGTAACCTAACCTAACTAAACCTAAACTAATACCAACACTAATTTTTTTTATAATAGAAGGAAAATAAAGTACCATAACCAAAACCAAACTAACATTATATAAAAAAATTAGTGTTGGGAGGATAATGCAAAAGAACCAATGTCTTCATTGGTAAAATGTCTCGTGAAATGAAAGTTCGTTAGCCAAAAAAATAGTGAAAACTTTGAGTATTATAAAATTATATATATGGTCTTTTTTCCACAGAGTGAAGGTTTCCTTAAAAGAATGGATGGAGTAGTTTATAATGAATTAATAATAGCACCCGCCTGAGAGTAATCGCCGAAGTGTTAATCTAAAGGCCGCCGCACACCGAAAGCCACGCTAGCCACTCCACGCCCGCCCGCCACGCGGCTTAGCATCACTCTAATGATTTTCAACGAAGCAACGCGCACCGAAGGCCACGCTAGCTACACCATGCGTCAGCCAGCCATGCCACGTGGCTCGCGTTTGCTCCCTGGGCGATATTCCAAGACGTGTCTTTGGTTCCACATCCTCAGTTCGTCTTCGTAGTACGTGGAGCTTACTTATCCCATCCCCACTGGTGGAAGTGGTTCAATCAGTCGCACTCATTCATTTATTCCCCATCCGCCCCGTTTCGCACCAATTTTGCAATGGAAGAGTTGATTGAAAAAGTCAGACGGTATCCATTTCTTTATGACATGAGAAAAGAAGAGTACAGGGACATATACAGAAAAGATAATTGTTGGAAGGAAATTGCTACCAAATTAGTCGCATGGATAGTGACGGCGTTGCCCGGCCACGTGTCTTTTGGTGTGAGGACCGCGTAGCGTGGCTGTCGTGCGTGACGTGGCTAGCGTGGCTTCCGGTGTGCGGCGGCCTTAAAGGTCCTTCGTGGGTTCGAATCTCGGTCCGGACTCCAGAGTTCAGTGAGATGCTTCTGCGGGTCCTTCGGTGGGGCATTGATTCAAATCGTACGTAAATTTGTGGATTCCCTCTGTCATATATTCCTCTATGACCTTTATAAATGTTAAGGAGGAAGGCAAACGACACTACGCATTATTATATTATTCCGCATGATGGCCAGAATGAAGTGAGGAAGTAAAAACAAAGATTATATACGAGTATCTGTAACAAGATACAAAACTGACCATATTTTCCACTACTTAGAGCGTTATTCCGCCAAATGACTATTACATACTAGCCACCTAGCGTTATGGAGTGGAAACGAAGCTTCACACAAAGGCACACTCGCATGATTTAGAAGTGTATTGTGAAAAACTGAATATTATGACGTTAATCTTAAAAAAAAAATACAAACCTATAGGCTTAATTTATTAAGTGACCCTGATTACATATTGAACTATATAATATGAAAATGTAGTTTCAATTGATGACGGATTTTTGGGGACAATTATTTATTCTTCCAAACACTAGATGGTAGGAAAAAAAAAGGCCAACGCAAGAGTTTCGGATCTTGTTATAAATATTTTTTTGGAAATGGTTCGTTTGATTTGCTTTGTTTAAATAACATTTCTCGTCCAAATGAAGAGAAAATAATAATAATAATAATAATTCCGGATGAGTGGCGGACCAGCATCATAGTGCCTATATTCAAAGAGAAGAAAGATGTGCAAGATTGTAAGAATTATAGAGGGATCAAGCTAATATCACATACAATGAAGATATGGGAGCGAATAGTGGAGAGTAGGTTGAGAGACGAAGCGGAAGTGTCAGTGGAACAGTTTGGATTTATGCCGGGAAGGAGAACGACAGATGCAGTTTTTGCATTGAAACAGTTGGCAGAGAGGTACAGAGAGGGGCAGAAGGTGTTGCACATGGTTTTTATTGACTTGGAGAAGGCATATGATAGGATACCACGGCAGGAAGTTTGGAGATGCTTAAGGGAAAAGATGGTACCAGAGAAGTATGTTAAACTGATCAAGGGGATGTACAGGGGAGTAACAACTAAGGTGAGGAGTAGCGTGGGTGTGTCAGAGAGCTTTGGGGTGGAAGTTGGTCTGCACCAAGGATCAGCTTTGAGCTCCTTCCTTTTCAATGTGGTATTCGATGTGTTGACTGACAGGATTAGAGGTGAGGCGCCATGGTGCATGATGTATGCAGACGATGTTGTGTTCAGTGGGGAGACGAAAGAGGAGGTGGAGCAGCAGTTGGAAAATTGGAGAGAGGCGTTGGAAAGTAGGGGGATGAGAATTAGCCGAAAGAAGACCGAATATATGAGATGTGATGTGCAGCAGGACCGAGGAGGGGAAGTGACATTGAGTGGAGAGCGTGTTAAGACGGTGGAGTATTTTAAATACTTGGGGTCAACAGTGGATGCAGAGGGGGAGCAGAGAGAGAGATAAACTGTAGAATACAGTCGGAGTGGAAGAACTGGAGAGACGTATCAGGGGTGCTCTGTGATAAGAGGGTCCCAGTGAAACTGAAGGGAAAGGTATTCAAAACAGTGGTGAAGCCGGCAATGTTGTATGGAATGGAGACTGTGCCAATGAAGAAGAGCAATGAAAGAAAAATCGATGTGGCTGAAATGAAGATGTTGAGATGGATGTGTGGAGTGACGAGGAGGGATAGGGTCAGAAATGAGCATAAAAGAGGAACAGTGAAGTGGCGGAAGCATCTAAGAAGGTGCAGGAGGCCAGGCTGAGGTGGTATGGACACGTCAGAAGAGAGGAGGAGTATGTGGAGCGCAGAGTGCTGGAGATGGAGTTGCCGGGACGGAGAAGAAGAGGAAGACCGAAGACGAGATGGAGGGACTGTGTGGTGGCGGACATCAGGGAGAAGGACTTGGAGGAGGACGTGGTATACGACAGAGGAGAGTGGAGAAGACGAACCAAAAACAGCGACCCCATATAAAGATGGGATAAGCTGCGGAAGAAGAAGTCCAAATGAAGAGAGAAAGGTCGAATACTTTGTGACTAATCCAAAATGTTTGAAATGTCATGACATTTATGAAAATATTTCAGAATGTGAGTTTTTACTTTACCTGATTTACTAAATTGTTCGTTGTATTTAATTTAATTCGTTGATTAGTTTAATTTAATAAGAATTTTTAATATTTATTACAGTATCTCGCCCTTTTACTCCATTTTCTTTCAGCTGATGATAGAAGATTTTATTCAAATAAAAATAACGTCTATTAGGAGAATAGCAGATCGGGAGAGGAAGAGTCCGTGGTGGGTAATGTCACAAAATTATTGTTGGCAACTCTACTATTATTATGACGTATACAATATATTACTGGCAACTTTCTCGATAAACATTACTGGTTTATTTATTTATTATTTGATTTTCATATTTCAATAAAATACAAGTTATCGTAAAGTAAATCAACGTGTTTTTACCTTTTGGACAGTACTAATTTCTGAAGTAATTAAATTCCATGGCTCTTAAACTTATCAAATGGTGGGATATTTTCCACTGAATGTGAAAAACAAAATGTCTCTTGTTAAACAGTTCAACTATACAAGGTGTCTCAGAAGTCGCGCACCATAGGTTTAATAATTATTATTATTAAATTAAATACAGCTATATTAATCTATGGTGCACGATTTCTGAGACACCCTGTAGATAACAATATAAATTACGACTTCATACGTGGATAAAAATGACAGATATAAGAAATTCTAAAACATGACTTGTTACACGTATCAAATAGGATTTTCAAAATAGTCGGTATTAAAATATAATCAATAGTCAAATCTACTGTATACTATAAAAAAGCAGTCCTCTCCGTCCGTCTGTCTATAGATAGCGATTTTGAACAAAGAAATAAACGCGCTTTGCTTTGTTTCGACATTTTACTCTAGCGCGTTAAGATTTTCATTGCTGCGTTCTTTTCAATTATTCGGTCAATAAAACTATAGAAAAGAACGCAGCAATGAAAATCTTAAGCTTCACATCCCAACCCATTGTATCAAGATTTGTGAAGCTTTAGATTTTCATGGCTGCGTTCTTTTGACTGAAAAATATTGACTCCCCAATAATTGGGGGGGGGGGCCTGCGGCTCCAGCACCGCAAGTCTAGCCCACTTTTGCTTATAACTATAAATTTTGGTACACTTGTAAACTGAACCCTACTGATGAATATATTGAAAGTCCCAACAAATCCAAGTTGTGCTCCAGCCGCCATCTTGGAAAATGGCGGCCGAATTTTGGTTTTTTGGAAATAACTTTAGAACCGTAAAAGATACGAAACTTTACCAAGAGAGCAATATCATTCTACATAAAAAGACAAACATTTTCTGTTCCAAACTTTGTTTTGTACGATGAAAAATAAAAACGTTATGCAAAACCAAAGATTTTTCATTCTATGAATCAATGCGGACACGACGTTCAAACTGGGTTTGTAGGTAAAAAAAGCGAATGTTTTGTTATGACTGCCTATTTTCAGAAACCTCTCTTACTTTGTATGGGTGATTTTGTGAAAAAATATTTCACAGGAACGAGCTAGTAGAAATATAAATTGTGACAGTACCTGGTTTTCTAAATATTTATACCAATACATTTTCTTGTTTCTAGCAGATATGGGCAACTCTGTCCCTAATTTCCTATATTCTACTTCTAATAAATACTCTTAATTATGATTATATCTACGGATTCATCTGTAACATTTATTCACTCAATCGGAGGTTATGAGTTAATATACCGAAGTAATAGTTCAAAGTGAATGACAGACGAACTAATATTTTTCTTTTCTTTTCAGGTAATGGACACTATTGATGAGTCAAGATGAAGTGCTTGATATGTGCAGAAGAGATCGATGTGGGAAGCGGGGTATTTGTGGAAAGAGGGATCAAGACTCTGATTCAAGCAAGCAAAGATAGAGGAGATGATAAATACAAGACATTTCAGGAACTGAAGAGTGTACCAGTACACAAAATCTGTCGGAGAAACTACACAAGAAAGCACAGTATAGCTGCTGTCAATAAGGAACCTTCAGAACAATCAATTTCACAAGCCAACAGAGTTCTTCGTTCAGAAATAAAGACATTTAACTTTCTAAGTGACTGTATATTTTGTGGAGAGAAAGCAAGTTTACCTGACACAAAACATTCAAAAAATAGACGCCTCACTGTATATAATGTGGCTACTCTTGAATTTCGAGAAAAAATTATTTCAATTTGTGAACAGCGCAGTGATAGTTGGGGGCAGGAAGTATATTCACGTATTGCAAATTCCATTGATTTAGTAGCAGAAGAAGGTCGTTATCACTTTGTATGTTACAGCACATTCAAGCGCATTGCAAAAGAGATTCAGCAGGACGTCCAGAAGAATCAGTAGCTTCGTCTGCTTTAAAAAAACTTTTGGAATACATTGAAAGTAATGATGAGTGTCAGTACAGTTTGAGTGAGCTGAAAGATATTATGATGGAAGTTTCTGGTGCACAAAAAGAAGACCTTTACAGTGACCACTGGCTTAAGTGTAAGTTCCTTTCACACTACAAGTCAAGCATAATCTGTACAGATCTGCATTCCCGACATAACATATTTAGCTTCACTCACACAGGACGGAGGATTTTAACAGAACAATGAATGGTATGAAAACAAGAAGACAGATGAGACTAGTGAACGATTACGTATTGTTGAAACAGCTGCAAAAATCATCAAAGAAGACATTTGTAAAACAGTGTATGATTGTAGCATGTACCCAGACATTGATGACATGAAGGCTGAGGGTCAGACTTTAGTTCCCCCGACACTTACAGCTTTCACTGAGATTCTTATTTCAACTAAAACTCAACCTACACCTGAAAGTATAGATCGCAAGAGAACTTTTATCAACCATTCGATAATTTCTGCTATGAGGCCACGTTCATTCCTATCTCCACTGCATTTGGGACTTTCTGTACACCTATATCGCAATTATGGATCAAGACATCTAATAGACATTTTGCATGCTGTGGGTGCATGCTCTTCATACAAAGAAGCCACAAACTTCCTAAATTGTGCTGTTAATAGCCCACGGTCAACAGTACAACCAGATGCATTTATACAGTTTGTCTTTGATAATGCTGATGTGAACACAAGAACCCTGGATGGTTTGGGTACCTTTCATGCACTTGGAGGAATAAAGTGTGTTACTCCAGGAAACTCTGTCTCGAAATGCCCTCCTTTAGCACGTAATATTGGTGAAAAATGTGACACTACTTCAAATCAAATACCCATTATCCCTTACAAAAAACCTCCCACATCAGGTTTGAAGAGCATAATCTTAAGTGACATAACACATGAAGATGGAGATGTAGTTCGCAGAGGTTTCAAACTTGATGTTCTGTGGTTGGCTGGATTTAGTGAAGTTCAAAATAAATTACCAAGCTGGAATGGCTACATGAAATATGCAGTTACCAAACTACCTATAAAAAACAAACTGTCATGGTTCTGAAATAATAAATTGCAACAAAATATTCGAATTTCTACCCATTAACCAAGTTTGAACGTCATGTCTGCACTGATTCATAGAATAAAGGAATTTTGTATTTTGCGTAATTTTTTTATTTTTCATCGTACAAAACAAAGTTGGGAACAGAAAATGTTTGTCTTTTTATGTAGAATGATTTTGCTCTCTTGGTAAACTTTTGTATCTTTTACGGGTCTGAAGTTATTTCCAAAAAACCGAAATTCGGCAGCCATTTTCCAAGATGGCGGCTGGAGCACAACTTGGATTTGTTGGGACTTTTAATATATTCATCAGTATGGTTCAGTTTACAAGTGTACCAAGTTTCGACTTCCTGCTAATTTGATAGGTCGATTGAATATATTTATCCTAAAATTCTTCCACTATAATTCAATTTTAAAATTAGAAAGAGCCGTTTTGAGCAGAAAACTGAGATTTGTTTATAAAACCCCTCTGAACATTTAGTTAGAACAACGTGAAAAAAAGTGTTAGCAGCTGACGAGGAAGCTTCTAACAGTGGCTGTATCCTCCAGCGCGGGACACGTCAACGCGAAGAAGAGGCGACGTGAAACCGAAACATCAACGCGCTGGTGGCCAAACTTCCTCAAATCTCCGTGCAGCGGGCTGTCTACGGTTGGCCAGATTGGCAGTCGACGGCCTGTTGTGTGGCACGGTCAGAGTGCCGATCGGCTCCCGGGACCGGACCTATTCTCAGCGTGCTATTTTTTCATTTACGGGGAGCAATTGCGTGCTCCCCGGACTACTCTTACTCTCCGGCGACATTAAGACTAATCTAGGCCCCACTACAATTTACACATGTCACCATGCACAAAGACATAGACACAATAGCACCATGAGACACATACAGAATTATAATATTAACATATTACAGTACAACGTAGATAGCCTCACAAACAAAATCATGCAGCTTAGGGAATTCGTACACAAACAAAACATTCACATAGCACTTATACAAGAAACAAAACTAAAATGCACACACAAAACACCCACCATCCCTGACTTCACGGCGATCCGTCAAGATCGTACTGGGGGTAACGGGGGTGGATTCATCACTTACATACGTAAAAGCATGTCAACATTAACATTAAAACACGCACAAAACACAACACCACACTAATCAATATTTACATCCCACCAGATAGTTCACCTCAGGTGCCAGCGAATTACAATCCACAGTTACACAATCTGGCCTATCTCACTAATGTCATCTTAGGAGGAGACTTCAACGCTAAAGACACTAGTTGGTACCTGCACAAACAAAGTAACACCAGAGGCGCCAACATAGCCACACAACTAAATAGCCTCTTCATTCTTAACAATACAGAAGAACACACATACATACCACCAGTGTTGGGCACTAAAGCGTTAATCCGATAACAGTTAATTAACGAAGTTAACTTTTTTTAACGGACTATTAACGGAAGTTAATTTCCATTTATCGTTATCGGACCAGTTAACTTCCGATAACTCGATATTTAGTCTGTTAAAGTCCGTTAACACGTTAACTGCGAGGAGTCATTCACGGAAGATCACCGCTCCGCGAATGAATTCAAACCGCCATAACTTCAGTCTGCTTCCAGATCTCGCAAGGGGAGGTTGTGCGCTTTTTATTGAAGGTAAGAAGGTTCTTTTAACGTTAGTAAAAGTCGACTCTGACTTCATGGGGGAGCAGATCTTCATCAACCTTTTCCTGAAGACTGAAGTACCATACGCCAATTCCGTCCTCTGCCGCAGTGGAACGGCTCTTCTCTCTCGGCAAGGACATCCTGAGGCCCAAAAGGTCAAGACTGGCAGTTGGGCCTAACTTTGAGAAGTTGGTCTTTCTGAAGGGCAACCAGCACATTGTGTCATAGTCTTTAATAAATGTGCCTAAAATTTAATTTTACCTTTCAGTTCCCGCCATAATAATTCTCTGGTAAATTAAAATTTAGTTAATGGTTAGTGGTTACAAGGGTTTCTAAACATGTAATCAGTACATTTTTTATTAAAAATAAAAAAAAAAGTTATTAAGCAAAAAAGTTGCAAAACTTGATAAAAATACAGTTAAATACCTATTTATTGTTGGATTTTGCATAAATAAACATTTTCTATGGGTTTTAAAGCTTTTTTCCTTGATTTTTTTAAATGTTAGTAAAGAAATAGTTATCGTTAACGGATTATCGTTAACTTCCGTTAACTTTGTAGTAAAATTATCGGATTATCGTTATCGGAGTTAAAAATTGGGGTTAACGGATTATCGTTATCGAAGTTAACTTTTTGGTTAACAGTGCCCACCACTGCATACCACATCAAGCAGGATACTCAAACTCCTCCCCAGACATAACGTTCTGTTCCCCCTCACTGGCAACACATACACAATGAAGAACAGAAAAACAACTGTCATCAGACCACCTGCCCATCATCATTACAACACGTTCTACACTCTGCCCCAACAACCTTAGGCACACTTACAGAAATTACAAGAAAGCTGATTGGGAACAGTTCAAAATACAGACTGAGGAACAATTCACCACATCAAACAGCACACCCATCATAAACATCAATACAACACTCAAAACACTTAATCAGATCATCAATAATGCAAACAAATACATACCCGAGGGCAACATTAGGAAATACAACCCAAATTACACTAGAGAAATAGCCCACCTCATAAGGTAACGTAACAACCTCAAACATAACGCACAAACACCACATAGAGAAACCATAAAATAGCAGATACAACAGCTCAACACAGAAATAAACACCAAACTCAAAGAAAAACAAACAGAAACATTTATGGAATTCATAACAACACTAAACCACTCCACAGATACATCCAGGCTATACAAGACTATAAACAGCATTACCCCCTCTAACAGCGGCATTCACACCTCACACGCGGCTATCTGTCGCAGCCAAAATAATATTTCAACATATACACAACAAGCTAACATTCTAGTTAATCACTACGCAAAGATAAGTCACTTAAACAGAGAAAACAACCAGAAACACGCAGACAGACAAACAGCCAGGCACAAGAAAACCTACAGACTCGACCCGACCATTACACCCTTCAATACAGACCAGACCACCAAGATCATCAAAAACATTAAGAATTCGAAGGCTACTGGACCAGACAACATGTCTAACATACACCTTAAACACTTGGGCCCACAGGGAATACTAGCTCTCACAAATATCAGCACATATTCATACCAACACTGTATTACTCCTGACATATGAAAACAAGGTAAAATTATTACACTACTCAAACCAAACAAAAATCCAACGGAACCAGCTTCCTATAGACCCATTACTTTACTATGCACACCTTCCAAAGTAACAGAAAGACTAATCTTACAAATCACCAACCACATATACCACTCTCGTCTACTCAACATGGATTCAGACCTCACCACTCACCCATGACATTACTCACTAACCTCACGCAGCACATCATGGCTGGCATCAACTCCAGACGACCAGCTCAACGTACACTATTAGCAACAATAGACATTAGTAAAGCATTTGATGCTATCCCACGCTTCCCTCTCATAAACAAAATACTCAACACAAACATGCACAATAACACTAAAAGATGGCTGAGCAACTATCTTTCAGGAAGATACTCACATGTCACATTTAACGGCAAGTCATCCAAAAACAAGCTTTTTCTAAACGGAGTCCCTCAAGGTTCTGTTCTCTCACCAACACTGTTCAACTTATACATGCATGACATTCCAACACCCATACAAAACAAGCTTACCTTATCACCATATACAGATGACATCACTCTAACATCCACCCACAACAACATCGACACCGCTACAAATAACCTACAAACATACATAAACAGTATAACAGTATGCAAGACTGGCTCATACACAATAGACTCAAAGTAGCGCGCTCAAAATCAACCATCACCTTGCTGACAAGCAATACAAAAGAACACCAGATAACTTCACAGCTTACACTAAACAACACCAACATTCCACACACTCACAGGACCAAAATACTTGGGGTCACATACAACACATCATTATCTTTTGCAAACCACATTCAGGACATTAAAAACAAATGTACGTCAAGACTTAACACGCTTAGGGTACTAACAGGCACCACAAACTTTGGACACCAGCAGGAAACAACATCACTCATATAAAAACAATATATTCGCTCAGTTATGGACTAGGCTAGCCCATGCTGGGCACCCATTATCTCAAACACTCACATAAACACCTTACAGACAATACAAAACAACGCACTTCGTATCATTACAGGATGCACTCAAACAACACCAATAGAACACCTGCACACAGAAACAAAAATACTGAAAGTTAGGGAACATTTAGACATGAGTGGAACACAATTCATGGCAGCTGCGACAACTAACTCACAACACCCTTGCCACTACATGTACAATCATGCACCGACACCTCGCACCATTAAGGTAACACCAGAGACATTATAACCAAATACTCCATTCCATACCACGCCCCACAGACATCACACAGTACAGAAAACACATACACACACACACACACACACACCTAACCCACAAAGCACTGACACGACTCGATCCGAATGCGGTCCTAGGTGCGAAGCCGCCACCCATTAACAGGTCAGAGATCAGCCTGAGCAGATCGGATCGAATTAACTTAGCACGATTCCGATGTGGACATCACCCCAACTTACGGACATATAAACACAGACTAGACAACGCCACAGACGACACCTGCCACCTGTGCCAGGACACACCACAAACAATTGAACACATTATGACAGACTGTACCGCTCTAGCACAACAACGAACACAACACAACATCACTAGTGCGCTGAACCTCTGGTCCACTCCGGAGAGGGCGATTGGTTACCTGCGTGCCACCGGCTTGCTCGATCAGGGTGGGCTGATCGGCTAAACAACAACAACAACAACAACAAGACAAAAAATGTACACAAAATAAACAAACGCAATCGATGCTAGACCAAGCGAAAACGGAATACTCGCTGACTCCATAGTCAAAATATTGTGTGTTAGATAATAGGCCAAATCTAGCGTACTGAATTTTATAGACTTACGATGACCTGTGTGTGTGTGTGTTATCCCACAGTCTTTGTATTTATTTTTTAGTAATGTATTTTTTCATGTTATTATGTAATAATTTTCAGTCATAAAAAGGTAGAATAAAATAATTTACAGTTTTTATATTGCTAGATGTATGTTCATATGACGGTACTTGAGAAGTGGCTAATCAAAGGGATTGGGGGCTTATTTAAAGCCACTGAAGCCAGTAGTCACACCTTGATGTATGTTGAATTGAAATAAAAAATGTCAGATATATCTGAATTAGTTCCTCTTTGGCTAGCCGCCATCTTGTTTTGACTTTAGCATATGTTCATTCGCTAAATTTCAAAAACGGGATCACCTGAAGATCAGGGCCCACAGCCTTCCTTAGTTAGCCTTATAAAGCTAACTAACGGAAATATCACGACTTAACCTAACCATTCGTTAAGTCAACTGTGTTACGCCCTTGACGATTGGTTAGGTTAAGTCGTGATATTTTCGTTAATCATCCTTATAAGGCTAACTAACAAAGGCTGGTGGCCCTGATCTTCACGTGATCCCAAAAACGAATACAGAATTTATACAATTTAAATTGTCAAAAAACTAAATTATTTATTATGCAGAGCAGAAAACATACTAAAATATTAACCCATCTCAGGTTTTCGACTGCTTCGTAAGTAATTCTGACGTTAGCCTATTTTAATTACTTGACTCTTAACCTTGTAGGAAGATGTACTTATCATATACGATAGGCTTAAGCTTATCTTTGGTCATAGTTTCCATAGGGTATGGCCTAACTGCAATTCTTGTCATTTTTAACATGGTTTGTGGCTTTATTACATTTTATTATAAATATAAGCTTAAGCATATGAAAATAAAAACCCACTCTAACAGACAGAGTTTATTTCCACAACAGTTTCGACGCCCACTGGCATCCTCCTCGGGTGGATACAGAAAAACGAATGAACCAAAACAAGAGGGAAAACAGTCCAGGGACCGACCGTTAAGAAATTCGCACCTAGGTTAGATCCCATTCTCCCGACACCGGAAGGGCATTTTCATTAAGTACATTCACACAAATTTAAAACTATCTTCCTGTTCTAAACATACAGATTCTATTATTTATTTATTTTTTTTTTTTTTTTTTTTTTTTTTTTTACATAATTAATTATTACAATTATTATTAAATTTATTACATTTAATATTGCATAATTATTTATTACAGAAATTATAAATTTATTATTACATTGGTTATTACATTGTATGTTTATTATACAGAACTTATAAACCGAAAAACGAATGAAAAAGGCGATTAGGTAACAATCCAGAGACCATTGAGAAATTCGCACCTAATTTAGATACTGTTCTCCCGACACCGGAAGGGCATTTTATTACAGGGTCCGCTTATAAGTACATTCCCACAAATTAAAACTATCTTCTTGTTCTATACATACAGATTCTAATATTTTGACATAATTACTGCATTTATTGTTGCATTTACATTTTTTTAACATTTATTATTATTACCTTTACCCTAATTATTAAATTTATAATATTACCTTTATTATTACATCTGTTGCATTTATATTTATTTCCACATTTATTACTTCCATTATTACATTTACTAAAAGCGAGTAAGGAAACAATCCAGAGACCTTTAAGAAATTCACACTTAGGTTCGAACACGTTCCCACGACTCCGTAAGGGATTTTTTGACCAAGAATCTCATTAAAGGGTCTAACATATAAGTACCTTCGCACAAATTAAAATTATCTACTTTTTCTATACACACAGATTCTATTATTTTTCTTTTGACATAATTATTACATTTATAAAGTACCTAACATTTATACATTTATAAAGTATCTAACCTAGGTGCGAATTTCTCGATGGTCTCTGGATTGTTTCCTAATCGCCTTTTTCATTTGTTTTTCGGTTTATAAGTTCTGTATAATAAACAACAATGTAATAACCAATGTAATAATAAATTTATAATTTCTGTAATAAATAATTATGCAATATTAAATGTAATAAATTTAATAATAAATGTAATAATTATGTAAAAAAAATAAATAAATAAAAGAAAATAAAAATAATAGAATCTGTATGTTTAGAACAGGAAGATAGTTTTAAATTTGTGCGAATGTACTTAATGAAAATGCCCTTCCGGTGTCGGGAGAATGGGATCTAACCTAGGTGCGAATTTCTTAACGGTCGGTCCCTGGACTGTTTTTCCCTCTTATTTTGGTTCATTCGTTTTTCTGTATCCACCCGAGGAGGATGCCAGTGGGCGTCGAAACTGTTGTGGAAATAAACTCTGTCTATTAGAGTGGGTTTTTATTTTCATATTTTGACCTTCACGTAGAAAAAAGTGAAGTTTTTTGCATTTATAAGCTTAAGCCTATCATGTATGATAAGTACATTTGCCTACAAGGTTAAGAGTCAAATAAATAAAATAAGCTAACGTCAGAATTACTTAAGAAGCAGTCGAAAACCTGAGATGGGTTAATATTTTAGTATGTTTTCTGCTCTGCATTATAATAATTTAGTTTTTTGACATAATTTAAATTGTATAAATGATGGGAGAGAGAGTGCTGGAACATGATCAGGAAATGTTTGTTTTATTGACTTTGAAAAAGCTTTTGACAGTCCAATGGAGGAAAGTAATGGAAATATTGAAGAATATTAATGTTGACTGGAGGAACCATAGGCTGATAAAAAATTTATATTTTGGCCAAACTGTGAATGTTAGAGTTGCAGGAGGAGAATCGGAGCCTGGATTGGTTGGGAGAGGGGTCAGGCAAGGATGCTCCCTGTCCCCCGTGTTATTTAACATCTATGCGGAAGCAATGATAATAGAAGCACTCTCAGATCTGGAAGAGGGAATCAGAGTGGAAGGTAAATTGGTCAAATCCGTAAGGTTTGCAGATGACAAGGCATTTGTTTGTAGTACTGAGGAAGGACTGCAAAGAATGGTCAATAGCTTGACAACAACGGCGGAAGAATTCAGAATGAGAATTAATGAGACCAAGAAAAAGGTAATGAAAATTGCAAGAAGGAAAGGAGCACAAATGAACCTAACGATAGGAAATCAGACCTTAGAAGAAGCTGAGCAGTTTAAATAGCTGGGAAGTTTATTAACCAACAATGGAGATTGTAATAAGGAAGTAAGATCTAGAATTGGCATGGGTAAGGTAGCTTTTGAGAGACAGAGAAGACTACTTACAGGTAAACTCAACTTGAAGCTGAAGAAAAGGTTGATAAAAAGCTTGATATGGAGTGTGGTACTGTATGGAGCAGAAACATGGACACTGAAACAACTGAAAAGAAACTCTCAGAAAGTTTTGAAATGTGGATTTGGAGAAGAATGCTAAAGATAAGCTGGAGGGAAACCAGAGTAATGAGGAAATACTGCAACAGGTGAGGGAGGAAAGAAGGCTCATTAAGGTGAAAAAGGAAAGACAGAAGAAATCGATCGAACATGTGTTGAGAGGAGAAGGATTAATGAAGGTGGTGATAGAGGGTAGATATGATGGTAGAAAGCCGAGGGGAAGGAAATGGAAAAGAAAAGCAATGCTGGATGATTTGAAGGCAGGCAGGAGCTACCATAAGATGAAAAGATAGCTCAGGGTAGAACACTTTGGCGGGACACACGAGTTGGACCTGCCTGAGAGGCAGAACACGATGGATGGATAGATATTTTGTGATTTAGCCTAGCCTAAATTTTTCTTTCTGGCATGGGCTTAGGCTTTTTACATTTGATCACTCTTTCGCAATTTGGCCTAGCCTGTTGTTTGCCACTTTTGATATAGGCTTAGGCCCACTCCTATACTTGGTTCAAGGTAAGTAATGTAATGATGGGGTTGTTTAACCTCCTTCGCAAGATCTAAGGTCATATGACGGAGAGAACCTACAGCTTTACGTGGAATCTGAACCACGGGTCGCTCCCTCCCAGGCGACCTTGAGAGGAAATTATATATATATATATATATATATATATATATATATATATATATATATATATATATATATATATATATATATATATATATATATATATAATATTCTGAGGAGCTCATACTCGTATTTTAATTTAATTATTAATTAACAATATACATGTTTTAGACTAATTTGGGCACCTTCTACGTCGAACTGCGTCCCGGAAGTGTTTCGCACGCCCGATTTACTATGCCACGGGCCAAGGTTCGACTCCCGACGTGGTTCCTTACTCAAATACTCGAGCCCCGAGCTTTCGATTTCGACAACGTGGTCCCCGGTTCGGATACACGCCCGAGTTCATGATATATTTTATGTATATTAAGTTACTTAAATAATATAGGTATATTTTTTCTGATGAGGTCCCAAACGTATTTATAGTGTATTATGCTATCGTACATGTACTGTACATAGAATTTAAGGCTGATTGGGTACCTGCTTTTCTGTCGCCACGGTACCCGGTTCGAATACCAGCCCGTTTCACGACCACTGCCCAGTGCGCCCGTTTCCGCACACCGCAGCAGTACTTGGTACGAATATTCAACCAATTACATTCTCTATCGCTGTCTCTCCCGTCCTTTCTTTCCATGTAACGGGTCTTATTTATCGCCATTTTTATTTATTTATTTATTCTCGCTCGCTTATATATATATATATGAGTCTTAATATTGTGAAATTGTAAGGTGTACACACACACACACACACACACACACTGTGTGCGTGTAATATATATATATATATATATATATATATATATATATATAATATATATATATATATATATATATATATAAGCAGAGGGCAAGGATTTTATCTTTTATGGCCCTGAATTTGATGTGTTTGTCTTCTGTTTGATAACGGTTGTCATAAAATCACTAAATAAACAGAGCATAACCCCATCCTTTGATCTTAAGATTTGTTTTGTTTTGTTTTGTAATAAAATATTATTTTATGCAAGCTATATATATATAATAAAAATAATTATTGAGAAGTATTCTTAATTTCGGATCACCTGAAGATCATGGCCCCCAGCCTCAATTACCAAATGATATCTTCGTTAAAACTAACGAAAATATCACGACTTAACCTAACCAATCGTCAAGGGCGTACAGTTGACCTAACCGGGCATTCAATTTAATTTATTATTATATTTGGTACTATAAAGCAAAAAAAAAGAATACATGGGGGCCCTGATCTTCAGGTGATCCTTAATTTCTTTTAAAAATTACAATACGATCATTATTTTGATGCTGGTTTCCCTAAAAAAGTTACGAAATAAAATAGCGTTTATATTTATCATAAATATGCGAGAAATTGGTCAAAAATAATATATAAGACCGGGAATAATATGAATAACTCGGCTTGTAGGTTAACTTAAGGTAACTTAGGTTGAGATACAAGTATAGCCAAAAGCGTCGAAACGCCTTAAATTTTTTTTTTGAATGAGAGGTATTAACAGAAATTACGGTGCTCTTCCAATATGTGCTCTACCGCGAAAATTTACATTCCAATACGTGATCTACCTTAGATTATTCGGATTAGCAGCAGGTACGTTAGTTAGCCTTATAAGGCTAACTAACGAAAATATCACGACTTAACCTAACCAATCGTCAAGGGCGTATAGTTGACCTAACGATTGGTTAGGTTTAGTCATGATATTTTCGTTAGTTAGCCTTATAAGGCTAGTTTCACGGTAGAGCACGTATTGGAATATGCTAGATCACAGTTTCGCGGTAGAGCACATATTGGAAGAGCACCGAAATTACATATAACATCAGATATGTTTTGAGTCCTGATAATGAATTTAGTAACACCTTGCCAAGATTTGTGAACTTCTTCAGGAAGATATGGTGTAATTGTTATTTTCTATATTAGTTTAAATATTTTGTATGTATGTAATAGAAAGTGGTATGAAATTCAGTACATTACTGGCACATCGTTACTCAGAAGTAGGAGCAGGTTTAATTGGATTTTATCAGCCAAATTTAAAAAAGGTTTAGGGTGATGCAACTCTTTTGGGTTAGAAAACCGATGTTCAGGATATGAACTGTGCATTTATGAACCTAAAAACCTAGTTACACCATATTTGCCAAAACGTACCTTTGGACTGCACTAAGTTTTTAGGCTCTATAATCTACCTGAGATTCAACTAATCTCACGTAATTTAACTTACCTAACCGTACCTAAAATAGAATTAAAATGTCTTTCATTTGGACCAAACGAAACCGGAATTACGACATCTCATCACCTTGACAATCTACCGACAAGAATATTGTGGATTAAGTTAGTTTAGGTTAGCATAAGCTGAGTTAAGTTAGTTTCTTAATGTGTCGATGTCAGTACGATGGGTGTGGGTCCAACGAAACTACATAAAACTAACACAATTTTGGCTTTGAAGTTATTTAGTGCAAATGTTTTAGCCCGACATAAACGTCTGTACAGACCGCACAGAAAATTAATTGGTGACTCCTGCAGTAAGGTCTAGGCCTAACATTAATTAATACAAAATCTTTTATAATTTTTACGTGCATCATGGATATTTTTCTTTTGTTTTTATGACATTCAGCAACTATTTTATTGGCTATATACTTATCTATATTTTTTTTAAAAGCTGAAAATAGTTAGTAAACCTGTATATGCTGTTGCTTGTATGTCCAAGTTAAATTAAAACCTATTTTATATATTTAAAAGTATATTTAGAAAATATTTTTTTGTTTTTAGTACCTAAAATGTATGAATTATTAAAACAATATATTTATTTTGTGTAAACGTATTTCCTATTACGTAGAAAAAACTCAAACGCAAAAAGAAAATCAGTTGGTTTTTTAAATAGTTTTTTATTTGGCGCGCGCGCGCGCGTGCACACACACACACACACACACACAAACACACACACACAAAATTCCGTATAAGTGAGGTACCAACTTTTTAAAACCCATATATCTATAAAACTAATTAGCCAAACCTAATTTAACCTAACCATACTGCCATCGAATCGAGAAGGGTGTGATGGGGGCTCGAAAGATTTTCTATTAAGTTATTAAATAGTGAGGTACTCGCCAATCTAGCCTAGCCTAACTTAACCTTAACTAACCTAACCCCTCTTAACCTAACTCAATCAGGACTAACATACTTTTTTCCCGACAGTATAAATATTTCTAGATTTTTTTTTTTAGGTTCTAAGGCAGTGGTCTCCAAAGTGGGGTGCGCCTGCCGATCTAGGGGGTGCGCGAAGAAAATTTGATGATTCTGATTTATCATTGTTTTTTCATAGAAAGTTTTTGAATTTCAAGAAGATGACCGAGAAAGAAAATACTCGCTAACACACAGTCATTCCTAGGAATTTGCGAGATAGTATCCGCGATATCGCTTACTTGCGATTAAAATTTAGCAAACTAAATATCACAAATCGAGATCGCCGCATTATTTTGTAAAATAACAATTGATTCACATCAGGGAAGATACAAGTTTACGAACCGAATTTCAACAGAAAACTGTGCACAATTGGTGGATTGGATTTAAAAATGAGTACCTAGATTTAGTAAGCGCAGCGAACGATGCGCTCCTTCCATTTGCATCTACATATCTGTGTGAGGCGTCTTTTTCTGCTATGATAGGTATTAAAACCAAGAATCGAAATAAACTGAACTTGGAACCGGACCTTCGAATCGCTGTATCACAAAGTGTCAAACCAAGATTTTCAGAAATTATGAAGCACAGTCAGCCCCATTGTTGTCACTAAATTATATTGGTAAGTATATCTTCACCCTATCATATTTCTTTTGTATACTATTAACTTATTAGTAAATAATGAAAGGATATATAATATATATATATATATTTTTTTTTTTAATTGGGGTTGTTTAACCTCCTTCGCAACATCTAAGGTCATATGACGGAGGGGACCTACAGCTTTACGTGGGATCCGAACCACGGGTCGCTACATAATCTGGGCGCAGAGGACGGTCCCATCCAACTACTACCCAAACCCAATGTCGCTTAACTTCGCTGATCTCCGAGAAGCGGTGTTACGACATCGGCCACTACGTAGCCCATATATATATATATATATATATATATATATATATATCCTTCATGTTCATTAGGGGTGCGTGTTATTTATCTTTGCTGATTAAAGGGTGCGTGATCAAAAAAGTTTGGAGACCACTGTTCTAAGGTACCAAAAGTGTTACCTCGCATAAAATTTACCATTATCACACACTCGACCTCACTTATACCCAAGTTGCCTACACACACGCATACTATATATATATATACATATTATACAAATGATCCGAAAAGAATAAGCGAACTACTTAGGGGTGGTAAACAGAGTTAAATTGTTCCCTATGTCCAAGATAAAAGTAGAAAACCCAGACGAATTTTTCGACTTAACAGACTTCGAGTTCACGGAAGGAGATATAATTAAGGCTTTATCAATGTCGTTTTGTAATTTTCCTACGTCATCTTCGTTCACCATTTCCTTACATATCTTTGTGTCATCTGCGAAACATGATACAATACTGTCCTTAATATCTGCAATTATTATTATGAACGACAAAGGTTACCAGTCTTTGTGTTCTTTGCGTCAAGAAATTAAATATCCACCTTCCCAGCTTTCCAGTAATTCCTGTATTCTTAAGTTTGTGTGCTATGATTCCATGGTCACATTTATCGAAGGTTTTAACAAAGTCAGTATATATTACATCTATGTTTTGTCTTCAACACAATGTTCCCAATATTTTCTCCTGGTGGTCTAATAGTTGTGATAGGCATGATCTTCCAGCCCTGAAGCCTTATTGATTTAGGTTGTATAAGTCTTTTTCTTGTAGGTAGTAGGTAGTTTTGCCTCTAATTATACGTTCAAAACACTTTATAAGGGGTGAAGTAGGAGCCACTGGCCGATAATTCTTGGGCACTGCTCTGTTACCACCTTTAAATAGGGGGCAATGTTCACGTTCTTTAATGGGAGTGGAATTTGTCCTGTGTCGAGTGATTTCCTCTATAGTAAGTATAGCGGTTTGGCAATACTCTCTTTACATTTCTTCAGAAACGTGGCACTCCATGTCTGGCCCTGGCGCTGAATTGTCTCGCATCTGTTGAAACATTATTCCAGTGGGCAGAAGACAACAATATGAAGTTCAACGAAGAAAAATTCCAACTTCTAAGATATGGTATTAACAAGGAGCTGCAGAATAAAAGGTACAAAACTTTGCAAGACAAACGGTTAACACCAAATCCACAAGTCAGGGATCTTGGAGTAATAATGTCGTCGGATACAGAATTCAGAGAGCACGACAACATCAAAATTACAACGGCTAGAAAAATAATGGGAATCATCTGGAGGAGCTTTGGCAGCAGAAACGCAAACATCATGCTCAAATTATGGAAGAGTCTAGTCCAGGGGTGGGGAACCTGCGGCCTTAAGGCCGCATGCGGCCTTTTGGGGTACTAGTTGCGGCCTTCTGCCTATTTGACATTCAAAATTCATACCGTACGATAATGGACAGCAACTGATACCCCTTTAGGGCTTTAGGCAATTTCATTAGATCATGGTTTCAGCTTCACTGCTTCTTACACATACAAGCGTTCTTTATGGCTTGAACAATAGGAAATATGGCAACGCTGCCAGTTGAAACTGGCAGCGTTGCCTTACGGCTTACGACCTTACCTATCAACGATCAACTCGACTGGCTGACTGGATGACAGTTACTGACGATTCTCCGATAGTGACACGCACGCTTGTTTCCTTTAAAACTGTAAATCTTTGATCAATTCGTGTACCATTTTTATTTAAAAATCTTCTGGTACCCTAATCATGTCAAAAAGTGTGAAAAGAAAATTAAAGGAAGAGAACAGAGTATTCCATGAAGAATGGGAATTGCAGTATTTCATAATTGCTGAGAAAGATAAAATGATGTGTTTGCTCTGCAACGCCATAATTGCAACAGTGAAGCAACACAATGCATATCAGCATTATGCAACTCATAAGAACCACAAGTATGCTATATTGGAAGGAGATCCCCGAAAGTCTGCACTTACGAAGATGAAACTTCAAAAGCAGCAACAACAGCAAGTATTTAAAACGATGTCAGGCCTAGGGACTGAAATCACTGAAGCAACTTATAAAGTAGCATATATACTTGGAAAAAGAGGTAAGCCTTATATCGATGTGGAAATCATAAAAGAATGCATTGTTGAAGTTGTAGCCTCTTTAGATTCAGACAAGGTTAACAAATACAAACAACTACCTCTTTCAAGAAGGACCATAACTGATCGGCAACATAAATTAGCCCTCAATGTAACTGAACAGCTTCATACAATATGCCAAAGCGAAAATACTTATTATTCGATTGCCTTGGATGAGTCCACTGATATTACTGACTCAGCGCGTGTCATTTTTTATTCGTGTTATAACTGCAGATTTTCAATACTACGAGGAGTTACTGGCTTTGGGTACCCTTACGGGGAAGATACGTGGAATTGACGTCTTGTCTCTCTTCAAAGAAAAATGCCGTGAAGCGAAACTGAATTTATGTAATTTATTAAGTGTATGCACAGATAGTACCTTCCATGAGAGCAAAATGTGCAGGATTTGTTGCTTAATACAAAAAGAACTGCCATATCCAGATAGCTTGATTTCCTTTCACTGTATTTGCATAAACAGAATCTCTGTGCCAAATCTACTGTTTTAAGTGACACATTAAGTAAAGTTATACGTATTGTGAACTACAGTAGAGCAAATGCATCACGACATCGCCAGTTTCGCAATATGTTTATGCTTGATGATGAAACATTCAGTGTGGATCTTCCGTATCATTCTAAAGTGCGCTGGTTGTCACAAGGGCAAGTATTTGAAAAACTTTTGTCTTTGCGAAAACAAATCACAAGATTTTTTGAGGAACTCAATGAACCATGTGAATTGTCAAAAAAGACTTTCTGCAGAAATGCTGCATTTTTGTGTGACGTAATGTCAAGGCAAAATGACCTGAATATTTCTTTGCAAGGTAAAACTAAATCCATATATGAAATGTGGCAAAAAATCCAGGCTTTTCGAAGGAAGCTGCGCTTTTTCAAAAATACCCTTACCCGATCGGAACTTTCAGCTGAACATTTCCCTGAACTGGGAAAGGTAATTGATGAAGAAGATACAAGCAAATCATTAAGGGAATGCGATGTGAAAGAATACACAGCTGTCCTAGACTCCCTGATTGAAGAATACGATGAAGGATTTGAAGATTTTGAGAAACATTACTTCACACTGAAACTAGCTTTCCAACCACACCTGGTTGATGTCTCCAAAGCACCTGAAGATTTACAGATGGAGTTGATTGAGCTATTAGAAGATCTACAGATCTACAGAAGCTAAGGCTAACAAAGACCCTAAGATCCACTCTAAGGCTAGCCCGAGAGAAAGGAAAGAGTAGGGGGTTAAGAGAAGAGAATAAGGGGTTAAGTAAGGAGCAACACCTATCATTCGTGGGTTAACATTCATTCAGAAAAAGAGGAAAAAGGTCTCACCATCATCATCCGCCGGCCACTGCCGACAAGTCAGAAAAATAGTCGGAGAAAATAGGAGAGGGGTGAAAGATGAAAAGAAGTAAAATAAGAACGCTTACAAACCATGCAAACACAGTCTTAACTCACTGTCATACCATGCAAACTACAAACATGCAAGTAGAGAGAGTTACAGACATGCAAGAAAGGAGAAAAGAAAAGAAAAAAAAAAAAAAAAAGTAGGTACAGTTAAACAAAAAGTGGGTTAGTTTACGCTACGAGCTACATCTACGTTCGTGTTAGTATTTTTTTTTTTTTTTTTTTTTTTTTTTTTGCTGGCATCACACGCTGGCATGTCACAAGCTGGCATTCTTCGTCAACAGACTCATCCTCGAGCACCACCACCAGAGCTCCTGTTAACAACAACGTTAATACTTTTAAAATGTCTGTCAAGACGGTTCTTAAACATATTAACGCTGGTAGAATGAACGACTGACGCGGGAAGATTATTCCATTTATCAATTACTTTAAACGTAAAGAAGTTTTTAGCGATATTATTAATGAAACGTCTGCCACGACGCAACTTAAATCCGTTATTGCGAGTATTACTATTATCGAAAGTGAACAATTTGTCAAAAATTTACGTATCGATGTTATTAACGATTTTGAAAACTTCAATAAGCTCCCCCTTAATCTTCTAGTTTCGAGTGAATACAGGTCTAACTCTTTTAATCCTATCTTCATAAGGCTTATTGCGCAATGACGGAATAAGTTTCGTGGCACGACGCTGAACCCTTTCTAACCTATCAATATCCTCACGCAAGTACGGGCACAAAACTGAACGGCATATTCTAAATGAGGCCTGACTAGGGACTTGTAGAGGGGCAATATAATATCCTTCGATTTAAATTCGAAATTACGCGCTATGAAGCCTAACATCCTATTAGCTTTTGCGCAAGACTCCAGGCACTGGTTCCTAACCTTTAAATCTTTAGTACGCGTACGCCTAAATCTACTTCCTCGTCAACGCTCGCTAACTCCCTATCATCCATCGTGTACGCGTAATTATTGTTGCGAGAACCTATATGCAAAACTTTACATTTATCTACGTTAAATTGCATCTGCCACTTATCCGTCCACTCATTAATCCTATCTACATCGTCTTGGATCCCTATTTCTATCGTCCTCGTTGACAACCTTATCGCCTATTTAGTATCGTCCGCGAACTTTGACACGTTACTAGTCAATCCTACAATCTATGTCGTTAATGTAAATTACGAATAACAATGGGCCTAACACTGAACCCTGGGGACACCGCTACCTACATCTAACCACCCCGATTCACTACCATTAACTACGACCCTCTGCCTCCCTAGCACGAAGCCATTCTTCTAACCAGTTAGCTACCTGACCGCGTATACCATGCGCTTAACCTTCGCAATTAGTCTCCTATGCGGAACCGTATCGAACGCCTTTTTGAAATCTAAATAAATAACGTCAGCTGCCCTATGCCTATCGTATTCGCGCACTATTTCGTTATAAAATTCTAACAAATTAGTTAAACAAGACCTTAGGCGTCCTTACGTCTCTATTGATACTAAGAAGGATCCTGTTGAAATATGGAAAAATGCCGTTGTGAATACCCACGTCTGCGCCAAACATGCTCGTCGAAGTTGTCTTGTTTCGGCACAACCTACTGTTGTGAATCAACGTTTTTTGTATGTGACTCAATCAAAACGCGCTTGAGATCTCAGATGACGAATATTCACCTGTAGGACTAACTAAAACTACGGTTAATGATGTTGGAACCAAATGTACGACTCCTGTCCCGCAATAAGCAGTCACAAAAAAGTCATTAAATGCCAATAAATGGTTTATCACTTTTCATTTAATATTAACATCATTTCACTTAATATCATTTTTCACTTAATATTAGTTCTATTGTCAATTATTCCCCCCCCCCCCCCCCAAAATAAATGCACTTGCTGAATTTTTATTTATTATAAAAACCCTCACGTATTATCAAGTTTGATTTAAAATTAGTAAATATGTAGATTGTAGACTAAAATATGACATTTTTTGTACTGTATATGTTAAATTCTCAGCATGCGGCCTAATAGGGTCTTGGTTAAATGAAATGCGGCCTTCCAATGAAAAAAGGTTCCCCACCCCTGGTCTAGTCCTACCAATAATTGAGTATTGCTCAGTACTCACAAGCCCACACAGAAAACGAGACATTACGAACATTGAAGCTATACAAAGGACTTTTACGTTTAAGATAGAAGAAACGGAAGGTGAAGACTACTGGTCTCGACTACAATCCCTGAAACTCTACTCTCTCGAAAGAATGCGCGAGCGGTATACAATAATATACATATGAAAAACACTTGGGGGCTTTGTCCTTAACCTTAGAAATGAAATAGAAACGAAGTGGAATGAAAGAAGAGGCAAATTTTATACAGTCTCAGCTGCTGTGGGACAGGAGACCATGAAAACGAGGATGGAAAATATTCTCAGAACACGAGGCCTAAAGCTTTTCAATGCTCTACCAAAAGAATTAAGGAATCTCCAGCACACCGACCTGAATAACTTCAAGAACCAACTGGCTACGAGGGCAGGAGGAGGTCAGACAGCAATTCCCTCCTACACCAAATTCCGCAAATGAGGTGGAATACTGCAGAGAGGTCGACCGTAGGTCGATCCTGAACCGTCATTCGAACTCGCATAAAGTAACACTAAATATATATACAGTATATACGAGGGTAACTCAATAAGTATCCGCACTTTTTATTTTCACATCTGATAGATTATAAACACATCACTTCTCAACATAGTCTCCCTGTTTCTCAATACACTTAGTCCAGCGATCTACAAGCTTCCTAATGCCATCACAAAAGAATGTTTTTGGCTGTGTGGGTAGCCAGTCATGCACCGCCTGTCCGCCTCCTTCAGGCCATCATCGCCTTGGAATCGCTGACCTCTCAAAGAGTCCTTCAGTGGTCCAAACAGGTTAAAATCCGAAGGTACCAGGTCTGGACTGTAGGCTGGATGGTCGAGAACTTCAAATTTAAGGTCTTGAAGGCATTTTCTAGTCTGTGCAGGGGTATGAGGGCGCGCATTGTCGTATAACAGAATAACACCTTCCGACAATCTCCCTCTCCGTTTTGTGCGAATTACTTGTTTTAACTCATTCCGAAGCATGTCAGAATACGATACACTTCTTACTGTAGTTCCACGCGCTAGATAATGTTCAAGGATAGGGCTAGTATATCCAAAACAGTGTTAGCATAATTTACCTGCTGACGGCTGCGCTTTGAACTTTCTTGCAACGGGAGATGTTGGATGCTTCCATTGCATGCTCTGTCGTTTGCTTCTGGTTCATAGTGATGGATCAGGTTCATCTCCAGCGATAATGCGCTCCAAAAAGTTTCCACCTTCATTATGATACCGTGCCAAAAGACGAGAGCAGACGTCAATACGAGTACGCTTGTGCTCTTCTGTCAACTGTTTGCACCCATCTTGCATAAACCTTCTGAAAGCAAGAATGTCATGAACTATCGAATAGGCTGACTCTTGATGATGTCTAATGAGGATGCAATTCTTTTATTTTTACTCTTCTGTCACCGAAAATCATGGCTCTGGCTTCTTCCTGCTTGTCACCATGGTTGATGTTGACGGTCGTCCTGAGCGCTGAGCATCTGTCAACATGTCCGACCTTTCTCGAAATTGAATCCACTCCTACACACTCGCCGTGGTAACGCATTATTCTCATACTGAGCACATAACGCGTGTGAATTTCAGCTCCTTTCACACCTTCTGCCCACAAAAAAACGAACCGGATCTCTGTTCTTCCAGGGTACAAATTGAAAGCGGCGCAGCCCATGCTCACTACTCGTACGATATGTGACAGCTACGAGTAGCCTAAATAAGCCTATAGATCTCACTTGGCTCGTTATACGAGTATATATTATATAACTCTATTATCACTAAAATAAAAAGTGCAGATACTTATTGAAGTACCCTCGTGTATATATATATATAATATATATATATATATATATATATATATATCTATATAAGGGTGAGTCACGAAGAAATGTCATAACTTTGGGAGCTTATAGCTGAGGTCATTCCCAGTCAAAAACTCCATATGAAACATACAGTAGGTTCGATTCTTAACGGTTATGGAGCGATGGATATTTGAATTTCAAGCATGCGCATTGCGCATGCGTAACCTTGAACTGAATTGACAGTTACTTACCGAACTAACTACGCAGTAGAGTGTTGTGTTTCGCAGCGTGCAGTTGTTTTGTGCCTTCAGTATGCCTTTTACGTTTTCAAATGCCGAATATGCCGATATGGTGTATGTTTACGGATTTTGCGATGGAAATACTACTACTGCTGTCGCTGAATACCAGCGACGTTTTCCAAATCGAAGAATTCCGGATCGAAGAGTGTTTAACAACGTTTTCCGGAGATTGCGAGAGAGCGGTTCATTTCCTAGCGTTACTGTTTTATCTGAGCATCCGGTACAACAAAATGTGGCTGAACAAGAAAACATTATTCAGATGGTACAGCGGAGTCCTCATGTTATTACGCGAAGGATTTCCATACGTCTTAGAGTTCCTCAAATGAGAGTATGTAGAACGTTACACGAAGAAGGCATGTATCCATACCACGTACAGCGCGTTCTATACCTCCAACCTGGGGATCGTGCCCAACGGCTGGAATTTTGTAATTGGCTCAATGCCGATCGACAATTGCATCGATACGTCTTGTTCTGTGATGAGGCTCAATTTACCCACGACGGTGTCAACAACACTCGCAATTCATATGTGTGGTCAGAAATGAATCCTCATGCCATTGTGGAAAGTAATTTTCAACATCGGTTCAGTATCAATGTGTGGTGTGGTATTCTCTACAGTCAGCTGACGAACTGCCGCCACTGTTAGAAGATGTACCTTTGGCAACACGATTGCGTATGTACTTCCAACAACACGGAGCTCTTTCCCATTTTCGCCGATGATCGCTTCCTTGGTCGAAGGATCGGTCGTGGTGGTGCACAAAATTGGCCAACCAGGTCTCTGGACTTAACCCCTCTAGATTTTTATCTGTGAGGCGCATGAAAGAGTTGGTGTACCAGAAAAAAAGTGGAAACACGCGATGCATTGTTCCGTCGCATTTTGGAGTAATGAACTAATGCAAGCTACACGCGCGATTCACAGACGAGCGCGATGTGTACTGAGGCGAAGGGTAGTCATTTTGAACAGTTATTGTAAATTTATGAATAAAAACTTTAGCAGCTATTTGTTCGCTTACTCTTATTTTTAAACAGTCAAACATCCATAGCTCTATAACCGTTAAGAATCGGACCTTTGTTCATTTTGAGTTTTTTGACTGGGAATGACCTCAGCTATAAGCTCCCGAAGTTATGACATTTCGTCGTGACTCACCTTGTATGTATGTATATATATATATATATATATATATATATATATATAATGAAACATCTGCAATATATATATTATACACAAAAACGATATGGTATTCAGACAAAGCTGCCTGGACCAAGAGAACAATTTTCATTTTTGTAAATTCCCTGACTTGGCAACAAGAATCAAATCTAAACAGTCCCTTCCGCCATAAAATCTTCATGAATTGTAGATTTGTAAAAATTATTTTGATAATGTTCAAAATTGTTGGTTGAGCAGAAGAAATAGAAGATTGTGTTTGCTTAGCATTTTAAGATGAAATATACAATTAAAGGATTAAAGGCAAAATAATTCCATGATGATAAAAATTTAATCGGGCTTGATTATATAGCAAAAAGATCATCCCATTCATTAGGCCATTTATCAGGGGTATCCAACATTTTTATGGAGCTGAGTTACTCATAAACTTTGGCCAGGAAGAGTGGTCTATCAACTCCTGTCCGTATTTAATTCCTTCCACCCCCTCCCATACACACCATTCATTTCTCTAACTTACATTTGCAATCGTGTCTCACCTCATTATTTTTCCTATGCTGAACTGTAAAAAAAGACAAAATCTCAGACTTTTTGAAAAGAGGGTGTATTCTAAACGCAGTATTTTTTAAAATCTTGATGATAAGAAACTAGATTTAGGTATGAATTTTCAATCACTGCTTGCATTTGCATTGGCCTTTTAATTTTTTGGGGATTATATTCCATAATTATTTAAATTTCGGGAAAATGCCTTGCGATCGATTGAAAAATGCTTCGTGATCGACCAGTGATCGCGAGCAATCCAACAGGTTGGGCATCCCAGCCCGATATTATTCATGCTCATGCAAGGATTTTGTTCTAAACTTTCGATGTACAGGTAAAGTTACTTTATATTGTAAGAACCTTATAAGATAGGAATTATTGAACACATATATATATATATATATATATATATATATATCTTTTAATCTTTGGTAAAACTAGAATTTTTACTTTCTGAAATCGTCAATTTTCAACTGAAACTACAAGTTTGTCAGGTTAATTTTGCAAGGTGAAATTACCTATTTAAGTTACTCCTTTAAACTGATGCCGCCAAATTTTAAGTCTGAAGTTACCTAGAACTCCATATTACAATATACCGGATGAGTCAAAAGAGAGGAAACATAGGAACTATGCTTTTCAATATAAATATACATTATATGCGAGTATTTGCATTGAAATACATAGTTCCTATGTTTCCTGACTTTTGACTCGCCCGGTGTGTGTGTGTGTGTATATATATATATATAATATATATGGGATGAATTTCACGAATACGTGAATCAAATAAGTGATGCACACCCACAAGGAAATTAATGAAAAGCAATTCCAAGATCTCTCGTGTATTCAAGAGTACAAATCGTCAGGGAATGAAATGAGAAGGGAAGGAGAATATATATATATATATATATATACAGCGTAAACAAAATATCATAGTTAGGAGGGAATAACAATTAGTACTTCTCAATAATTTATAATTTGTTAATTTCTCGAAACTGTTTTGTTTTCGCTGTATAGAGATATATTTTCGGCTTCTTGCCTTCTCCTTCCATTCCCTGAGAGAGGTGTACTGTTCAATACACAAAGGGCCTTGGGATTGCTTTTCGGAGGAGTAGATCAATAGACAATTAAACTCTCACTCGCTGAGTAGGAAACTTGGCATATACATTCCATAAAACTTTTAATGCACATTAAAAGAAAATGAGAATAAATCTTGATCTGTATCAGAGATTATAAATTCATTTTCTCAGCAGAACGCTTGAGAGTTTGTACGCTTGAGAGTTTCTACTCCCATCCCTGGAGTGTTTTCGTAATGTGGCCACTGTTTTATTAAAATCAACTTAAAAATTCGTCACTTAATTTCCCGAATGAAAAACTAAATTTAAGCTTCACACAATAAATACAAAAAAGTTTGATTTCATTCTTTCGAAATGTCAAAGTTTGTCTATATTTTAACGTAAATTCTATAATTATTGCATGGGTTTATTCCCGATGGTACGTATACAGAGGGTTGACAAAAGTAAATAGACACCTTCGGTTTTTTTTTTCATAGTTTTTCATTTGATAATAAAAATCAATAAATAATAATAGATTTATTGAATCAATATATTTAGAATCGCGATGCTTTCCCCTTTGTATCATGTAAAGGTGACGCACGTTCTGGCATTCTATTGATGGCTTTGACATTTATTCTTGAGGACAATCATCGTGGTGTCTATTTACTTTTGTCAGCCCTCTGTGTATGAAATTCGTTGACGGTTCGACTGCCGGTGAACCGTGATCTCTATGTCGAGGTCAGTAAAGACGAGACATTATATCGACGTTACTGTCTCGTAAAATCAACGTCCGTGACGTAAAAGAAAAAAATCAACGTCCGTGACGTAAAAGAAACTTTATATTATATTAACATTCTATACCCCCCCCCCCCCCCCATAGTATAAAACAGTGTATACACCAAAAGCAGAGAATTAACAAAAACATCTTTACAGGATAAAAGAAATTCTCAAACTCTCGAACTTTCTAATCTCGAAAAGATAAGAAATATCTCTCTGCACGTTTTGGATAAAAAAAAAAATTAAAGGAAAATTTTAAATCGTGTGATTTTTCGGTGATTTATTTCAGAAAGGATTTTTTTTGAGGATTTCTTCACATTTTTTTAAATATAGTTATGGTATTTTATGCCATATTTTATGCGAGTTAAGTAACCATACAAATTACCTTCTTCTTCCGGAAGAGGTTACAAACTCGAGGTGTTTATAATAATAGTCAAATATTCAAATGAAAACCAATGTCTAGCGGCAACTGAAAAATTATTAATATTATTATTATTATTATTTATTATTATTATTTATTTATTAAAGCACGACTCTCGTTTAAGATTAAATCTTATTGCTTAGGTACATAATTATTTACGCCATGTACATTAGAGGAACTAGTGTTCCATTGATCATGTATGGAGTAAGAAAACGTGTTTATTCGAGTATAATTTATATAAAATAATAATTAATAGGAAATGGATAAATAATGAATATAGTGATTATATAAATAATGAATGAATAATTATAGTAATTTAAAAACTAATAATTGTGGATTTAAATATTGGTAATTAGCAAGAACGTATTTGATTTGATGTAATTTATTTATATTGGATGTGCTTCATATATTCTTTATAACAGTGTTACGGTTAAAATATTAATAATTACAATGTAGATAATAATAATGATGTTAATAATAATGATTAATAATAATGATGATAATAATAATTAATGATGATGATAATCATTGCATTATTATTATTTTTCTTGTAATTTGAAATCAATTTCGTATATACACGCCAGGTGTCCACCCCCAAACAGTATCCCTATTTCTAAATAAATGTTCTAAGCTAAAAAAAGGAATCTAAACACAGACGAACGTGATTAGTACGTAAAACATAAGCGTTTATTAACCTTAATTAAACATGTTCGCTGTAATCGCCATCTTTGTCTAACACAATATTCAACCTTGCACAAATGTTTGACATAATTTTTGAAAATAGCTCAGCTGGGATGTTGCTGATTACCTCAGATTTTGGGCTTTAAGTCTTTAAGTGTCTTAGGCTTAGTAGAATAGATCGTGTCTTTTATGTAACCCAACAAAAAAAAAGTCGGGGGGTGTGAGGTCAGGTGAATATGGTAGTCAATCCACTGGCTCATGAAGGGCGATTAGTCGCACGGAAAAACTCTTCCTCAAAAAGTTGCGGTTTCACAAGCAGTGCGTGGAGGTGCTTCATCCTCCTGAAACCATTGTGAATCTGGGGTAATGCAGTAATTTCTTTTATGGGATAAACTAATTAGCTGTGGTAAGTAGAAATCTTGTCGTATCTGATGATATGAATTTTGCTTTACTGTTACTCTTTTTACAGTTTCATTCTCAAAGTAGGAGGGACCTACTACACCACATCAACCAACAGCGACCCAAATGTTGAGTTTAGCAACACTATGTGGAAGCTCTATTGGAGCGCCAACATGACTTCCCCAGTAACGAAAGTTTTGCTTATTACAGTAATCTTCCTGGACAGAAGTACATAACACTCGTCAGTGAAGTGGATGTGTTTTAAAACTCAGGATCTTCTCCTAGCTTTGCTAACATCCGTGTTGGGAATACCATTCGTTTTGTTTTTGAACATTAGTCAGTTAACTTGTGAATGAATTATGTAGGGAAAAAGATTTAATTCGGTACAAAGTATACGATGCACAGATGTTCGTGAAAGAGCTATCATGCTTCTGCTAACAAACGTCGAATTGACTCCTGCGAACTGCGTGCAACAATTTCATGAACCATATTTACGTGTTACACAGTTCTTGTGGATCGTTGTCTACTTCTTTTAGTTTTATGTTGATTGCCTACATTTCCTTCTGCTTGAGATTTTCAAACAATTCGTGATATTGTCTTTCTTTCGGATGGATCTCTTCATCCATATGCTCTGCAAAAGTTCCTTTGCACCTGCGACTCAGAATTTGTCACATGAAATCACTCCACGATCTTTATTTTCTGTCCCAGCTGCAAACGCGGCACTACTGTTTGAGGGTTCAGCCATATTGTTCCGTGTGGCTAGGTCCTTAAGGAGGCCCAGTTTGGTAGCGGTATCATCTTTTCGCAGAAACTAGGAATAGTTATTACTTTAAGTGTGAAATGGTGAAAGAACGGTTTTAATGTACAATATTTATGAGTTAAGTAATGAAGATGAGAAATGTGTAGGTATATGCGGAATAAAAACTACATTCTGTTACCTTTCTAAGGAAGAAACCCCAATAATAAAATATGTAGCCATTATAAAATAACGGGCAAATAAAAATAGGGGCATTTCTTGGAACACCATATATATATATATATATATATATATATATATATATATATATATATATATATATATATATATATCGTAAAGAACGACGCTTATATTTGTTCCGTTCTCTCTCTCTCGTCTTGCGCGGAATATCTCCTATACAAGCGTCGTTCTTTACGTTATTTATACTGCGTGTTCTTTGCAGTTGAATGTATATATATATATATATATATATATATATATACATACACAAAATAGGTTTTTCGTGATGATCGTTTTCGCATAAAGGTTAAACACGTGGCCTTACCGCTTGAGTTGGCTCGGTATAAAAGACTTGCTTTCTTAATATCTCACTTTCATAGCCAGGCACACCCGACTCATCTGGAATTGCCCTGAGCAAAGTGTCTAGTCTTCTTATGAAATCATCTGCACGAACCCAGTCGTATTTCTTATTATTTTGGTTAAATAGTCTTGGGTCTCTTACGACAAAGGTAATTTCTGATAATAAAAACCCACTCTAATAGACAGAGTTTATTTCCACAACAGTTTCGATGCCCACTGGCATCCTCTTCGGGTGGATACAGAAAAACGAATCTAAATCCGTTTTTCTGTATCCACCCGAAGAGGATACCAGTGAGCATCGAAACTGTTGTGGAAATAAACTCTGTCTATTAGAGTGGGTTTTTATTATCATATTTTGACCTTCACGTAGAAAAAAGTGAAGTTTTTTGCATTTATAAAGGTAATTTCCTTACATATTAAGGATGTTCCTTGTCAAGCCATCAGTTTGAGAATACTGTACATTCTGCTTTTCCTATTTTCCAGTGGTGTTTGGATTATTTTCAGGTTCAGTTTGAGGTTACTCAGGTTAGGTACTAGTTTTCTATTGTTATTATTATGGTATACCTCGCTTCGTCTTTCCAGTGAATATAGATTTAGTTTACATAATCTTTCCCAGCAATTTAGTTTTTGCAGCCAATAATTTTTGTCGTGAAACTACTACTAGCTAATTAGTTTCTTCATTTTCATATGGGGACTTTAAGACTGAGCAATATTCTAGTTTTAATATGATGATTTATTATATATATATAGATATATATATATATATATATATATATATATATATCGTACAGGGTGTCCCGTAAGTCTGGACCCATAGGGAAAAATAATAAAATTACAAAATAGTCCAAAATTTATTACATAATCTGTTCAAAGTGTCCGCCGTTGTGTCGCACATAGTTGAAGACGCAATCTCCACTGCGACAGCACTTTCTGAATCAAGTCGCAGAAATTTCTTGACACGCCTCCAAAATGCGTGCTTTAAGGTGGAAAATGTTCTGAAGTTTGACCTCGTACACTTTGGCTTTCAAGTGGCCCCACAAATAAAACTCCAGCGGAGTAAGATCATAATAAAAAATATAAAAATAATAATAAAAAAAAAAATATATATATAAATAAATTTTTGGACTATTTTGTAATTTTATTATTTTTCCCTAGGGCCAGACTTACGGGACACCCTGATATATAATATAATATATAATATATATATATCATGATAATCTTGTGTAATATACATTAGTGGAAACTCATTAACCGTGTAAGAGTGAATAAAAGGATAAAATTTTCAGCGTTAACCCTCTTCAGACGTGGCGCGTCCAATATTGTGGACAAAATTTATACCAAAACGTATAGGATTATAGTTATTGAAAACCAAATATTTTACCAACTAATTAATTACTTATTTCAGTGGTTCGCAATCTTTGTTTTTATTTAAAGACACATTTCCTAGTTAGTTGACCCTCGCGGCACACCGAACCGAATTTTGCCAAGTTATTTTGTATTCTATTTCATCATCACTAGTGAAATAAAGTGATGTAGCTTATTTTCTTCTAATAACGAAAGTACCGCGGCACATAAGGGACTTTGTCAAGGCACACCAGTTGCTTAGCACTGACTTGCTTTACGAGCATTTTCGGTTCCTTTTCCCACAACTAAACTAAACAAATATTAAACATATAGAAACATTTGTAGAAAAATTGCATTTTAGTAAGATTTATATTACTATGACTTAATATATTGACTGACTGAATGAGTCAAATGAAGTAAAACGCTAAAATGCGCGCGTTTTTTATCGTTTTAATTCTCTTAACGTTGGGGAGTGTGTGTTATATATATATATATATAGTATATATTATATATGTGTGTAATATATATATACAATTTCAACTGCAAAGAACACGCAGTATAAATAACGTAAAGAACGACGCTTGTATAGGAGAACATTCCGCGCAAGATGAGAAGAGAGAGAACGAACAAATTAACAAAAAAAATGAGGTAACCACCCGGGAATCGAACCCGGGTTCTTCCGATTGCCGGTCAGATATGATAACCATTACACCACGGGCCTCACTCGAACAAATGCCGTAATTCTTCTACTACGCGCAGAAACCAATGCCCCAAGGGGGCACCTCCCGCATGCCGTATCTATATATATACATTTCAACTGCAAAGAACACGAGTATAAATAACGTAAAGAACGACGCTTGTATAGGAGAACATTCCGCGCAAGATGAGAAGAGAGAACGAACAAATGAAAAAATGAGGTAACCAGGAATCGAACCCGGGATCTTCCGATTGCCGGTCAGATATGATAACCATTACACCACGGGCCTCACTCGAACAAATGCCGTAATTCTTCTACATACGCGCAGAAACCAATGCCCCAAGGGGGCACCTCCGCATGCCGTATATATATATACATTCAACTGGCAAAGAACACGCGGAATGTTCTCTCTATACAAGCGTCGTTCTTTACGTTATATACTGCGTGTCTTTGCAGTTGAAATGTATATATAGATACGGCATGCGGGAGGTGCCCCTTGGGGCATTGGTTTCTGCGCGTATGTAGAAGAATTACGGCATTTGTTCGAGTGAGGCCGTGGTGTAATGGTTATCATATCTGACCGGCAATCGGAAGATCCCGGGTGCGATTCCCGGGTGGTTACCTCATTTTTTCATTTGTTCGTTCTTCTTCTCTATCTTGCGCGGATGTTCTCCTATACAAGCGTCGTTCTTTACGTATATAATATATATAAATATATATATATCGTCAAGCCAACTGGATTAAAAGTACTTATCTCCATTAAATATGAGGTAGATAAACCTTTGGAAAGCACATTTAATATTATTTGTAATGTTCATTTCAATATTCATGTAAATGTGATTTGCCAGAAAATTTATTAATATTTTAATGATTCTCATATTTCGTCGATAAATTATGTACAGGACACTACGCAGGAAAGAGGATTAATTATTTCATGCGTACTCTAATCAACATTACTTTCGAGGTAAAAATTATAATGTAATACCCCTAAGGCCTACCTTAAAAACATATTGAAGTTTCATAGTAATAGTATAATAATGGTTATAATAATGGCTGAGCCCAGGCACCTGTCTTCTACTCACGCTCTCGTTTCTATTCCACCCTTTTCCCACTTCTTTACCATCACTTCGTCTGTTCAAGTTTCTCTTCTTCACTGTTTTCTTTCTTGCTGACATCGACCACCACCACCAATTCGTTCTCATTCTTCATTCCTCATTTCGCACAGATCGCTCTCCGACCTTCGTCGCAAAGACTCTGCCTCACTCGACGGCGATTCATTTCACTTTCTCCGATCGAACTCCGACTTTCGCCTCACTCAATATCCGTCCATTCGACCTTCGATTTTTACTTCTGGTTCAACAAGAACTTCATCGCTGTTGCAGACCTGCAGCCACTTCATCCGTCGTGCATCCTTTTCAGCCGACGCCTTGTGCTTCACCTGCCGTCGTAATCATCTTCAATCCACGAGCCCGACATCAAAGCGCACTCACATCTTTCGTTTGTACATAACCTTTATTAATAATGTACCTAATTTGTTATATGCTATTAGTAACTTAATAGAGGCAAATTAAACTGTAGTATATATATATATATATATATATATATATATATATATATATATATATATATATATATATATATATATATATATATAATTATTATATATATATATATTAGGGTGGTCCAAAATTTGGGCTAAAATTTCAAAACAGTTGGAAATGCTCTCCACATGGCTGCTCTTATTTCTTTAAATGTGAAGTGATTTTGTATATATATTAGGGTGGTCCAAAATTTGGGCTAAAATTTCAAAATAGTTGGAAATGCTCTCCATATGGCTGCTCTTATTTCTTTAGATGTGAAGTGATTTTGTACAAAATATCTGTCGATTCAGTACATAAGAAGAGGTCACTATGATTTTCACATTTTCAATTAATTAATTAGCTAATCATTTTCTACCCACTTCATTTTTAGAGGACGCGGCAGTCACGTCACATGAATCCACCCACCATTCAGAGGATGATGCAATTGTTCGATTTCCTTTATAATGATGTTTGTGAATCAGACAAATCATTTACTCATGCATCATTTCAAGTTTAAACTTGTTGGAGGACGGTTTTAAGTTCGTTCAAACTTCAAGAGCTTAGAAATAGTATCTCATGTAAGTATTAATTCTCATATATATTAATTATTAATTCATACATATAATTATTAATTCATATATAAGTATTAATTCATATGTATTATATATAGTATTATATTATCCATATCTATATATATATATATATATATACTCTATATAATTATGCTCTTTATATGCAAATTTATAACCGGTAAGGATGTTGCTATTAAATTAAATGATTAAAATTGTAAGGTATATATATCTTATGTCTCTTGAAGTTTATTATTTACTTATTCTTAAATATATTTTTAAAAATTTGGCTGTCGTCCTACCCATCAACCACTAACCATTGTAACCAATTTTTTTACTTCATTCATTTTGACTTTGCAATTTTTTACTTTAACACTTATATAATTGTGCTTTGGTGCTAAACGGTTAATGCATTATTTTCTCTCATTTTTCAGGTTATGGCTAGAAGTACTCGCTCATCTGCAGAAACGTGGGTTCTAGGAAAGCCCAGCAACGAGTTATTAACTGCAATGCTACCCACATGTGGTGATGTACTTCGTTTGGTTCATTTTCACCACCATGAACAGTCCAAGACCTTGAAAGAGAGCTACAACGTAGCCTGCAAAGAGGCCCTGCAAGTATGGCAGAGAGCAAGGATTCCTACACAGCGAGTCGATTCCTGCGTTAGGAAGCTGTCAAAGCTGTACGAAGAGTTCCTTGCGTTGAAGAAAACCCGCAAGACGCAGCACCAAAGCTGCAGAGTGAAAGAGAGCATATTCCAAGAGACTCTCTCAGAGCATCTTCGACGTTGCCTCGAAGGACGCTTTGAAGGTGATAGATAACACTGGTATGCATCAATTTTGCTGTCAAGGGTTTTGTAAGTGATTCTTATAGAGTTTGTCCTGCTGATTTCGAATCTGCAATCCGTTTTTCTCAATCAGCTCAGGTTATCCGGCTATGGCCTCATAAGTAAAATAGAATTTTTCGTGATTTTGTCAAAGCGGAATTGGAACAGTAACATCTATCATCACTTGTTTCACTTGTATAATATCTTTTTTTACTTTTCAGGCATATAGATAAAATATTTCATAATGAATAGAGCGTGTAAAAATGATTCCAATAGATTCTGCTACATATGTGGGACGGTTACCATGCCAAATAACCAGTCCCAAATCACTAAATTTGTGAAGACAATGTATAGAGCATACTTTGGAATTAAGCTAGGGGACCAGGACAAAAATTTCGCCCCTCATATGTGCTGCAAGACGTGCATTGAAAATTTGAGAAGATGGAGCAAAGGCAGAGCGAAATCTTTGCCTTTTGGAATTCCCATGATTTGGAGAGAAGGAAAGGATCACGTGACAGATTGCTATTTCTGCATGACAAACCTCCAAGGTGGGCTTATAAATTTATTTTTCTTAAATATTTTGAAATCCTCGTATGAAACTTGACATAATATTCACCATAATGTAATATTCACCATATATAGCATAATATTCACCATAATGTAATATTCACCATATATAGCATAATATTCACCATAATGGTAATCATACATTTACATATACATTTGTTATAGAAAATACATTTACAAATACATATTGTTATACAAGTTACATTTACATATACAATGATTGTATATTTTCTTTCTTTTTCATTCATATTGTCCCCGAAGGGACAATATGAATGAAAAAGAAAGAAAATATACAGACTGCATCGACCTATTTCATATCTTACAGACCGCAGCCTTCCCTCACGAGCCGCCACTGTCTGAATGCTTCTTCTATTTCATATGCAAGTTTTATATCCATGTTTCTGTGTTTCTATTTTCAGGAGTTAACAAGAAGAATAAACACATTGTTGTATACCCTGACATTCCTTCTGCTATGAGACCTGTACCCCATGGTCCTGGAATTCCAATACCCGACCCACCTCAAACCCTGGACTTCGATGATTCTGATGATGAATCAATGACCAATGCCAATGACCAGTCCCAGTCGTATATACCTCAAAATACCGCTTCAAATGAGCCGAGGCCTCTCAACCAGGCCAAACTTAATGATCTTACCAGGGATTTAGGACTTTCCAAATTAGCTGCCGAGATCTTGGGCTCACGACTTCGAGAGGACAACTTGCTGGCTCCGGGAACAACATTCTCCTGGTATAGGAAACGAGAGGAAGAATTCCGCAAGTTTTTTGCAGTGCACGAAAACACCTCTTCCTTAGTGTACTGCTGCAATGTTGAGGGGCTAATCGAATCCTTGGGCCTGCCATATAACGCATCAGAATGGAGGCTATTTATAGACTCGTCTAAACGAAGTTTGAAAGCAGTACTTCTCAACATTGGGAATAGGGTTGCATCAGTTCCTGTAGCACATTCCGTACAACTTACTGAGAGCTACGATAACATGAAAATTTTACTGGATGCTCTCGTATACGACCAACATAACTGGAGGATCTGTGGAGATTTGAAGGTAATACTAATATCATAAGTAAACTATTGCTATTGACTATGTTGTTTTTCCAAAGGTTATTTGAGAGCGTATAAGAACACTTAACTTCCCCACAGAAGTGATACAGTCCAATGCATAGATTTTTTTATCTGATAGAACAAATTCTCTAAATTCTTTAAATATTTTCATTTTTTTCAGATTGTGGCATTTGTATTGGGAATGCAAGGGGGATACACGAAATACCCATGTTTCCTCTGCAAATGGGATAGCCGAGCAGATGAGAAGCACTATGCACAGCGTGAATGGGCATCCAGAGAGAATTTTGAACCTGGGTCGCATAATGTCGTTTCAGTGCCCCTTGTACCACCAACAAAAATTTTGCTCCCACCACTTCATATTAAGCTGGGCTTGATGAAAAATTTCATCAAATCAATGAATAAGGAGGGTTCAGCATTCCGATATCTCGAGAGTAAATTTCCTCATATATCTGATGCTAAACTAAATGCTGGGGTTTTTGATGGTCCTCAAATTCGAACTTTGATCAAGGATACTCAGTTCGAAAACGCAATGACTCCAACTGAGAAGAATGCCTGGCAGGCATTCAAATCAGTTGTCACTGATTTTCTTGGCAAGCGTAGAAGTCCAGAATACGAGTCCGTTGTCGAAAACTTGATGGAAGCTTTCAAAGCTCATGGGTCGCGCATATCCATAAAAATGCACTTTTTGTGGTCCCACTTGGACTATTTTCCTGAAAATTGCGGGGATTATAGTGAGGAACAGGGTGAACGATTTCACCAAGATATCAAAATAATGGAAGAGAGGTACCAGGGAAACTGTGATATCAATATGCTGGCGGACTATTGCTGGTGTTTGAAGCGAGACGTGCCCGAAGAAAAACACAGACGGAAAGCCAAAAAAACTTCATTCCTTCCTCAATAACTTTTTTCCATATTCATTGTATGAATAAAAGTATTTATTTACACAATGTTTTCATTTTTCACGAGTGTTCTTATAATATTACTCGTATCTACAGTGTTTAAGCTAAAAAAATCAATAAATTTGGGGATAAAATTGGACTTATAATAAATGGCCAATAGAGAAAAAACCTGACCTGATTGAGGAAAACCAATGTCATTTCCGAATTCAGCATGGTCGAATTCTATAATATGAGTTGAAAAAACCCTCACAGCAGACAAAAAAATTTCATATGCATACCAGTGTAATGAAGAAGAACGCCAATTCCTGATGATGCAACGAGACGTCTTTCCTTGCAGTATGGCAGGCCCTAACAAGATTAATTTTGCCAAGGAATACCGCAAGAGATGTCGACAGGAGAAAGATGCTGACAAAGCTCTAAGGTACAAAGAAAGAGAAAGCTGCATTCCAGGCTGGAGGTGCTGTCCTTCCATCACCCAGCACATCCACTTCATCCTCTGACGAATTTAACGCTGAAGACGATGATTATCGTCCGTCGACTTCGACCGGAAGAGCAGATGTACACTCTCATCCTCCGAAACGAAACAATATCTTCACATCACCAGATGTGGTTGCTGCTCTTGATCGCGTCAACCTTCCCGATCGAGGAGCAGTCTTCGTTGCTGGATCAGTCGCCCAAGCCCTGGGCTATGATATTTCTACAATAACTCTTTCATGCAGCTCCATTCGTCGTTCAACAAGGCAAGCAAGGCAGGCAGCAGCCAAAGAGGATCAAGCTTCGTTTTCTGTCGAAGGACCCTTCTTCCTAACTGGAATGGGAAACTACTTCCCTACATCGGCGGCGCAAAGGAAACAGCCGAACGAACCGCGGTAATCGTTATGGGAAATAGGATGGAAAAAATCCTAGCCGTGCCAAAAATACAACTAGCTACAGGAGAAGAACAGGCCAAGGCTTGCATTTCGACGATTCATGACTGGAATCTTCGCGGTGAGATCCAAGGTCTCGTATTTGACACAACTGCGTCTAATACTGGCCTTCATAGGGGAGGCTGTACCATGATTGAAAAGCAGTAGGAAGGGAACTTGTCTGGATCGCTTGTCGACATCATCTCCTTGAAGTCTTGTTAAGCGCCTGCAACGCACTTCTTGGATCCACAGGTGGCCCGGAAATGACTCTCTTTAAACGTTTTCAGAAAGAATGGCCATCACTTCAGAAGAATTCCTTCATGAAGGCTTGAAACAACCTATTCAGAGATCTAAAGATGTTTCAGCTTCGAGAGAAAATGACGCAGTACTTCACAAAGGCACTGGAGTCTAAACAATCGCATGATGACTACGAGGAATTGCTACGACTCTGCTTCACCTTCCTCGGGTGCCATGATGAGAAAGAAATCAAGGTCCGCGCTCCAGGACCAACTCACCATGCACGCTGGATGGCTAATGCCATCTACGTCCTCAAAATTTATCTGTTCAAGCATCAACTACAGCTGACAGCAAGTGAGACGGAGAATATCACCGAGCTCTCTCTGTTTATCGCCTTGGTCTACGCACGTTTTTGGAACGAGGCCCTCGTCGGAATCAACGCTCCTTTGAACGATATTCTTAAAATCTTGCAAAAGTACCCAAATCAGACCATTTCCAAAGCAGCATCCACAGCTCTTTAACGGCACCTGTGATATCTTGGAGAGCATCTCATCGGCTTTGCATTCTTCGATCCTAGAGTCGATGCCGAGACCAAACGGAAGATGGTCGTAAACCTCCAACGTAACGAGAATACCACTGTTACTCGTCGATTAAAGCTTGAAGGAAACATTGAAGATTTGAATTTGTATGAAATGGTCACCAAAAGGACTCTGGGAATCATCATTCTGTTAAAGAAAGAAGGAAGGAAGGCAGCGGAGGATTCAGTATAGCCGCGTTTGGCCAGAGGAATTTGGGGTGCTCTGAATCCTGCCCCTGGAGGCCTTCGCCTACCTTATGAGGGACCCCCTTCCTTAAGTTCCTCACCGTCATTAATGAAGGGCATTTGCCCATTGAGGTGCCCATTGCGGGCCCCCTCCTCCTTCGGGGGGAAAAAAATTCATCATCGCCTTCTTTCACGAGAAAAAAAAATCCTCCTGTCCTGTGAGATTCTTTCAAGGTCTTTCATGAGACAAACAAAATCAAACAATAACAAACATGCAAAATCGTGCAAAAACAAGCAAACAAAAGCTGGAAGGGTTGGTGCAGAAGATCCATTTCTGGAACACCAGCCTTTTGCTGATAGTGATATATATATATATATATATATATACTAGTAAATGTAACCAACGTATATATTTTATATAAAAGAACTGTAGTGTAAGGCAAAATAGCAAAGATTTCTTTAACGCATTCCATGATCTCATCTTCTTGGCTTAATATATTAATAACGATACCACACAAAATAAAATTAGAATAAATACAATCAACTCAAACAAATTTTGCCTTGTTCTAATATTTTGTATTACGAAATAGATCCAGAAACTATTAAATAAATTAATTTTAATTTCATTTACCTAATTTAAGGGGAGGCTATCATATTTCATTCCATTCGTATAGTAACGTGATAACAATCATCATGAACAACAAATATTATATATATATATATATATATATATATATATATATATATATATATATATATATCAGCCCTTTTCAAAAGACTAGGATGAAAGCGAATATATGCAATTTATATTTCGTAAATTCAAATATCGATATCTTCCTTCATAGACGCATATTTCACCCATGTAGTTTTCTGTTATTTACATCGCCTCATGTTTCTCGAAAATAGTAGAGAAGTTCTTATAACTACGCCACTTAAATGATAACTTATGAACTAATTGAGTTTGGTATTAAAAGGTCCCACTCAAATGATATGTGTGTCTATATACAGTCTAATGCAACGAATTAAAAAATCAACCACCCCGATTATCCAACCTATTAGCAATCCTACCGTACGTCTTCTAAGCTATGGAATTTATGATAGAAAAACGGCTGGTTGTAGCTTCACACAACTGCGAAAGTACTGTATTATTTCTCATTAATTGTATATATTTCTATCCTTAGTATGTAATTTGTCATTGTATTACTAATATTAGGAATTTGGATAATGGTCTACCAATAAACTTATTCATCTTCATTTTTCATACAAAACATTGAAATACAGTAAATAAGCAAGTATGCCTTAAATTTCGATCTGACACCAAACAGTTAAAGAAAACGACTAGCGAATTTTTTCGGTGGTAACTCTGTTATTTGTGTGATTCTTTCCGAATTATCAGCCCCATCTGTTAAATATTTGGTCAAGGGACTAACAACTTCAATACAACTACATTTCGCATCGTCGGTAAAGATTAATTTATTTAACCTCGTATTAGCTATGCAAAAATCAACTCTTACCTCGAAACAAAGAAACGTACAAGTTATATTTCCAGTCGACCACTGTGACTGTATTTTCTGTTTCAGCTTCTGTACAAACGGCAATAAAAAGACTCCTTTCTTTACAATCACCATATATGTACGTAATAATGGCATGTTAAACATATATATATATATATATATATATATATATATATATATATATGTTAAGCATAACAATATTAAAACCTCATCAATAAATCTATTCTCTTTTTAACTCAACTAAAAGAATCTGCAAGTTTTTATAATCTATTTAATGTTTAAAATGAAATTGTTAAATACGCCAATAACTTTCACATACAGATTCAGCTAAGACATAATAGAAAATTAAATCAATTGGGCCTGAAATCGAACCTTCAACCTCTTAACCCTGATCAAACCATTTTCTAAGAGAATTTGATCAACAACGAAAGACGACTTCTCTCTTTAGGCCTATATTTTAAGTTACCAAACTTTAAGTAAGATAAATTATTTTAAACACTTTTTATCATTTGAAAAACTTTTTCATAGTTTAGAACGAATCCTAATAGCTGACGATACCAAATTTCCCATTAGACCTAGCCTTTCTGCCTACATCACCCATAAACACTTTTATAAATTAAAAACTCATAAAGTTTTTCCCCCTAATCAATAGTAAGATATCGCTTGCCTAAAAGAATCATCCAGGGATGACTACATCATAATTTCACGTCCTGACATAAGCAAAGATACCATTCTTCTTAACAAATCAGATGATGATAATAAGTTGAATAAAGCCCTCAATGACTCCACCAAATTCAAAAAGATTAATGACAAGCCTCTAGCACTTTCCTTAAACTTGAAGATAAAATCAACCGTTTCCTCAAAATTTATATGATCAAAATAAAATTTCGGAGGATTATTACGATCAAATACACTCTATCGTCACCTCCCCAGACACTCTTTATGGCCTCCCTAAAATACACATACCAAATTTACTCAATAGGCCTATCCTTTTTTGCCTACATCAGCTATAATTTCCACCTAGCAAAATTCCTAATTCTCCCAACTCCACCCTAAACCCTAATGCAGAATGACTATGCCATCCCCATTTCCTACGAATTCGTCAAAGAAATACTGACGTTGAACAATTCAAACACTCTCCATATGCACAGCTCTGACAGAGTACTCCTCTACAACAACTTGCCAATTAGAGAAGCCAACGACATCTGCACCAACAATTTATTTTCCATAATCAGAACACAGACCTCACACTAACGAAACAAGAATTTACCAAACTGCTAATCCTTACCACTTCAGACACCTACTTCTTTTCAACTTTACCAACAAACCTATTCACTAGCCAGGGGATCCCCATAAGAGCTACACTAGCTAACACATTTCTCTGTTATCACGAAAATACTGGCTACTCCATTGCCCCCACCCATTACAAACACACTTATATAAAAGATATGTCGACGACACCTTTCTACTCTTTCACATTGCTAACCACGACCCTCTTTTTATTAACTATCTCATTTCCTAGCATCATAGCATCAAATTCATTAAAGAAAACGAACCTAACAACCCTTTTTAGATATAACAATAACAAAGCAAAATAAATTCAGCACTTCCATATATCGAAAACCTACATATACAGACCTTGATACAAACTACTTAAGCCACACCCCCTTACTGTATAAAATTAACAGCATTAAAATCTTAATCCATCGTGCTTATCAACTTTGTTCCTCCTACTTATCCTTCCACAACGAATTAGAATTCGTTCACAGTTTCTGCATTAATAATTCTTTCCCAAAACATTTACTAAATTCTCTAAGTAGAAATTTTCTCAACAACATTTATCAGTCCCCCTTAAAGTCCCCACTGTTAAAAAAGATATACATTACTTTTCTTCTCCCTACTACGGCTATATTAGTTACAAAATACATCAGAACTTAGCCAGCTACTCAACCCACTATACCCTCAATTTAGTCATAAATTTGTATTCACCAATAATAATACATTAATTCGTATGTCAACCATAAAGAAAAAACCCAGCCCCTAAGCGTTTGTTTGCTTGTTTTTTGCCTGATTTTACATGTTTGTTTTTGTTTGATTTTGTTTGTCTCATGAAAGACCTTGAAAGAACCCACAGGACAGGAGGATTTTTTTTTTTCTCGTGAAAGAAGACGATGATGAATTTTTTTTTTTCCCAAGGAGGAGGGGGCCCCGCAAGGGACCATCAAGGGGCAAATGCCCTTCATTAAGGACGGTGAGACCCCATAAATAGGGTGATTAAGGAAGGAGGCCCCTCATAACGGAGGCGAAGGCCTCCAGGGGCAGGATTCAAAGCACTCCAAATTCCTCTGGCCAAACGTGGCTATACCACTGATACCTTCCTGAGGACCGATCCCAATTCCTGGACGGAGGATGATTGCTTTCAAGAGTTTCGACGTATAGCGATCAACCTAAAAGTTGTCAATGATTCGGCGGAGAGGGTATCGCCCTTATCAAGGCATATAATACATCTTTAACGAAGGATGAAGAACAAAAACAATTCATCCTCCGATTAGTAGCAAAACATCGCCAATTAGAAGGAGTCAGTGATGAAGCGTTAATCTAAATAATGATGTATATTATAAACGAATGATAAATGTAATTTTCTATCAAACATATCATTTTTGTTCTTCAAAATTAATCTGTTTTCTTTAAGAGTTATTCTGTTTTCTAGAAAAAATAAGCTGTTTTCTTTGAGATTTAATCTGTTTTCAAACAAATAAACTAGTATTTGCCCTTGTTTTTTAATTTTTTAACCAGAAGATCAATCTACTCGAGAATGAGTAGTAAAATGAAATCCATAGTGACCAGTCAGTATCATTCAGTTAGGCTGAAATTTGTCATGGAGATATTTGATAGATATAAGAACAGCAGCAGCCATGTGGAGGTAAAAAATTACAAAATTTTATTTTTTGGACCACCCTAATTGAACGCCCAATATATGGCGGAGTTCGGATCCACTGGCTTTGGGGTATTCAGTTTCCCTTAAAGTCACTCAGGCATCAGGATGGCGTCGATGTCTCAGGTTATAAGCGTAAAAGGGATGAATAATGAATGATAACTTACATAACACTTTAATTGATGACTAATGGGAGTAGATGAACCGGCCTAGCGGCAACGGGTTTATGCGTATAGCATGGGTAATATCAAGTAGTAAAATTGTCTCGGGTGTGACTTGACTCGAGCTTTTATACCCTCGGGTCTCGCACATGCGCAATGGACTCGCATCTTTAGGGCTTGGCACTATTCGCCCGCGTACCGGATGCGGTGATACATTCCCTCTGAAAAAAGAGCGTTCATTCAATATATAACGCATATATAATATATATATATATATATACTTCGACAACAACAAAAAATCTGAACAAAATTCCAAAATTGTAGTTCTTACAAACTTTTATTTCTGAAACTCTTTCTTTATAAACTAATTGTAAACCTCTGACTGAAATTCCCTCACTTTTCCAGAAATAAAAAGTTTCCTGACATCTGTTTATTTCCCTGACATCTGTTTATTTTAAAAATCTATTAATCAGAAATTTCTTGGCTTTATCGTCAAGACTGTTTAGTCTTTGTGCGGAAGTTTGTACTAAGAGTATAATCGGCAGATTGAACTTTAATCGGCTCCTGATTCTTGTATGGGAAGAATCCTATAATTATTACATTTTGTCAGCTACGCGTATACATCGTATTAAACGATGTACAGTAGAATTTATTATTATTACGAATAATGATAGAGGGTGTGTGTGTAAAGTAACGCAAGTGAAGAAGGAAATCTGATTTGAACTGATTTAAACTATCATAGTTTCAACTTGTTTTTCAATTTGTAAAAACTTTTTCAATATCTCTTATAAACCTTACTGTCGAATATACAGTTATTATAAAGTACATGTAATAAATATTACTTGTCCATGTTCACTCGTATTAATATAATTCAAATCGGATTTGTGTCTTCACTTGCATTACTTTATACACACCCGGTATATAGTTATACCGGCTTCATTTTTGTCAATTTTTAGTTGTAGCTCAACTTATCCCGCATGTACAGCTATGCACATGGATGTCTTCACGAATGTAACCTTGATATATGATACATTCCTGAAATATCATCATTTCACGCTGAAATATTGATTTTCATTCTCTCAACATGCACTAGCTAGCTCAGACCAGTTTCTATGAAAGTTATGTTTTCGGGCGAATGAAAATATCCATAGCCACACAAAAAATGTAATCAGTTTCATATTTCAGGTTTTTCCGCGAATATTTCATCTATAAATCTTATGAATTCGGTATCAGATTTCACAATTAAAATAAGTGAAATCTGACACCGAATTCACGATTTAAATCTGAGTTTTATTCATGAAATGTTCAACGTGTTGTAACAGGGACAACTCTGCTACGACAGAATCAAAGGTAAAAGATTTTGTGCATGGATGTATATACGATCAGTGGTGTAGTGCTGTGGGAACGCGTTGGAACGGCGTTCCCTTACTTTTTTTGGTAGACGGAACGGCGTTCCCTCACTATTTCAAATAAATCCGAACTTACAAATCTCTAACGTCATGAAATTTTAATTTCCACCCCTAGAAGAAATATGAGAAAGAATCATTAACTGTTTCATTTCTTTTAGCTTCGACTGAGGCAATGCTAGCCTATAAAGATCTGGTGAAACAGTCACCACGGCGAACCAGTTGTTAACTTTTTTTTAGTTAATCATTCCAGTTGTTAGCTATTTTTATTGATCGTACTGGATGTCGTATATCTAATGACACTGGAAATACTGCATCTTCAACCTTGGAATATATCCTAATATCCAGTGCATATGACCTCAAAATATCCCTGAAATTGGTCAGATTTCAAAAGATTTCCCGGGGGGCTTACAGTGCCCCCGGACCCCCAGCTGTATGGGCTCGCCGTGCTCGCCATTGCCCCCACCGCATCTGAGTAACACTTTCAAAATGCGTTCCCTCACTTCTTTATTTAGCACTACACCACTGTATACGATACCTCAAATTGGTTGATACTGCTGTTATATGAATCGCAACTCAGCAACACAACAATCGTATTAGAATTTACTGAGACAAAATTCCTTATTCCATCATCAAATTTACTGTAGGTGGCTCATTTGCCATTCCCTCATAAAAATGATAGAAAACAAAGTGGATTCTACGTGAAAGAAATCATCAAAATTTTTGGAACGTTTTCATAATAAGTTACATCAAACTCACCAAGGTCTAATTTGCATCAGTTATTACCGTAAAAAAAAAAAATTGCCCTTTTCCCGCCTTTAATTGCTTCGCGATTTTTATTTTTTATTTTATAAATATTTTCATTCCAGTGAAATGACATTAGCTCACAATAAGGGTCATGTGCTTTTCTGGCTAATTCAGTTTCCAGTATGGTTTTTAATGAATTTTTAATAAGCCGTCCATCAACTTTTTACTGAGAACTGAAGCTATTAACTAAAATTAACTAAAATATGAAAATATAATTCATTATTATCACTATATTACTATTTTTAGCTTTAGTTGTAATGAATCGTAAAACAGGGACAAAGTAGAAGACTGCGTGTGTGTGTGTGTACATATATATAAAAGTACATATACATACATACATACCTTACTTACCTTCTATCTTCGAGAAAGAAACGCATTAAATAAAATAACCAGAAAAAACCTGGCAATCAATCCCACGACTTCCATTTCAACTCTAATCTCGCAAGATGATGACACAGCATATGTACTGTAAATGATATGGATCTTATTAAGGAAGTGCAGTTTCCAAATGATCCCAATTTCAAACTGGTTACTTTTGATGTGTGTTCTTTATTCACTAAAATCCCTGTTGATCACGTGCTTGACTTTCTAAAAGATAAGATTTCAGAGTATTCTTTCCCTGTTGACCTTCTGACTATCGCCCCTCGTAAACAGCTCGGATGACGCAGCTGGTTGTATCTACTCTACTGGATACACAAAATGTTATTCAGTTTATAAAGATCAAACTGGAAAAACTTTGGACGTCAAAGTAAAAAAACAAATAAATATGCGTGTAGAACGGCAAATAATTCTAATGCATTGTTTAACCATATGTTTAGGTATAAACATTAGGAGAGTTCTAAAATTCTTATTAAAAATAGACAACACTGAAAGCAACATTCTGTACTTCTGTACTTTAAAAATAATTTCACTTAATGGTTCGGGAACGTATGAATTGCACCAAATCTTGTTAAAATACTTTTTTCCCTTAATAATCACTAGTTAAATTTTTGCTAATCTCTCCTATTTTGCTTATACTCTGTACAGAGATGTATATTTTCGGCTTCTTGCCTTTTCCCTTCATTCCCTGACGAGGTGTACTGTTGAATACACGAAAGGCCTTTTATATCGCTTTTCATTTTTTCTTGTGAGTGTACATCATTTATTTATTTCACGTAATTATTATATATATATATATATATATATATATATATATATATATATGACACACACAGACCGTGCATGGAACAAGGAACTCTTCTAGGAAAATTAAATCCACTACGGTCTGTGTGTGTCATATATATATATATATATATATATATATGACACACACAGACCGTGCATGGAACAAGAAACTCTTCTAGGAAAATTAAATCCACTATAGTCTGAATAAGTAATGGTAAATGACAAATACTATAGTTTTTTCTTTTTCATGATGCTAGCCAGACGTGGGCAACGGGTCACTCGCAAAGAGGTCCCAAAAATATAGCTTCCCTCACCAGCTATCTGCAAAGCAGATAGGATCCAGCTTTGGTACAGGTTCTAGGGTTTAAAGCAGCCTAGCCCCGCTACATTTAGAACCTCAATAGAAGAACTGGAAGAGTTCCTTGTTCCATGCACGGTCTGTGTGTATCATAAAAAACCTCAGGGAACCATTCTGAGTTCATTCATATATATATATATGTTAACCCCCTCCGTCTATGGCCCTGATTCGATTCGGATCGACGGGGGTTCTAGTTACGGAGGCAAGCAACGGATATTTCTTCTGTTACTTTTCTTCTATAATTTTCTAATTCTTTCTCTGATACTTTATAACTTATCGACTTTACTAAGTTCCTCTGACGATAGCCCAACTCGAGGGGGAAAAAAAAAGTTTCTCTTACTGTAAATTTACTTCTTAAAAATATACAGTACTGCTCTGAATTTACAGGGGTAGAGGTTCGACCTCTTTCGACCATAGCTCAGGCCGGAATCTAAAAATATTAAGGAGGCAAGGGGCCTCTGCCCCCCTCCCCGCAGCGAGGCTGCTAACCAGGGGAGTCTCTTAGCAGTGACCAAGCAGAGTCTCGTAATGAAGTGTCCTTCATTTTACAAATACATGTATAAAATATGCCTGAATGTTGGGGGATGGCAGTTGGAGGTTAAGTTTCCCCCCTTTTAAACACGATCAGGTGTTTGAAAGTTTCCAAATAAAAATAAAAAAAATAAATAAAAATAAAAACTAATCTTTTTTTTTTTGCCACGTCATTTCTGAAGGCGATATTATTTCACGACTGAGTACATTTTTGTTTGGGTTTATTACAATTATGATTTCGATTATGGATTACTTCCCATTCGCTTATGATTGTCCCTTACAGTCTATTAAAGTACATTCTTACATTATATATAAAGTCATTACATTCAATTATAGTTTCATTGAAGTACATTACAAGTTATTATTAATTAAAGTATTAGTTAATTACAATTAAACAGTTACTATAGCTTTGTTTTGTTTTTACAGTGTTTCATATTAATAGACAATTAAGATGTTAGAAATATAATACAAAGTACATGGCACACATGATATAGATTTATATACATAATATGTTATAATATGTTTAACATGTTATAAATTTGGATCAGAGCGAAAGGGGATGTTTATCTTAGAAACGTTCGGTTCTGCTGATTCGCGAATTTGAGCATTTAACTACTGTAAGCCTAATGAATGCCTTGAGGGTTGAACGCACTTAAAAAAAAAAAAAAAAAATATATGTGGACGTATTTTACATGTACATAATCCAATAGGTTGTGTGCGTAATATAGAGACGCGTAAAATATGGACTGATAGGTTGATAGGTATCAGTAGACAATAGGTAGGAAACAACATAACTAATGATGTATAGAGAATGAAGTTTTTTTTTCTTTTTATTATTATTATTATTTATTATTATTATTATTAAAGGAATTTACCATACATTCAATACGGAAGATGTCCAAATACTAAACACGTGATTCAGTGTTCAAGGTATGGAAAACGTGAAGAGAATTAAGTTACTTTATGACGTCATAGTTATTGAATTTTGTACGTATAATACAAAGCATTATTAGGAAGATTTACAAGAACGAATTAGAGGCAAAGAGTTATATGCAATGTGTATGCATAATCTAGGGACGAGGGTGAGATGCAAGACAATCATAATTAATTAATAACTTCTATAACAAATAAAAATGGATACGACTAAACCATAGGTATGGTAGATCGTAGGGTTTTGACACGATCAAAAATAGGAAGCCACAAGTAAAATTATTATCCAAACTCGCGTTAAGCGATTTTGGTTCTTATGTAAAAATGAATATTGATTATTCATTTCATTTTTACATTGCTCTCCCCTTTTAAAAAAAAACGATATTTATACAATAATCTAATAGGGTACCATTAATACAATACAAATGAGAAAATAACATCCTAACTACTTCAAGTTAGATGACGAATTTTTTTCTTTACATTACAAATTTTTATACAGAACAAGTGAGTTATTATATAATATAAAAAATTCAAAGATTAATACTTCAATTTTAGACAAACAATTACGCTAGACAAAGAATGATATTGTTAAATTTTTTACAAAATTTTTATTTTTCTGTGGGAAAAAATTATGTACATAATGAATAGTAGGTAAAAGGAAAAAAATATAAATTATTTTCCAAAGTTACCCTGATCGTGCAGTCTATAACTAATTTTATTGACTATTGTAGGTAAAAAATCGAATTACGTAATGGATGATGTATAGACCTGTGGTCTAGTGTGTATTTGTGTGTATTAGATACAAAGTGTGTATCATAACTTTGAGGGACAGATTAGCGGAGAGGATTCTTAAATTAACTGAATAAATGCCTGAGCAAAAATTTATATATAGTAAGCAAAAAGGCTTAGGACTATATAAATAGCAGAGTTAGCACCTACACGCTATGAAATAGTTTGTGATATCGAATGATTTTAGAATAAGGTTTGTATATATAGTATATATAGTGTGCATACATGCGTGTGTATGTGTAGAGATTTGGAAGGTTTTTGAATTAACAAAGTTTAAAAATAATGTATAATAATTTAAGATGGGTTTTAGGGTTATAAAATCTTTTGAGTCAATTATTGTTGTTATTATTATATTATTATTATTATAAAATCCTTTAAGTTCAAGGTAGTATTTAAGTATTTAATTAAATCAGTTCCACGTATTAAGGTAATACAAAGAAATGTACTTAGAGGACTTACAATTGATGAAAGTAAATCTCACGGTTTAAAAATTGAATTTTTGAAGATGGAATTAAATTCGACTAGTAACATTCCTAGCTATATATGAACTATATAAACATTAACCAGAAGTATCGGTACGATAATTGAATTAAGAAATTAAGAATACAAATTAAAAATATAAATCAATTTATGCATTTTAATGAGCTAAACATAATTTTATAATATTCTTAAAAATAAAAGTAAATCGAACCTTAGATGAGTTTCGGCCAAGAATAAAAAGTGTTATTGAAATGGAAGGAAAGCATTTCGAACAATCTTTTCTTTTAATAATTTCAGGTAAATTTTACATTAAAAATTATTTTTATATACTAAAAAAAAATATTAAAAAGGTTTAATAATTTTTTGCATGTTAAGTAGAAAAATCATACTCTTTCGTTGAATGTTGATAGAATTTGAATTATTTGATATTTTAGTCTGAAAACTTGTTTGCATATGATAAATACATATGTTTTATTGTGTAGAAGTTTTATTAAAATTAAATGACAAAAAAGAATAAACACAACTGAAATTTAGGGTGTGCGGTCCTACGGGTAAATTTCCCGACCATACAGAGCAAGATAAATTAGGTACATGATCGATTAATTATTACACTATTTCTGTCATCATATAATCGCAATAATTATAAAACTCGTTACCAACATTTGTAAAAACGGTTTTGGTTGCCAACAATAAAATATGTCATTTTACCTATATATTTTTATACGCAACAATGGCATGAAAAAGAAGACAAATCGGTCCATTTCCTTCTTACAACAAAACAAAGAAAGGTTAACTAAAGACGCAACCCGGTCAATTCAGGTTGAATTAAATTATCTTTACAAAAAAGGTTGAATTAAATTCTTAAATTACATTTTCTTAAATTAAATTCTCTTAACTTACAAAGAAAAAGTTGAATTCAATTGACTGCATTGAAATGACTTGGGACTTAAAAACTGACTTCTTCAAAACTAACTGCTTCAAAACTAACTGCTTCAAAACTAACTGCTTCAAAACTAACTGCTTCAAAACTAACTGCTTCAAAACTAACTGCTTCAAAACTAACCTTCAAAACTGGCTTCTTCAAAACTGGCTTCTTCAAAACTGGCTTCTTCAAAACTGGCTCTTATCTCTGGGGCGGTTGTCCCTCTTGGCAACCTTTGACTTGACCTCTTATCAAGTATTTCTATAAATCTCTGGGGCGGTTGTCCCTTTTGGCGCAACCTTCTGACTTGACCTCTTATCAAGTATTTCTATAAATCTCTGGGGCGGTTGTCCCTTTTGGCGCAACCTTCTGACTTGACCTCTTATCAAGTATTTCTATAAATCTCTGGGGCGGTTGTCCCTTTTGGCGCAACCTTCTGACTTGACCTCTTATCAAGTATTTCTATAAATCTCTGGGGCGGTTGTCCCTTTTGGCGCAACCTTCTGACTTGACCTCTTTCAAGTATTTCTATAAATCTCTGGGGCGGTTGTCCTTTTGGCGCAACCTTCTGACTTGACCTCTTATCAAGTATTTCTATAAATCTCTGGGGCGGTTGTCCTTTTGGCGCAACCTTCTGACTTGACCTCTTGTCAAGTATTCAACTGTACTTTCTATAAATCTCTCTGTGTAACTTGCGCTTTTGTATTTGCAACTTCTGACTTGACTCTTGTCAAGTATTCTTTATAAATCTCTGGGGTTTGGTTATCCCTTTTGGATGCAACCAACTGAAAACTGATTTGCAACTTATTTGCAAATAAAAGTGACTCGAAACTACTTCGAGTATCTTTATAAATCTCTGGGGTTTGGTTGTCCCTTTTGGATGCAACCAACTGAAAATCTGATTTGCAACTTATTTGCAAATAAAACTGACTCGAAACTACTTCGAGTATCTTTATAAATCTCTGGGGTTTGGTTATCCCTTTTGGATGCAACCAACTGAAAACTGATTTGCAACTTATTTGCAAATAAAACTGACTCGAAACTACTTCGAGTATCTTTATAAATCTCTGGGGTTTGGTTGTCCCTTTTGGATGCAACCAACTGAAAATCTGATTTGCAACTTATTTGCAAATAAAACTGACTCGAAACTACTTCGAGTATCTTTATAAATCTCTGGGGTTTGGTTATCCCTTTTGGATGCAACCAACTGAAAACTGATTTGCAACTTATTTGCAAATAAAACTGACTCGAAACTACTTCGAGTATCTTTATAAATCTCTGGGGTTTGGTTGTCCCTTTTGGATGCAACCAACTGAAAACTGATTTGCAACTTATTTGCAAATAAAACTGACTTGCATCTTATTTGCAACGAAAACTGACTTCAAAACTGACTTGCAACTTATTTGCAACGAAAACTGACTTGCAACTTATTTGCAACGAAAACTGACTTCAAAACTGACTTGCAACTTCTTTGCAACTAAAACTGACTTCAAAACTGACTTCAAAACTGACTTGCAACTTCTTTGCAACTAAACCTGACTTCAAAACTGACTTGCAACTTATTTGCAACGAAAACTGACTTCAAAACTGACTTGCAACTTCTTTGCAACTAAAACTGACTTCAAAACTGACTTGCAACTTTTTTGCAACTAAAACTGACTTCAAAACTTCTTTGCAACTTCATTGCAACTAAAACTGACTTGCAACTTTGTTGCAACTAAAACTGACTTCAAAACTGACTTGCAACTTCTTTGCAACTAAAACTGACTTCAAATATCTCTCTAAATCTATAAACTCTCTATAAACACTCTCTCTCTTAATTTGCAAGTCAATTCAATTCAGTAATTGAAAAAAATTTGCAAACAAAAATATAAAATGTAAACGACATTTCACTCTAATGTACACGAAGGTACGATACTATTATGTTTGATACATAAAATAAAATTATTCTATACTGAATATAACAGTGAAAATAACTCTGAAATTAACTCTCTTTTGAAATTAACTCCCTTTTGAAATTAACTCCCTTTTGAAATTAACTCCCTTTTGAAATTAACTCCCTTTTGAAATTAACTCCCTTTTGAAATTAACTCCCTTTTGAAATTAACTCCCTTTTGAAATTAACTCCCTTTTGAAATTAACTCCCTTTTGAAATTAACTCCCTTTTGAAATTAACTCTCTTTTGAAATTAACTCTCTTTTGAAATTAACTCTCTTTTGAAATTAACTCTCTTTTGAAATTAACTCTCTTTTGAAATTAACTCTCTTTTGAAATTAACTCTCTTTTGAAATTAACTCTCTTTTGAAATTAACTCTCTTTTGAAATTAACTCTCTTTTGAAATTAACTCTCTTTTGAAATTAACTCTCTCTTGAAATTAACTCTCTTTTGAAATTAACTCTCTTTTGAAATTAACTCTCTTTTGAAATTAACTCTCTTTTGAAATTAACTCTCTGTTACAATTAACTCTCTGTTACAATTAACTCTCTGTTACAATTAACTCTCTGTTACACTAAGAAAAATGTATCACTAGTGTCTGAAGTGTTCAGTGTTTCTTGTAAATTCTGACTTAATACTCATTATTAACTGTTAATAATACTGACTTTTCAAGTGTTTATAAATTACTTAAGAAAACAAAATGTACTTAACAAAATTTTCTATGGGGAAATCCTTAGAGACGTGTCCTGAAGACGTGTCTTGCTGGCCACTTGTTCTTGGATGAAAACTAGGCGTAGAGAACTTGGAGTCGTGACACACCGGTCAAGGGTGGATGTTACGAACTAGAAGTCGTGACACGCCGGTCAAATGGTTTTATCCTTATAAATCGTCTTGTATAAATCTTCTTTTATAAATCTTCTTTTATAAATCTTCTTTTATAAATCTTCTTTTATAAATCTTCTTCTTATCCTGGCAGGGTCGCCAGCTGTTAACCCCCCCCTTTATGGCCCTGATTCGGTTCGGATTGACGGGGGTTCTAGTTACGGAGGCAAGCAACGGATATTTCTTCTGTTACTTTCTTCTATAATTTTCTAATTCTTTCTCTGATACTTTATAACTTATCGACTTTACTAAGTTCCTCTGACGATAGCCCAACTCGAGGGGGAAAATAAAAAGTTTCTCTTACTGTAAATTTACTTCTTAAAAATATACAGGTACTGCTCTGAATTTACAGGGGTAGAGGTTCGACCTCTTTCGACCATAGCTCAGGCCGGAATCTAAAAATATTAAGGAGGCAAGGGGCCTCTGCCCCCCCTCCCCGCAGCGATGCTGCTAACCAGGGGAGTCTCTTAGCAGTGACCAAAGCAGAGTCTCGTAATGAAGTGTCCTTCATTTTACAAATACATGTATAAAATATGCCTGAATGTTGGGGGATGGCAGTTGGAGGTTAAGTTTCCCCCCTTTTAACGCGATCAGGTGTTTGAAAGTTTCCAAATAAAATTTAAAAAAATAAATAAAAATAAAAACTAATCTTTTTTTTTTTTGCCACGTATTCATTTCTGAAGGCGATATTATTTCACGACTGAGTACATTTTTGTTTGGGTTTATTACAATTATGATTTCGATTATGGATTACTTCCCATTCGCTTATGATTGTCCCTTACAGGTCTATTAAAGTACATTCTTACATTATATATAAAGTCATTACATTCAATTATAGTTTCATTGAAATACATTACAAGTTATTATTAATTAAAGTATTAGTTAATTACAATTAAACAGTTACTATAGCTTTGTTTTGTTTTTACAGTGTTTCATATTAATAGACAATTAAGATGTTAGAAATATAATACAAAGTACATGGCACACATGATATAGATTTATATACATAATGTTATAATATGTTTAACATTTTAAATTTGGATCAGAGCGAAAGGGGATGTTTATCTTAGAAACGTTCGGTTCTGCTGATTCGCGAATTTGAGCATTTAACTGCTGTAAGCCTAATGAATGCCCTGTGAGGGTGAACGCACTTAAAAGAAAAAAAGAAAAAAATACATGTGGACGTATTTTACATGTAAGTAACAGAATAGGTTGTGTGCGTAATATAGACGCGCGTAAAATATGGACTGATAGGTTGATAGGTATCAGTAGACAATAGGTAGGAAACAACATAAATAATGAAGTATAGAGAATGAAGTTTTTTTTTCTTTTTATTATTATTATTCTTATTATTATTATTAAAGAATTTACCATACATTCAATACGGAAGATGTCCAAATACTAAACACGTGATTCAGTGTTCAAGGTATGGAAAACGTGAAGAGAATTAAGTTTACTTTATGACGTCATAGTTATTGAATTTTGTACGTATATACAAAGCATTATTAGGAAGATTTACAAGAACGAATTAGAGGCAAAGAGTTATATGCAATGTGTATGCATAATCTAGGGACGAGGGTGAGATGCAAGACAATCATAATTAATTAATAACTTCTATAACAAATGAAAATGGATACGACTAAACCATAGGTATGGTAGATCGTAGGGTTTTGACCGATCAAAAATAGGAAGCCACAAGTAAAATTATTATCCAAACTCGCGTTAAGCGATTTTGGTTCTTATGTAAAAATGAATATTGATTATTCATTTCATTTTTACATATATATATATATATATATATATATATATATAAATATATAAATAATGTGCTGTGTGTTGTGTGTGTGTGCGGTGCGTGCGTGCACGCGCACTTTAAAGGATTTTGCTCTTCATAGTTTCGCGAAACAAAAGAACAAACAAAAAAAGCCTTCGTAGAAAGAAACTTGTTTTTCATTTCCACAGTATGTTACCGTAATAACAAGACCAATTTGTTGTTGTCACTCATGTGTCAGTTAGTGGAAGGTAATTTGTTTCATCAAGCTGAAATCAACTTTGATTTAAAATTGCGATATTAATTAGTGTTTCAAAGTTATATTTTCAAAACTTAAAAACCAATGAAGAAGCATGTTTACTGATTTCTATTATTTTTGCTCTTGTCGACGCTCTTTCGGTGTCGTCGCAATATTGGTCAAAAACTTATTGCAAAGGTGTTTATAAATCTTTGATTCGTTACTGTAATTATGAGCTCTAAAATGAAGTCACCGATGCAAACATTATCTATGCAAACATTATCATGTCAAAAATGCTAAACTGGGTTAGGTCTACACACCTACAGACTTTGTTGCACAAAATGTTGCAGAAGGGCTGTGATTTTATTTATTTACTTTTATTTTAATTTATCGTGTCATGTTTGGCAGTTTAGCAAAGTTTGAAGTTTTCTTTAGAACTGCCACAAATGTGAGAGGTCGTTCTTTTTTCTTTAAGTTGACGACCAAAATACTCCAAACGCGTTCAATAGGGTTTGCTCATCAGGACTTCCACGTGCCCAGGAAAAACCTGCAACCCCTTTTGGCTTTGACTGAGAACTGCTTTTGGAAGTGCGACATAACCCAAATCCTCTTCCAGCAGAGGTGGATTAGCTGCAAGACAACTTACTAGACCAATAATAAGAGAAGTAGGGGAGAGTGAGGTAAAACAGAGTACTTAGTGCTAAATTGTTTGTAATTCCTATATTCCTACCTCAATCTATCAGATTTTTCTGCTTACACAAGCTTTATCTAATCTAGTTTTAATTATTATGGTTGATTGTCTTTTCATTGTTAATTGTTAGTGTACGAATCTGTTTTTCCCAAAGGAGGGGGACATAGCCATTTTATACCACTAATATGGTAAAGTCGGGCACATGTGTAAAGTTGTGGTTAAAACAGGCGTTTACAGAAAAAAAATGCTTTGTATATTTTATTTCAAACTAAATTACACTGCAGTGTTAAAAAATCAATAGACCTATATAAAAGTAACAAGTCTTATCGTTAATCAGACCAGCAAGCTACTCCAAATTTCACAACAAACTGCATCACAGCACTCCTCCAAAAATTATACATTTTCTACTGCGCACACAAAAGCGTCTCTATTGCACGAGTTCCACAGCCATATCGACGACAGATGGTTCAGCAATTAATAGCTGCATTCACAACTAGAGAGAAACGCCACCCGAGAAGAAAAGGCGGGTGCCCTGTTTTAGCCCCCCCCCCTCTCCCCTATCAAAAATAGTTGTGTAAGTAGCATTATTAAAACATTCTTTAGTGGATACGACGAACAAATCTTTCCAGCACTCCAAATCGTTGCCTACATATCAATGAATTTAAACCATTGCTTTTAACTTTGGGAACTTATATACAAGATTCTGAGATACTTCATTACTCATTCTCCATGCTCATGTTCCTCAGTTCGACGTGACTTCATTAAATTAAGATTCGCTCGAGAACAGAGGAAATTCTGTTGGGTATCTTGGTCGATGGTTTATATACTCGTACGTTCTTGTTAATTGGTTAACGAACTTTTGAGATGATTTCATGAACTTTCGATTCAGAAACCCATTATTTTATGTTATTTCGCTTTCAGTATGGCGATACAAACAGTTTCGTGTTTGTCACACGACCACGGATAAACTGAGAGATATGACGAGCATCAGCAGTAAAGGAATTTTCTTCAGGAATTACAAATTCATTGTACAATACATTTTGTTTGTAACGTAAACACAGGCCTTGCACATGAAATAGGTCGTCCCAATAATTTTCCTGGTGTTACACACACACACGCACGCACACACACTCTCTCATATATATATATATATATATATATATATATATATATATATATATGATGTAAACCCACAAGGAAAAAGAAAAATGATTCCAAGGCCTTTCGTGTATTCAGCAGTACACCTCGTCAGGGAATGAAGGGAGTAGGCGAGGTGTACCCTGACGAGGTATACTGCTGAATACCGAAAAGCCTTGGAATCATTTTTCTTTTTTCTTTTTCCTTGTGGGTTTACATCATTCATTCATTCATTTCACGTGTTTAATTGTGAAATTCATCCATATATATATATAACCTTACCTTACAAAGGTTCCGCGCGATGATTTCTCATTTCGCGAAGGTCAAGCTTGTCGCCCCTCCTCTCGAGTTGGCCTGGTGAAGTAGTGAGTTGGATTCTTGCGCTCTCCACCTCACATATATATATATATATATATATATATATATATATATATATATATATATATATATATATATATATATATATATATATATATATATATACAGTATATATAGTATATATATATATATATATATATATATATATGAAACTGTATACCTACTTTTGGGCCACTCGGTATATATATATGTTATATATGTGTGTGTGTGTTGTGTGTGTAATCATTCAGCTAAAAGTAAAGTTCAAAGTTTATGTCCACATAAAGGTGTAAAGTCTTTATTTCATTGATATAAACTGCACTGCTGATGTTTAGGAACATCGAAATGCTTTTAGATCTAAAGATATATTTCTTTACTGTTTTATTTGGGCAAATATGTACAGTCTCTTACTACACTTGGCCATTCCCTTTTCATTCTTCACCTGAGAGTGAGAATTTCAAAGAAGGCAATTCTGAAATCAATTCATTCCTATTTCATTTGAATAATAAGGAGGTTACATGTTTTATACGAAATATCCCTCGGGTACGCACTTGCGTCAGTCTCTTTTCACCCTTTTCCAAATCTGGAAACGCTTTTCTTGAAGTTGGTATTTCTTATTTATGGGGACCGCAAATTGGATTGGGAATGATATTGTATGGTAAGTAATCACTATGTACTGCACAGAGAACTAATTAATTCTGGGTATTACAGTTCAGTCTGAGCTTTATCACAATATCTTAAAAGGCATAAAGTTATGGAAAAACGTTCGCTAACATATATAAAATTTCTGAAAACCATAACAAATTACTGATCAGTAATGACTGGGATTGATTTTTTATATTATATTACTATCACCTAAAAGAATAAGGAATAAAAGGAGGATAATGTTTTAGAATTTTTGGAAATTTTATTGTTGTATTGGCGAAGTTTTTAAGTTTAGGGTTTGTTTGATAATCTTAACTCGAGTTTATAAATGTATATAAATATATGTAGTTTCCAATTGTATGTCCAGATTTTCTATATTACCTCATTCAACACCCATTGACAACAACCATCGTATACGTACTTAATTTTATAAATTTTTTCTTACTTTTAACCTACTGTAAATGATCTCTGTTCTACACTGTTTAAAAGATTTGTCAAATAACTCCATGCTGTATGCAGTCTGTCAATAAGGCATGAAATTTGCTCGCAATTGGCAGTTCTATGCTATATTACGTATAGAAAATCATTTACTGATTCATTTTTATATCAGTCCTGTTACATTCCTTTTATGTTCCTTGTACACAGATATATAAAACAATAAATGACTAAGTTAATTTCGGAGGTAATGATTCCGCGAACTTCGAATCCTTCGGATGTCCCAAATGTTTTAAATATTTCGCATGTTTCAAACGATTGAAATGTTTCAGACGTTTCAAGCTTTTTTTCAAACGTTTTTGATAATAGATATGAGAGAATTAACTGGAGAGAAATAAGTTAATATTTAAAGCAGATAAACTTGTCAATATGAAAATAAAGACTGAAGTATGTGGCACAGTTTCGAGAAAAGTCCCACAAATTTGTAACACTAATTTTTGGGGGCTGTTTTGAAATTTTTTATTTTTCGTCAAACGTTTTTCAACATCTATACAATAAGAATAAAAAGCTTTTTGAAACCATTAAAACGCGTATACAGGGTTAGTCCAAACGTTTTTCCTCGCCGTTGAATCTGATGTACAGAAAACGCTTTATATAAATTAATCACATACACGCTTTATATATGAAAGGCCAAGTAGATTATTCTTCACTATGACTGGAAGCTCACGGCTGTTTGCGTCTGAAAGACGGTAAACACACCGTTTAGCAGAACGCAGCTAAAGTTGCTCCTCAGTATCAGAAGCATTATGGCCGGACTCTTCCAATGCGTAAGAACATTTTGAACCTTGAACAAAAGTTCGAAACCAGAAATGCCCACAGTGCTCGTAGTGCCCCCATGGTCATGGGCTACCTTGAAGGAAAAGTTTACAGGTTTGTAGATTGGCCGGCGTGGGCCGATTGATTGACCGGCAAGGTGCGCGGTCTCTGGATTTGATTCCGGCTGACTTCCTTTCAAAGAAATAATATTGTACGCGACGAAACCTCAGACTCTTCCAGCACTCAAAGACGCTATTGTTGCTGTAGTGCGAAGCTTGCTAATAGCGCTATGCCAACGAATATGGCAATCATTACGAGTAAGTCTCTCGCTGTGCATTGTGCAATGACTAGATTGGTGGACACGATGAGCAGATTTTGCGAAAAGCTTTATTAGGCAAAATTTTCAAAAAATCTTTATTTTGAACAGAAATTTAAGAATGTTCCATTACTTTTTCCCCGCCACACACACACACACACATACACACACACACACACATATATATATATATATATATATATATATATTATATATTCGTGCGACAAACAAAGAAGGACAGTAGTATGCAAGCAATATGGGAGAGTGCAAATGCATTGCAACATTGCGTGCAACATGATGGTGTTTTTAACCCCCTCAAACAGAATTACATACCTCCACATGGCTGCTCCTGTTCCTATATCTATCAAACATCTCCATGCCAAATTTCAGCTTAATTGAATGATATTTACTGGTCGCTATGAATTTCATTTTACTACTCATTTTCTAGTTCTTGTTGTTTAGTGGATCAGCCCACCCTGATCGAGCAAGCCGGTGGCACTAGCCCTGTTCAAAAATCAACTTTTTCTTATTTTCATAGGTTTCTGTACTTTTTCCCATGCCTTTTGACCTGAAAAGGCCGAAAATCACAACTATTTTGACCTAGGTTGTTGGAAGCATTGCCGCATGGAGCTTTAAGTTTTCTGCCTTGAAATCGGCCAAAAGCACCAGTTCCGGGGTCCCTTGAATCATGTTTTGCACTATAACTTTTTATCTAAACAAGATAGAGCAACAAAATAGGCACCAAATTAAAGTGTTTTTAATCCTCTTTCTAACTTATACAATTATGATAGTCTTGGAACAAGAAATGGCACATTGGTACATACAAAGATTTCAGAAATATCACAAAATTCGTTTTCTCACACTCAAGGCAACAAGGCGCCTTATTCATGACACAAATTTGAGATTACATTTTGTCAAGTCTAATCGATCAAGAAGTGAAAGCATTACATGATGATTAATTTCATAATGACATTTACACAGTCAGTTGTTGAGAGTTTGTTTCTTGAAGCTGTCAAAGCGGCGTCTGTTGAACTCCACAGCTTGAAGGAGATAGTCCCTTTGCTTGGCATCTGTTGTTATGACATTTGCAAAGTCGCTCATCATCTTGACACCACGTTCAGCAATGTCATTCACCGCTTTCAGATTCTTAACATAGTCCAACGCTTTTCTGTAGTCCTCATTCTGTGGCCAAGACGTGACAGGTTCCAGAAGCCACTCGGATCCAATGTTCAGTGTGTCCAGCAGGAAATTTGATTCTGGGCCAATGAGATCAACCAGGGTGGTCTTAACTGTGACACTCTGGAATAGAGGCTTTCCTGTTCTGAAGCTGTCTGGCTTCTCAGTGGCATGTAACTGGGCAGCAATGTCGTGCTTCAATGTGTCACTCAATCTACTGCTGAACAGGGCAAATGGCACGACTTCCTGCGTCAGGTACCATTTGTGGTTGTCCATCTTATTAAGTACTGCATCAGCAAGCTCTGGGTCAGTTTTCTTGTACTTCAACATGTCCTGGATTAGACTTAGATCATTCACGGGAGCATCTGCAGCAGACATTGACATCATCCATACAGGAGTGTAGAACAGCGCAAGGAAGGTGTTGAGTCTTCCTAGCTTTGATACAGTGTCTTCGTCGTACTCAAGTTGATCTGCAAACATCAGCATTTTCATGGAGTACAGGTTTCTGGCCATCCATCTGGCCTGATGAATGGCGCCTGGTCGACTCCAGTGAATACCTCGAGGAGGCGTTCCTCCAAGAACAATGACTGTCAGTTCAGCCATTTCCCTGTAGTCGGCTCTTGGAAGCCTTTCTGCTGTTAGAATGTCTTGGAATATTTCTTCACTGTTCTTCTTCTTTTCCTTCAGCCATTTGCTGTTGATAGCCAGCATCTTTGGGTTTTCCTTGGACAAGTCCGTCCAAACATCCTTCAGATGCTCAAACCAGGGATTATCTGGCCCCTTCACCTTCCCAAACTGCTCCTACTAGGATTTCCAGGATGTGATGTCGACAGGCCAGATAAAACACCTTTTTGTTCAGCATTTTCTCTAGCAGTTTGGCAGCTCCTCTGTGAACTCCACTGTTACTGGATGTAGTGTCAAAAACAAGGGTAGTAACATTATCCGTAAGTTCCCATGTCTCCAGTAAATCCATTGAAGCCTCAGCCTGAGCTGTGCCAGAAGAATTGTCGATGACAGGTACTCCCAATAACTTTCCTTCAGTGTATGAAGGTGGACCAGACACTAGCACAGCTAAAGTCTCTGAGGTACTTCCAGGTTCACTGCCCAAGACATCTTTGAGCAACTTTCCATCCCAGTGTAAGGCAGCGTACTGTGGGGGGTTTCACAAAACTTGGACATGTGACTCTGGCTGATATTATACCTGGACAGCATTCTGTTGCGACGTGTTGTTGAGGTTGAGATGAAGTTATCCAGATCAGCCCCTCCAGCTTTCAAGGTGGCAGAAACCATGGCAGTAACTTGATTGTCTGATAAACCAAGACGATCAGCTGTATTGCAGATGACATCACATTCCATGACCTTCCTTGGAAACGTCAAAGTCACACTAGTCACAGTGTCTTGATGGTGAGAACATCCAGGACGAGGCTGATGGTAATCCATGTCCTCTGTGTTAGCATCGTTGTCAGTTGAGTCATCCCAGGTAATGTCATCCACATGAACAACTGCCTCTTGTTCTGCTGCAGCTGTAAAATAGTACAACATGTTAAGACAGTAATTGTTAAGTACATGCTAAATATCGCAATGGAGTAAAACTTAAAACTTTTTGTAACGTTCAAAGTAATTAGTTTTACCTTGTTCTTGTCTATGCTGCAGTCTTTCATTCCTCGCTGCTTGCTGCAGGGATCTTGTCTCAAAAATCTTGTCATGACCAGACATATGACCTTTCCTCTCAGTCTTTTGTCTTCGTAGAACCTGATATCCTCATCTTTCTTCTCTCTGGATAAAGTCTGTTGTTCTGTATTTCCTGGATTGCATCTGGAGCTCCTATATCGAACAGGCTGTCTAATTCCAGCACAAATGCTCCTCTTTTTCCTCCAGGGTTACTTGCTCTTCCTTTGCTTTTCACCAGAGCACGCTGTTTCTCATGTAGTTTCATGAAGAGCTTCATTGCGTTGTACTTGGTCATTGTCTTGATCCTAGCCATCTGCCAGAATGGGATGATAGATTCAACTGTTTCATATGCAAGTCTTGAACCATGGGCCTCCCTGCATTTTCCGGTAAATTCTGAAGATTAAGGAAATACTGGAACGCCTGTCTGTTGGTGGGAAGCTGGGAACCACTGATAAAAGCTGAAGGGTATCCAACCAGGAAAGTTTCAGTGAGAGATCTGGTAGATGGCCCAGTTGACACCTGCCTGTGGACAGTACGTGGAGGTTCTGAGATATCAACTGTGCGCCCACGGAGCTCCCTCAGCTCCTTGCTTAATGCCATTGTGAAGTTGTAACTTGTAGATGGTTTTCTAGATTCTGATTGAGTTTCTGTTGTTTCCTGAAAAATGATAGATAATTATTTATTATTATTATTATTATATTATTATTATTATTATTATTATTATTATTATTATTATTATTATTAATTTTATGCTCTTTCATTTGATACCTAATTTGTTGCTCTATGTTGTTTAGATCAAAAGTTAAAGTGCAAAACATAATTCAAGGGACCCCGGAATTGGCGCTTTGGCCGATTTCAAGGCAGAAAATCTAAAGCTCCATGCGGCAATGCTTCCCAACATCCTAGGTCAAAATAGTTGTGATTTTCGGCTTTCAGGTCAAAAAGCATGGGAAAATGTACAGAAACCTATGAAAATAAGAAAAAGTTGATTTTTGAACAGGCCTAGTGTACTGGTAACCGATCGCCCTCTCCAGTGGACCAGAGGTTCAGCGCACTAGTGATGTTGTGTTGTGTTCTATGTTATGTGTGTGTGTTGTTTGTGTTCGTTTGTTGTGCTGGACAGGTGGCAGGTGTCGTCTATGGAGTTGTCTAGTCTGTGTTTATATGTCCGTAAGTTGGGGTGATGTCCACATCGGAATCGCGCTAAGTTAACTCGATCCGATCTGCTCAGGCTGATCTCTGACCTGTTAATGGGTGGCGGCTTCGCACCTAGGACCGCATTCGGACCGAGTCGTGTCAGTGCTTTGTGGGTTAGGTGTGTGTGTGTGTGTGTTTCTGTACTGTGTATGTCTGTGGGGCGTGGTATGGAATGGAGTATTTGGTTATAATGTCTCTCTGGTGTTACCTTAATGGTGCGAGGTGTTGGTGCATGATTGTACATGTAGTGGCAAGGGTGTTGTGGGTTAGTTGTCGCTGCTGTCATGAATTGTGTTCCCTCATGTCTAAATGTTCCCTAACTTTCAGTATTTTTGTTTCTGTGCAGGTGTTCTATTGGTGTTCTTTGAGTGCATCCTGTAATGATACGAAGTGCGTTGTTTTGTATTGTCTGTAAGGTGTTTATGTGTGTGTTTGAGATAATGGGTGCCCAGCATGGGCTAGCATAGTCCCTAACTGAGCGAATATATTGTTTTTATATGAGTGTGTTGTTTCCTGCTGGTGTCCAAAGTTTGTGCCTGTTAGTACCCTAAGCGTGTAAGTCTTGACGTACATTTGTTTTTAATGTCCTGAATGTGGTTTGCAAATAATGATGTGTTGTATGTGACCCCAAGTATTTTGGTCCTGTGAGTGTGTGGAATGTTGATGTTGTTTAGTGTAAGCTGTGGAATTACCTGTTTCTTTTGTGTTGCTTGTAAGCAAGGTGATGGTTGATTTTGGGGCGCTACTTTGAGTCTATTGTGTGTGAGCCAGTCTTGTATACTGTTTATGTATGTTTGTAGGTTATTTGTAGCGGTGTCGATGTTGTTGTGGATGGATGTTAGAGTGATGTCATCTGCATATGATGATAAGGTAAGCTTGTTATCTATTGGTGTTGGAATGTCATGCATGTATAAGTTGAAGTGTTGGTGAGAGAACAGAGCCTTGAGCGACCCCGTTCGGAAAAAGCTTGTTTTTGGATGACTTGCCATTAAATGTGACATGTGAGTATCTTCCTGAAAGATAGTTGCTCAGCCACCTTCTGGTGTTATTGTGCATGTTTGTGTTGAGTATTTTGTTTATAAGAGGGAAGCGTGGGATAGCATCAAATGCTTTACTAATGTCTATTGTTGCTAATAGTGTACGTTGAGCTGGTCGTCTGGAGTTGATGCCATCCGTCTGGAGTTGATGTCCATCACCACTCATTGGTTGAGTGGTGAGGTCTGAATCCATGTTGAGTAGGCGATAGTGGTATGTGTGTGTTGGTGATTTGTAAGATTAGTCTTTCTGTTACTTTGGAAGGTGTGCATACTAAAGTAATGGGTCATAAGCTGGTTCTGTTGGATTTTTGTTTGGTTTGAGTAGTGTAATAATTTTACCTTGTTTCCATATGTCAGGAATAATGCAGTGTTGGTATGAATATGTGCTGATATTTGTGAGAGCTAGTATTCCTGTGGGCCCAAGTGTTTAAGGTGTATGTTATATGTTGTCTGGTCCAGTAGCCTTCGAATTCTTAATGTTTTTGATGATCTTGGTAGTCTGGTCTGTATTGAAGGGTGTAATGTCGTGTCGAGTCTGTAGGTTTTCTTGTGTCTGGCTGTTTGTTGTCTGCGTGTTTCTGGTTGTTTTCTGTTTAAGTGACTTATCTTTGCGTAGTGATTAACTAGAATGTTAGCTTGTTGTGTATATGTTGGATATTATTTTGGCTGCGACAGATAGCCGCGTGTGAGGTGTGAATGCCGCTGTTAGAGTGGGTAATGCTGTTTATAGTCTTTATAGCCTGGATGTATCTGTGGAGTGGTTTAGTGTTATGAATTCCCTGAATGTTTTTTTTGTTTTTCTTTGAGTTTGTTTATTTCTGTGTTGAGCTGTTGTATCTGCTGTTTTATGGCTTCTGTGTGTGGTGTTTGTGTGTTATGTTTGAGGTTGTTACGTTGCCTTATGAGGTGGGCTATTTCTCTAGTGTAATTTGGGTTGTATTTCCTAATGTTGCCCTTGGGATGTATTGTTTGCATTATTGATGATCTGATTAAATGTCTTAATGTTGTATTGATGTTTATGGTGGGTGTGCTGTTTATGTGGTGAATTGTTCCTCAGTCTGTATTTTGAACTGTTCCCAATCAGCTTTCTTGTAATTTCTGTAAGTGTGCCTAAGGCTGTTGGGGCAGAGTGTAGAACGTGTTGTAATGATGATGGGCAGGTGGTCTGATGACAGTTGTTTTCTGTTCTCCAGTGTGTATGTGTTGCTAGTGAGGGGGAACAGAACGTTATGTCGGGGAGGAGTTTAGTATCCTGTTGATGTGGCATGTGTGTATGTTCTGTATTTTAAGAATGAAGAGGCTGTTTAGTTGTGTGGCTATGTTGGCGCCTCTGGTGTTGCTTTTGGTTGTGCAGGTACCAACTAGTGTCTTTAGCGTTGAAGTCTCCTCCTAAGATGACATTAGTGAGAGAGGTCAGATTGTTTAACTGTGGATTGTAATTGGCTGGATACAGCCACTGTTAGAAGCTTCCTCGTCAGCTGCTAACACTTTTTTTATGGTGTTCTAGCTAACTGTTCAGAGGTTTTTTATAAACAAATCTCAGTTTTCTACTCAAAATGGCTCTTTCTAATTTTAAAATTGATTATTCAAGAAAGGAAGATGTTGACTTCTATTTTGCGGCAACAGTTGATGATATTTATGTTACCTTATTGATTAATGAAAATGATTAGGCTCTTGAAGTTAGAAAAGATTTCTTTCGTAATAATTGATAAATACGAAACACAAAACGTATATGCAAACAGGATGATGATGCATAGATTGATCTAGTAGATTGATCTTCTGGGTTAAAAAATTTAAAAACAAGGGAAAATACTAGTTTATTTGTTTGAAAACAGATTAAATCTCAAAGAAAACAGCTTATTTTTTTAGAAAACAGAATAACTCTAAAAGGAGACATTAATTTTTAAAGAACAGAAATGATATGTTTGATAGAAAATTACATTTATCATTCGTTTATAATATACATCATCACTTAGATTAAAGCTTCATCGCTGACTCCTTCGAAGACGATGAGTAGTCTTGGCGATGTTTTGCTACTAACCGGAGGATGAATTGTTTTTGTTCTTCATCCTTCGTCAAAGATGTATTATATGCCTTGATAAGGGCAATACCCATCTCCGCCGAATCATTGACAACTTTTAGGTTGATCGCTATGTGTCGAAACTCTTGAAAGCAATCATCCTCCGTCCAGGAATTGGGATCGGTCCTAAGGAAGGTATCTTCCGCTGCCTACCTTCCTTCTTTCCTTAACAGATTGAAGATTCCCAGGGTCCTTTTGGTGACCATTTCATACAAATTCAAATCTTCAATGTTTCCTTCAAGCTTCAATCGACGAGTAACAGTGGTATTCTCGTTATGTTGGAGGTTTACGACCATCTTCCGTTTGGTCTCGGCATCGACTCTAGGATCGAAGATTGCAAGGCCGATGAGATGCTCTCCAAGATACCACAGATGCCGTTGAAGAGCTGTGGACGCTGCTTTGGAAATGGTCTGATTTGGGTACTTTTACAAGATTTTAAGAAGCAGAATATCGTTGAAAGGAGCGTTGATTCCGACTGGGGCCTCGTTCCAAACACGTGCGTAGACCAAGGCGAGAGAGAGAGCTTGGTGATATTCTCCGTCTCACGTACTGTCAGCTGTAGTTGATGCTTGAACAGATCAATTTTGTTATAATGTTTCAGACCAACAAAGACCCTAGGATCCACTCATGGCTGGTCTACCTAACTGTGTTCGTAATTGTGTATTGTGTATGTCCTCCGTGGTGGCGGAGGGGACCTACAATTTTACGTGGGTTCCGAACCACAAGAACATAAGAAATTTATGTAACTACTGCCTGTACATTGGCAACGACCAATTTTTACAAAGCTAAATAATTATCAATTTAAAACTAATTAATTATCGATTCAAAACTAATTAATTATCGATTTAAAACTAAAGATAGAATCTCTGGATCCAGAGGATCAAGTCATAATAGACTACTATCCACAAATATGTTACACTCTATATCTATTTATAACCGACATGCAAATATATCAGATCCAAAGAATCCAGTCAATTTCATTACGGTATCCATCAATACTAGTACCTTGCCAACGAAAAATAAGTCACGGTCCATATCGATTGCGGACCAAGTCAAAATTTACAACCATATACATTACAATATATATTTAGGAGGAAAAGTGTAGGTGTGGCTGTAAAGACTGTACAGCAATGTAGAAATGTGTGTGCACCCATTTTGGGTCTCCCATTTCAAGGTTTTTGTGGGCAAGTGAAGATCATGAATTTTTCAATACCTCACAGTACTATGGGGGGCACCGCTCGGCAGAGGAATCTCTTTAAATGGGGTGTGTAAGGACAGAGAGTATCCCCTAACCCAAGATGCTGCCACGTAGATGGCATTGGCCATCCAGCGTGCATGGTGAGTTGGTCCTGAAGCGCGGACCTTGACTTCTTTCTCATCACGGCACCCGAGGAAGGTGAAGCAGAGTCGTAGCAATTCCTCGTAGTCATCACGCGATTGTTTAGACTCCAGTGCCTTTGTGAAGTACTGCGTCATTTCCTCTCGAAGCTCGAACAGCTTTGGATTTCTGAATAGGTTGTCTGAAGCCTTCATGAAAGAATCCTTCTGAAGTGATGGCTATTTTTTCTGAAAACGTTTAAAAGAGTCATTTTCGGGGCACCTGTGGGCCAAGAAGTGCGTTGCAGGCGTTTGGCAAGACTTCAAGGATATGATGTCAAATACGAGACCTTGGATCTCACCGCGAAGATTCCAGTCATGAATCGTCGAAATGTAAGCCTTGGCCTGTTCTTCTCCTGTAGCTCGTTGTATTTTTGGCACGGCTAGTTTTTCCATCCCATTTCCCGTAACGATTACCGCGGTTCGTTCGGCTGTTTCCTTTGCGCCGCCGATGTAGGGAAGTAGTTTCCCATCCCAGTGAGGAAGAAGGGGTCCTTCGACCGAAAACGAAGCTTGATCCTCTTTGGCTGCTGCCTGCCTTGCTTGCCTTCTTGAACGTTGGATGGAGCTGCGTCAAAGAGTCATTGTAGAAATACCATAGCCCAGGACTTGAGCGACTGATCCAGCAACGAAGACTGTTCCTCGATCGGGAAGGTTGACGCGATCAAGAGCAGCAACCACATCTGGTGATGTGAAGATATTGTTTCGTTTCGGAGGATGAGAGTGTACATCTGCTCTTCCGGTCGAAGTCGACGGACGATAATCATCGTCTTCAGCGTTGAATTCTTCAGAGAATGAAGTGGATGTGCTGGATGATGGAAGAGCAGCAGCTCCAGCCTGGAATGCAGCCTCTCTTCCTTTGTACCTTAGAGCTTTGTCAGCATCTTTATCCTGTCGACATCTCTTGCGGTATTCCTTGGCAAAATTAATCTTGTCAGGGCCTGCCATACTGTAGGAAAAGACGCCTTCTCGTTGTATCATCAGGAATTGGCGTTCTTCTTCATTATCTATCACCTTCAAGGCGTCCTTCGAGGCAATGTCGAAGAGGCACTGAGAGAGTCTTTTGGAATATGCTCTCTTTCACTCTACAGCTTTGTAGCTGGGTCTTGCGGTTTTTCTTCAACGCAAGGAACTCTTCATACAGCTTTGACAGCTTCCTAACGGAGGAATCGACTCGCTCTGTAGGAATCCTTGCTCTCTGCCATACTTGCAGTGCCTCTTTGCAGGCCAAGTTGTAGGTCTCTTTCAAGGTCTTGGACTGTTCATGTTGGTGAAACTTAACCAAACGAAGCACATCACCACATGTGGGTAGCCTTGCAGTTGATAACTTGTTGCTGGGCTTTCCTAGAACCCACGTTTCTGCAGATAAGCGAGTTCTTCTAGCCATAACCTGAAAAATGAGAGAAAATAATGCATTAACCATTTAGCACCAAAGCACAATTATACATATAAGTGTTAAAGTAAAAAATTGCATTCAAAATAAATGAAGTAAAAAAATTGGTTACAGTGGTTAGTGGTTGATGGGTAGGAAGATAGCCAAATTTTAAAAATATATTTAAGAATAAGTAAATAATAAACTTCAAGAGATATAAGATATATATACCTTACAATTTTAATCATTTAATTTAATAGCAACATCCTTACCGGTTATAAATTTGCATATAAAGAACATAATTATATATATATATATATATATATATATATAATATATATATATTATATATATATATATATATACTGAATAAATATAATACATATGAATTAATACTTACATGAGATACTATTCCTAAGCTCTTGAAGTTTGAGCGAATTTAAAACCGTCCTCCAACAAGTTTAACTTGAAATGATGCATGAGTAAATGATTTGTCTGATTCACAAACAGCATTATACAAGAAATTGACAATTGCATCATCCTCTGAAAGGTAGGCGGAGTCAATGTGGCGTGACTGCCGCGTCCTCTAAAAATGAAGCTGGTAGGAAATGATTAGCTAATTAATTAATTGAAAATGTGAAAATCATAGCGACCTCTTATTATGTACTGAATCGACAGACATTTTGTACAAAACACTTCACATCTAAAGGAATAAGAGCAGCCATGTGGAGAGCATTTCCAACTATTTTGAAATTTTAGCCCAAATTTTGGGCCACCCTACTGCTCAGGCCCATAAATATAATATATATATATATATATATATATATATATATAATATATATGTATGTGGGTGTGTATGCATATTAGAAAAGCTTCTTTTACATAAATGTATATATGTGTGTGGAATGTATGTATGTGAACTCCAAGGGGTAACCCATCCTGGCAGCTCAGGTCCACACAAAAGTATATGAAACGTATGTATGTGGGTGTGTATGCATGTAAATGTGGGTGTGTGTGTGTATATATATATCGAATTTGACGACCCTATTAATATTAATCAAATATCATATCTTACATATTTCGCCCACTTAAAAATACCGTACTTTTGCATTATCCTCTCAACCTAATTTTTTTTTAAACGGCTAACGCCTGCGGCGGGCTGTTTTTACCGTAACCTAACCTAACCAAACCTACCCTAACCTAACCTAACCTAATACCACCACTAATTTTGGACCTTTTCCAGTTTGTGTACCGTTTTTCATATAATTTATTTTTGATTGGTCATACAACCGCCGTCGATTATGACAACTTTTTAAGAGAGGTAAGTTCTTGATAACCTAACCTAACCTAACCTTCTGTTTTACTCTATGTCTATGCTGTGCCTAACAGAAGCAAAGAAACACTAGAAAGTTGCATAACTGTAGAAAACGGTACATAAACTGGAAAGCGTCCCTAATTTTTTTTATAATGGAAGGAAAATAAAGTACCATAACCAAAACCAAACCAACATTATATAAAAAAATTAGTGTTGGGAGGATAATGCAAAAGAACCAAATAACCCCATGTTTATAGGTATTATAATTTTAATTTTTAGCCGATGGGAGATAATACAGCTCGCGATTAAATCGCCTACGCACATTCCACGTTATAAAATTACTACTGTTTTTAAACTCACCATATAATTGAAATCGTGTTACAAGCGTCTATTTGAATAATATTAATTTAACTACTGTACTCGACAAGAAAAAATTAATAAATTATCGAGTTTTCTGAATTTTTTAGTAAAAACGTTTATTTAAAAACATATCATTCATTATTACAGTACTTTGAAATGAATTTTCTGAAACTTACATATACTCCAAACTTATTTATTAGTCTGAAAACAATTACTGCGACAATTATGTGTCAAGAATGTATGTTGAGTTGCCAAATGTTTTTTAGTGCGAAAGAAAGCAGATGTTTAATTTAAATATTCGTTTACATATATAATAAAATAATAATAATAATGCTTAAGCGTATATTTAGAAAACGGCTGTTTGTTTGATTTAGTGCTAGCATTTTTTTAAATTTATCTGGCTGAACAATATGACAATGAAGGAATGCGCTTCGGCAATATTATTGGTTGAAAGACCTCGCTGGCATCTTTCTCGCCAGCTGGTGGGGATAGTTGCCAGATATGCCTGGTAAAAGAGTCGAGTTATTATTCTGTTCTTACATTCGTGTTACAACCTACTAAAGAAAGTATAGAAATGTATTTATATAGTTTCCCTGTATTTATTTCCCTCTATTTATGGTCTAAAAATGAAGTGTTTGCTGTTCACCGACTATTTATACGGTAAAATACAGGTAATTCCAGTTAAGTTAGTATATATGGTATGTTCTGGAATATATATATGTATGTTCTGGGATATATGGGATATATATATATAATATATATATATATATATTATATATATATATATAGATATATGTGTGTGTCTGTGTCTGTGTGTATATATATATGAGAAAGAGAATTGTGCTTTGCGTAAAGAACTGTAGATAAAATTATGAGGCAGGACGTGTGTCTTCGTGCATTTAAGAACTTTTCCGCCAGCTGATGGAAACCTGTTTAAAGGAAGTAATATAAACTGAGTGTACAGTAGATTATAACCACCCATGTATCTAAAATGGTTTACATAAATTCATTAACATATTTTGATTAGCGTCTTTATAAAATACGTTTTGAAAAATAATATTGGTTTAAAGACCTAGCTGGCAACTTTTTCAGACCAGCTGGTGGCGATAGTTGTCAGATATGCCTGGTAAAAGAATGGACAGCTATTATTCTGCTCATGCATTCGTGTTGCAACCGACTAAAGAAATTAAAGAATGTGTTTTATATTTATTTTCCCTGTATATATTTGTCTTATATATATTCGTGTATTTATTTCTGAAATTAATTGTCTGCTGTTCGCCGATTTTTTATATAGTGAAACACAGGATCCGTCCAAAAATAGGATTTTTTATGAAAAATGAAAGTTAGTCCTAAAACTAAAATCTATTTTTATTATAAAATTATATTAATATTTTTTATAATATTGTTTACAGAACTATTTGTAGATAAAAAAGGAAATTTTGTTTTTGCTTTAAATTTGGTTTACCGTGTTTCAGTTTTTGTTTGAAAAAACAGTCAGGTTTCTAATAACCCTGGCCCTCGTGATGGCATTCCGTACGAGCTCATAATTAGCTTTGCCTATTATCTGTGCCGTTTTCTGAGACCTTACCGGTCTAATGGGTGATGATGGTGGTGTCTATAGTTGTGAGGTATGACATGTATTTTGTTGAGATGGGGCTGTGTATATAGGGTTTGTGAGGTATTCTAAGGGTTCGCCTCTATTTTACGTGTGTACATTATGTGCTTGTGTGTTTTTGAGGCAAAGCGATGCTAATTCTCCTTTGTACAAGAAAATAACTATGAACGTCCTATACGGCTGGTTGTGAGGCGATTGGCTGCCTTCTAAGACTGATGTCTGTGATGCTGAAGACACTATTATGTGATGTTCCATGGCTACAAATGGGTGGATCTCCCGCCTTCTTTTGTTTTATTTTAGGATAGGTTACCCACATTTACATGCATACACAACCACATACATATATATATTTTTTTTTGTGAGCCTGAGCAGCCATGTTAGGTTACCCCTTGGAGATCACACACACACACATACACACACGCACACACACACACACACACACACACACACACACAGATATATATTATATATACATATATTACACACACATTCATATATATAAGTTTGTATATATTTTGGGGGTAAACACGCTCATCATGTTGCATGTAATGTTGCAAGTTGCAATGTTGTAATGCAATTGTACACTCCCATTTTTCGGGCATACTACTAGGACCTACAAATAGTTTACCTTCCTCCAACCCCCTCTGAACATTCCCCAAGGCTGGATTACACTAGGCAACAAATTTCAACTTTTTTTTTCTTACAGACACGTGAACTACTGATTCCTACTAAAGCGGTGATGCTGATTTCAGATCTGATATCAAAATTTCTCTATCACGTCCAGATTTTGTGTAACCGAAAACCCCTATTTTTCATTTTTTTTCTCACCCGCTTCTATTACGAAAGCCGTCTAAGCTACTTTTCCGTGCCACGTTTTATGTTAAGCATACTTAAATAATTAGTGAACAGGGATGTCTTTCCTCCTTTATTCTGGCTTAAGACAGACAGCGGAATTCCGCTGGCGGAGTTACCACCCCTGCGCCCAACCATCCACCCAAAGCGCGTTAGTATTTTGTTGTTACTACTGAAAGGCAAATTCCTGTTCTTAAGTGAAACTTTGGTGTGTCCTCTTCCTTTGTCGCTTGTAGGATGACGAGCTCTCCTTCTGCAGGAACCAACAATAATCTCCCATCATATTTGGGTTGAAATTACCTTGGTATCTGTTTTCCATAACTGAGATCTGTTGGTGGAAGCGCTCACCATGCTCGTCACTTACAGCCCCAAGGTTGGCCGGGAAGAAGTCAAGATGAGAATGTAAAAAATGAATTTTCAAAGACATTCTGCATCCCATTATTTCATAAGATTTAAGCATGTTTTCTACGAGTTTACGGTGGTTTTCAGCTTTGTGGTTTCCAAGAAAATTTTTGACAACTTCAACGAAAGATGTCCATTCTCCTAGTTCATTCTCATTTAGGTTAGATGGAAACGATGAGTCGTGGATGACACTGCGGATCTGTGGTCCAGTGAAAACTCCAGCTTCTAGCTTAGCATCTGTCAATATTCCTTTGAATTTATCCTTTAAATATTGGAAACCACTACCTTGATGATCCATACCCTTCACGAAATTTTTCATAAGGCCAAGTTTAATGTGAAGTGGTGGAAGATGTACTTTCTGAGGGTCAATAAGTGCTGGGTGTTTCACATTGTATTTACCAACAACATGTTCAGTTCTAGATGGCCAATCATGTTTTTTGTAGTGGTTCTTGTCATCTCTGCTGTTCCATAGACACAAAAAGCACATATGCTTTGTGTAGCCCAACTGTAACCCAAGAAGTAATGATACAACTTTAAGGTCGCCACAAATATTCCATGTGTGGTCCTTATATTTGATGAGTCTTAGCAGCAGTTTCATCGATTCATAAGTCTCATTAAGGCCAGTGGCATGTGCTACAGGTATTGAAGGTTTTTTCATTGCCGTTGTGCAGTAATACAGCTTTAAGGCTAGCTTTACTAGAGTCAATGAACAGTCTCCATTCTTTTGGATCATAGCGACAGCCAATCCCTTGCATCAGACCACTGATATCGTGGCAGAAACAAACGTTTTCTTCCTGTAAGTAAAATGATGAAAACTGCAAATGGCGATGGCGGAAATGGGAAACTTTGGTGTTTGGTTGGAGAAGATTAAATTCTTGAAGTCTTGAACCAAGCAACTCTGCCTTTTCTTTTGGTAATTCCAAATCGCGCACTAAGTCATTTAACTCCGCTTGACTTAACAAATGTGGGGAAATATTTGCATCTGGAACATATATGCCATCTTTCCCTGTTTCTATATCACTAGCAGAATCTTCAGATGAACTGCTGTCTGTTATCGTTGCTGGTGGAACTGGTGGTGGATTTGTTTCATCATGTGGTACTGGTTTCATTGCTGATTCGCAGTTTGGGTACGTGATCTTTGATTTGTTTTTCTTTGTGAAACCAGCAATCTTTGTCAAACAAAATAACAATCATTGAAGTGATTTTTCGGCTCACGCCAAACCATGGGGACTGAGAACGGCATAGCTTTTCTTTTACCATTCATCCAAGCTATTAACATTGCATTGCACTGTGCACAGCAAATATGTGGTGCCCAGTCCCTCTGTTGGTCTCCTAACTTACAGTCAAAATAACACTTGTAGGCAAGTTTAATCTTTGTTGTTATGTTTCTACGTTGTGGCTTAGGTGTATATTGTCCACAGACAAAGCAGAAGTTGTCTGGGTGATTTACACAAGCACGTCTATTTGATGCCATTTTTAATTACCATAAATATCTGAAAAAACGTAGAAAGTAATTATTACGATGTGCAAAATAAAAAGAAATACACACCGTAGTACAAAACAAATGCTATAAAACACACAAGTCACCACAACCTGTCACTTGCTCATCAGCAGAGAGCTTCAACAAACGTTCTGCTTGACTGTCACGTAGCGACTGACCGTTGGCAAAAAAAATTGCTTTAACCTTGAAAAGCAAGTTTCATATTACTGGCATTAAGCCGATTAAAACCAAAATCTGGACGTGGTAGAAAATTTTACTAAAAGTGATTTGCATTTTACACAAAATCTAGACGTGATAGAAAAAATCTAATTATAGATTTGAAATCAGCATACCGAAATTAGCTAGGAGCACCTATTTGGTCTTCTGTAACAAAATCTTTGTTGCCTAGTGTTATATAAGCAGGCGTAAAAAAGAATTTCAGAGGTTTTCCGACTGGCAATCGAGTTGAGAGATCAGGTTTGGGAAGGACAAAAAGACGGGTTATATTTTGAGCAAAGCATCGTTGTTAACTTTTAATCTCTCCTCATTAATAAACGATAATCGAATCAGGAGACTCATCCCTTGCTTGCATCTGTAATAAATAAACATATATATCTGAATTTCTGCGGAATCCCCCTCATTAGCTTTAGTCGTTACCGACCTTTTGCGAATTCACTAATCGCCACCAGTTTGCAACGAGTACAAGTTCCCCCATTAATCCGTTCCGCTCCCCATTCAAGCACTGATCCTCTCGACTAGTATGGATTAGATATATATTCCGAGAATTAAAGTGTATGGATATAATCCTTTGTAGCCATTTGGAATTTTTAAATTATTATTTTAACTTTTACATTCATTAAGTCTTGTTAATTTTTGAGTTTTAATGAAAAAATGTCAGGAATTAATAACGCGCGCGCGCACGCACACACACACACACACACACACACAATATATATATATATATATATATATATATATATGATTGTCCAAAGTCAGGATAAATGGGGAGGGTTGGCGTCAGGAAAGGCATCCGGCCATAAAAACCCAGCCAAAACCACAATGGTGAGTCTTCAACACGACAATGCGATGACGGCTAGGGCGTACCCCGTAGGCGACGTACAGAGACCTCGCCCTACCTCTGTGGTGAGGCGAGGGCTACCGCACCAAGAGCAGGTGCGGCTAACGAAGCGAGCTCGGGTGGACCTGAGAATTGCGACGCTGAATGTTGGAAGCATGACTGGCAGAGGAAGAGAGATTGTGGAGTTGATGAAGCAGAGGAGAGTTGGGATGTTGTGTGTACAAGAAACACGCTGGAAGGGGAACAAAGCAAAGAACTCAGTGAGGGATATAAATTGTTCTACAGTGGGGCGTCGGTTGAGGGAAGGAATGGTGTGGGTATTGTATTGGCGAAGGAATTGAAGGATAGCATAGTGGAAGTAAAGCGAAGAGGAGATAGACTGGTGACTTTGAGAATGAATTATGGGGAACATGTACTCAATATAATTAGTGCATACGCGCCCCAAAGTGGATGTCCGGACGACGTTAAGGAAGCATTCTGGAGGTTATTGGAGGAAGAAATGGGGAGTATTGCCGAGGACGAACGAGTGGTGTTGGGCGGGGATATGAATGGACATGTTGGTGATCATAACGATGGAGTGGTCAGAGTGCACGGTGGTCATGGCTATGGAGAGGCAAACGTGGACGGTGAGAGAGTGTTGGATATGGCTGTATCGTTTGATCTAGCGATTGTAAATACGTTTTTCAGAAAGAGGGAGGAGCATGTTATTACGTACAAGAGTGGAGGCAGAACATCGCAAATTGATTTCATACTGTATAGGAGGGCGCAATTGGCCGAGGTGAGGGACTGCAAAGTTATTCCAGGAGACCATGTGACGCCACAACACCGGTTGGTAGTCATGGATGTGATGTTGAAAAGAGGAAGAAAGACCCGAGGAACAACAGTGGGGAGAATTAGGTGGTACAAACTGAGAGAGGAGGGGAAGAAACGGGAATTTAGAGAGAGAGTGTTGAGTGAAATTCATGTTGATGAACAGAATGTACAGGATTGGTGGGTATATAATGCGAATGTCATGAGAACGGCAGGTAGAGACATATTGGGGGAAACATCAGGTAAAGTGTGGGAAGATAAGGAAGGATGGCGGTGGAGTGATGAGATCCAAAGAGCACTACGAAGTAAGAGAGAAACTAAGAAGTTATGGAAGAATCAAGGAGTGAAGAGTGTAAGGTGGTATATAAAGAAGCAAAGAAACAGGCAAAGAGAGCAGTGGCGAGAGCAAAGGCGGAGGCATATCGGCAGATGTATGAGGATTTAGAGGATCGTGAAGGACAAAAGAAGATATACAGATTGGCTAAGAGCAGAAATAGAGCGACAAAAGACTTTACACAGGTAAAACAAATTAAAGGAAGGGAGGGGGCGGTGCTGCAAAGAGATGAAGAGATAAAGGATAGATGGAAGGAATATTTTGAGGAATTATTAAATAAAGAAAACCCAAGATCTTTCTATGAGGATGGATTACCAAATGTAGCTATGACAGAACAAGTGGGGAGGATGGAAATACAATGAAGATATGGGAGCGAATAGTGGAGAGTAGGTTGAGAGACGAAGCGGAAGTGTCAGTGGAACAGTTTGGATTTATGCCGGGAAGGAGAACGACAGATGCAGTTTTTGCATTGAAACAGTTGGCAGAGAGGTACAGAGAGGGGCAGAAGGCGTTGCACATGGTTTTTATTGACTTGGAGAAGGCATATGATAGGATACCACGGCAGGAAGTTTGGAGATGCTTAAGGGAAAAAATGGTACCGGAGAAGTATGTTAAACTGATCAAGGGGATGTACTGGGGAGTAACAACTAAGGTGAGGAGTAGCGTGGGTGTGTCAGAGAGCTTTGGGGTGGAAGTTGGTCTGCACCAAGGATCAGCTTTGAGCCCCTTCCTTTTCAATGTGGTATTCGATGTGTTGACGGACAGGATTAGAGGGGAGGCGCCGTGGTGCATGATGTATGCAGACGATGTTGTGTTGAGTGGGGAGACGAAAGAGGAGGTGGAGCAGCAGTTGGAAAATTGGAGAGAGGCGTTGGAAAGTAGGGGGATGAGAATTAGCCGAAAGAAGACCGAATATATGAGATGTGATGTGCAGCAGGACCGAGGAGGGGAAGTGACATTGAGTGGAGAGCGTGTTAAGACGGTGGAGTATTTTAAATACTTGGGGTCAACAGTGGATGCAGAGGGGGGAGCAGAGAGAGAGATAAACTGTAGAATACAGTCGGGGTGGAAGAACTGGAGAGACGTATCAGGGGTGCTCTGTGATAAGATGGTCCCAGTGAAACTGAAGGGAAAGGTATTCAAAACAGTGGTGAGGCCGGCAATGTTGTATGGAATGGAGACTGTGCCAATGAAGAAGAGCAATGAAAGAAAAACCGATGTGGCTGAAATGAAGATGTTGAGATGGATGTGTGGAGTGACGAGGAGGGATAGGGTCAGAAATGAGCATATAAGGGGAACAGTGAAGGTGGCGGAAGCATCTAAGAAGGTGCAGGAGGCCAGGCTGAGGTGGTATGGACACGTCAGGAGAAGAGAGGAGGAGTATGTGGGGCGCAGAGTGCTGGAGATGGAGTTGCCGGGACGGAGAAGAAAAGGAAGACCGAAGACGAGATGGAGGGACTGTGTGGTGGCGGAAATCAGGGAGAAGGACTTGGAGGAGGACGCGGTATACGACAGAGGAGAGTGGAGAAGACGAACCAAAAACAGCGACCCCATGTAAAGATGGGATAATAAGCTGCGGAAGAAGAAGATCAATAAGCAAAATAGACAGATAGTAAATAGATAGCAAATAGGCTTCTTTATTGTTTAAATGTTCGAAATATCAGCCAGCAGCGTCAATATCTTCATGGTTGTGCTGCTTACGTTAATGTTTTAAATGTTCAAAATGTCCGCCACTAGCATCAGTACATTCTTGACAGCGGCGCGCAACAGATCGGCATACTGTTCTGATTGTTCGGAGGGGAATGTTGGCACAGGCTATTTCAATTTCGTGTCTCAAGGCCTGTAGTGTCCTTGGTTTTTCAGCATACACAGTGTTCTTCAGAGTGCTCCACAAGTAAAAGTCTGGGGGTGTTAAGTCAGGAGATCGTGGTGGATACTCCGTACATCCCCTGCGTCCTATCCATCTTCTAGGAAAACAAACATTGAGAAAATTTCTAACGTCATTGTGGTAATGTGGT